>JAEQBH010002840.1:0-317875 GCA_016808115.1 Tetrastigma voinierianum
GACTGCTATGAGCACATACGTGCTGAACTCTTACTTCCAAATCTGTAATCTGGATGAATTAATTGATATCAGCAAGTTCCACAAGGCTCCCAGACAGAGACCCTTATACTGACCAACTTTTGCTTATGACAGTGCTTGTTCTCTTCTCTTTTCTTTTTTTTTTTTTAATCTCTAGAGAGCTTCAATTTTTATTTGACTTGAAGTTAATTTTGAATATTGGCTAATGATGCTTAGCACCATGATTGTCAGGCTGAAGAACAAAAGCGCATTATCAGTACTTCGACTAGAACTCCTTAAGAAAGGAAGCCAGCAAGATCTCTCAGCCACTTCAGCTGTTGTTATTGAGAAGGTACTCAACCATTTCCCTTAACATTTTCTTTTCTTTACAGCAGAATGCTAGGTTTCCTAACAAAATTGTCTATAAGTAGTATATTTCATGGTCTTTTGTATGACCTTGGGTGCTCGTTTCGTCTGTGCAGTTGAAGTGGGATTTTGAGTTCACGGGGCATACACGATAATGGGCTTCATGATACATAATTGGTATGTTGGAGAAATTGTCCATTGTATTAAAACAGATGCATCCTTTGGTGGATTGGATACATGTACCATGGCATCTGCCTGATTTAATGAATTGTATGCTTGGACTAGAAAAACTGAACATTAAACCGTTCAATTCTTCAGGAATGTACTTTTGGTCTTATAACCAGAATCCATCTGGATATCACTTTTGATTATATTTTAAGATTTTGATTGTATCATCTGAGAACTGTAAAATCCACACATGCTATCACGATCAGCCATAGGCTGGTAGGTTTCAGGTTAGCATTTTTCTTGAACATTTTTAACGAATAAGTCAAATTTTGGCAGCACCATATGGTGAAGAGATCACAACCATTGATATCATCCCCAAAATATGAATAAAACTTAAGTACTTCCAGTGAGTGGCAGATCATCATCAGGAATTGGAATCTTGTTTAGTAGTTCAGTAACCTAACTAGCATGTGATTCTAATTTCTGTCCGTAACTAACTTTAGACTTATTAAACAGCACCATGTGCACACAATTGCATGTAAATGTAGCAACAGAAACCGATATATGTCCCTTGTCCATGCCTCAGAAACTGATCAAAAGCATGTAAAACTCATCCTCTCAGTTATGAACGTCAGGTAATGTAAGGTTTATTCTCATAGTTCTCTTCAACAGTAATTTTGTGATATCTTCAGGTTCCCCCAATGATTTGCTATTGCACCTAATAATATTGGTACTTTGTTGATAATCTTGTTCTAAAAATCCTAGCACATGTGAGATATTGAATCCTTGTGATGTGATGTGATGTGAATTCTTGTATAATCTTGTGACTCAATTGTCTTTTCTCAACTGCATTATGTGTTCCTACTTCCATTTTCCCATTGCTGATAGTTCAAGTTTTCCCAGCTGAACTGTCATTGGGTTGGTGAAATTGACTCCTCCATGTTCTTTCCTTTTCAATTAGGAGACTTAAGGCCAGCCTTTTTTTTTCTGTTCTTTTCTTCTAAATTAGGAGACTTTGAGGCCACCATTTTTTTTTCTGGTGGGTCCGAATTTGAAAACTCATGTCTTCTGCCAATGAATACAGCGGAAGCAATTTTAATTCTTAGAAAAGATCTGCTACAAATGGGCCCTGAACATGGCAATGAAACATGGTTGCAGTAGAGTCAATATCTGCTTCTTTAGAGATGTAACCCATTGGAAAACCGTGTTTTGATTCAGCACACCTGCAAAAATGCTCCCAGAAATATATTTCTGGGTGTATCAATATGTGTTATACCGATAAACGTGATTATGTATTCACAAAAGAAGATGAAAATTCTACTCTTAGGCATAGATGAAAGGCCAAGGAAATGAACATATGCATAGAATTTTATTTGAGGTCCAGTGATTCTTCCTTTCAATGATTCAAAAGATTGCACATATAAAGGAAATAATGATCCCTTTCACAAGTATGAATCATCTTTGTAAACTGTACCGAGACGATTTTTCTGGGCGCTGACATTTATTTTCGAAAGCGACTATGTTAATGTGACATGCATTTATTTGAATAATAAAAAAAGTTAGCCAGTCACCTTATTTTTGCATTGTTCTCATATTTAAATTCTATTAGCGCCTGCATTCTGCTATTGAAATTGACTGCATTTTGATGAATCATATAGTATGCGTTTGGGCGCCATGAAAATGAACCTGTTCTAGCTTGTTCCTAAAACTGTATAAGCATGTTAAATCAAATCAGGTAGCCTCTGAAACTAACTCATTCCAAAAACAAAGGGAAACAAGTCCTCTGATCACCATGGTAGAAACAGTAGGAAAAGACATAACCTTTACGAAAACTAACTCCAGGAATTAAGATGACCTCCAAACAGGTCATGATTAGATTCATCAACCTTAGTGACTATTCATCAGGAAGAGACATGTGCTAACTTAGAGAACAGGAGATCCCTACAAGTCAGCTATTTTGGCTGTGCTCTTTTGTAATTTATTGTACTCATTGGCAAGTCAAAAGGAGAAGGTTTTGTCATGACTCATGACTGACGATGATGTGAGAAAGATCATGTTTTATATTGAATTTGACTAAATGAAGTTATTATATTAGATAAAACAAATCATGATTTTGCTTAGCCTCAAATCTTCATGCAGGTTACAGCTAAGTCACAGGGTTTGGAGGATATCGATCTGGTGAAAGAAAAGTAGGAGAAAAGACAAAAGCATAATTGTGATGTGAATACGGTACATACTTTGGGTGTTTAGAATTCAAAATTGTTAAAATAAACAAGAGAGCCAAAACTTCTCTACTTACAGCTGTATCCTGCTGGGATTCAATTCTAGTAATAGACTGAAACAAAAATAACCAGGTATATAAATTGAAAGCAAAGTCAAGTAAAAATTTGGGTTTTCCTGGAAATTGACATGTGTTTAGATTTGATTCCTGGTCTTATTATTCTTTTGAGGTAGAGATGAGCACATGATATCACAACTATGTGTTCTTTCTTGGGTAGTTTTTAGATTTTTGATCTTGTTTATGCTTCACTGATTTAGGGATTTGGTTCATCACTCTAATATAGATTAGGCATAAACGTACAGAACAGAAGAAAATATGAAACACATAAAAGAACATTCATGATGTGATTATGCATAATCAAAATTCCAATGATCAAATTTACATTTATTTTGCCTTACGGCGACTTATAATTTTAAGTAATAACAAAGAAAAAAGAAGAAAAAAAAACCATGGTGGGGTGTTATCACCTAAATACATTATCACATCCTGGGATAAATTCAGGAAAATTGAACTCGATTCAGCTTGCAATCTTTCTGGTTGTTGTTCCCTTCAAAATTTTAGTTGTGGTATAAGGAGGAGGACTGACTCGTGGCTATGCTGTACAGTTATTTTTTTGGTTTCCCTTTTTTGAGTATTTAGCATCAAAATTTCTTGATGTGAGTGTCTGTAGATTGGCTGGGAGAAAAGGGAGATCTCTATTGTGCTATTGCTTTTTGTTTCTTGTTTGAAACTTTGGATTAGAGTAAGGGAGTGAAGCAGTGAGTAGATTTTGGCAGAGATTTTGTTCTCTCCATGGCTATGGCTATGGCTATGGCTTGAGGGAGGTGTGATGGGCAAACCATTCTGAAGAGCAAAGGGCCATACTGAATACCATTCTGTGCCACCAAGACTCTATACAAATCCCAGAAACAAAGAAATACTAATGTCAGCATGATTTTCTTTTCTAGGAACTTCTATTTTTAGAAACAAATCACAACCCCTTTTACCCACAACCCAAAAACACAAAAACCAAAAAAAAGAAAGTTGTTATTAGGTATTACTACTACCATACCTGTACTTTGTAGTCAGATGATGTAGAAGCACCAAAATCTCTAGTTTGGCCAACTCATTTCCCAGGGCATGGTGGACCCCATTTCAAATGGCATAAATGTATTGGGCTGGAGCAACCTGTCAATTATTGACCCCAAATATATTGGGTGGGTGCTGAAAAAACCATTATTAAATATTATCCACAATCATATTCTTTTTTGTCTCTTTATTCACCTCAAATCTTGAGGGATCAAACTTCTCTGGCTCTGGATATATTTCTGGACTGTGGTGAATGTTTCTGAAAAGTGGTAAAACCTTCCACCCTTTTGGAATCAGATAATCTGAAAGAATAGAGAGGGTGGGTTATTAAAAAGAAAATACGAAAAATAAATAAAAAAATAGAAAAATTCTCCAAGGTAACTAACTGCCTACCTTCAAATTCAACATCTTCAACAGCCTCTCTAAGGTGAAAGATAAAGTGAAGCAATTCTAAAGTGTCTCTTGAATCCACCCTTGAAGTTATTGGCATCTTCTTGGCATCTTCCCAAGTCAGGGACTTCCTCTTCACCACATTTGTCTTCTTTACTCCTCCTTATGGACTCTTGCTCTTCCTGCAAGTTCTAAGCACACACTTCTAAGTATATCTTTTATTTTTTTATTTTTTATCATCTTTTTCTGCTTCATTGTATCAACTCTCCAACTGTTTCTGCAATCTGAATTCAGATTCTGTTATGGGGTGTGAGATTCGAATTTCTTACCGTGACAGCTTGCAGGCAGGTTTTCCTTAGGTACTTGAGGATCCATGTCAAGACACTGGCAGTAGTATCTCGAGGCAGCAGAAGATGACGCCGATGATGTTGTCTGCAATTTGTTCATCTGTTGGCCCTTCTTTGTCTCCCATGAAAGATCCCAACAAGTCATTTGTGATCACCTTGCACCACCTCCTTGTTGAGAGGATTTTAGCCAAGATCTAGAGCCAGCTCCTTTCTTACTTTCATTGATTTGTTGAAGAGTCGGGAATGTTTATGGGCATTGAATTGTACCTTCTCAAAGAATGTAGTAGCATCTCTTGAGATCCTCTCTGTACAGAATTTCATCTTTTCCGAATATGGACAGCAGTGCAACGTTGAAAGTGTACTGCAGACAACAGACAACACAATGAAGAAACTGTCAGATTCCTGGAAATTTCTCCGATTCTCTTGCATGATAATTCAGAATTTCTGATGCCCCATCAGAACTATCAGAGCGAAACAGAGGACGAGAAAACAGAGGAGCTCAGTTTTGCTCTGTTTTTGGTGGAAAATGAAAGGAAAAGTGAGGCTGCTTACCGTCTTCATTTCTTGGAAAGTATTGATGGACCGGCCTTCCCAGGACTGCAGAGTCTGGGTGGCGATGGACTCGATGTCGGAGACGATGCTTTTAATGGCTCCGGGCATGAAGGCTCGGAGAACAAGCTTCCTCAACTTGGCATGGTAGTCACCCTGGTGAAAGAAAATTGCTTGTTTCCCCAACATCCTCTCTTTGCTAGCCGGGAATGTGAAGCAGAGAGATGAGCCTTTAATGACCAACACCAGCTTTGCAGCTTCAGGACTTGAAATCATCATAGGCACTAATATGTAGGTTTGAATAATATACCTGTGAAAGTGAAAGAAAAGCAAGCCCTTAGTTAGCATGAATATATATATATATATATATATATATATATATACTTTCTCATATATCTTGGAAAGGATGAAAACAAACATATCATAGAGAAGAATAGAGAGAGAGAGCAAAGTACAGAGATTGGTATTAACCTCTTTAGCTTGTTGGCAAAGAAGACATTGGGGTTCTGAGAATAAAGCTGAAAGGTTTCTCCTATGTAGGGCCAACCCAGAGAGCCAGGTGGGAGAGGGAGTTTCCAGGCAGTGGAAACAGAGAAGAAGAGGTTACGGAGGAGTGGATAAGTAAAGAAACAGAGCAATGGAGAAGGCTATGGTGGTGAAGGAGTCAATACAAGCAGTATAAGTTTGAATAAATTTGATGATGGGTGGAGGAGGAGTTGAGGAGAGAGGGGGAGTCAAAAGAAAGGAAGCTGGGATGGGTTGTAGGTGGAGAAGTAAGGAAGGGTATTTATAGTAGGAGAGGAGGGAAGATGAGGGATGGGGGGCAATGAAATATCAGAAAATACACAGCGTAGATACAGTGGATCTCCATACAGCTCATGAATGTGGGTATTGAGAGAGAGAGAGAGAGTTTGTGTGTGTGTGTGTGTGTGTGTGTGTGAGTTGGGGTTGCATAAAGAGCGTGTGGAGTTGTTGACTGCGGCTACTACTCACAAGTAGAATGCCTCTTTACCTACACAAAAAGGTGCACTTATCTTCTTCCCTCATCCGTACTCTCCGGATAACTCACCTTTTCTGAATTATTTATACATATCTTTCTCACCTTCCTCCAATTTTCCCCTTTTTCACCTTCCTCTCCCTCTCTCTCCCTTCTTCCTCCTTATTTATACCTACTTCTGTTTCTCAACCTTAATATATCGTTATTGTTATTTTTCATCTCAAAATACAGGTTTAGGGAATTAATCTTTTTTTTCTTTTCTTGACTTTAATTTGAATTGAAGTCGAAATCAAAATCATAATTTAGACAAACTTGAAGTATGAATGACCTACCTAAAGTTTATAGGTTGTTAGATAGACTTGGAGTTAAATGACCTACCTAAAGCTTATAGGTATTTTAAATGTGATGCTATTGAGTATTTCAGATTAGAATTTGAATGAAATAATGTAATGTAATGTAAAGAAGCAAGGCTCAGTGGATTTTAGATTGGATGGTGTGGGAAAGTCGATTTGGGGATAGGGTATAGAAAAAAGATTGGATTCGAGTTTTTATGAGAATATAAGAATATAACTTAGTAATATAAAGTAAATAGATGTCAAAAAAAAAAAAAAAAAAAAACTTATGAAGAAAGATTAAATATACATATATTGTAGTTGGAAAGGATTGAGGTAGTGTGGATGAGTACTTTCCGAAATAGAAGCATAGTGGTCTAAATGGAGGCCCTTTTGAATTATTGAATGGGTTTATAATTTGGACTTTTCAAACCATTAAGAAAACCGGATCCTCATCCAAATTTAATCCAATAAGTTGTTTTTATTGTCATTACTTCAATTTTTTTTTTTTAAATATCAATTTTAATTCTTTTTTTTAACATTTATTCACTTTGTAATTATAATTTTGTAGTATTATATTGTCATCAAGTCTTAAACTTATTCCCTTCCTTATATCTTGTCTAATTTTAACCGTTATTGAAATCATAGACAATCAATTTTAATACCTAATTCTTAATTTTAATAATTGATTAGTAGTAGTATATTTATTTTTAAAAGTAAATAATCTCATTATTGTATAAATAGTTTGCAGATAAAGGATGGCACCTAATAACAATAAATTCAACACATTGACATTTGAGGGAAGTCTTACCGGTCAAATGGGGCCTAAAATCGTAACATCTGTATCTTCTTGTCTATTATTATGGAGCAGAAACCCCTTTTTGGTTTATCATATTTATTCAACATCTTAGATCATTAAATTATTTGATTTCCTTGCTTAGACCATATTCCCAATTTTCCTTTCCCCCACCCCCTTTTTTTCATTCTACCCTCAGTCACATTCTTAGAATAGGAAAATTAATTTCCCTTAACGCTCAAAAGTGAAATTTGTCTCTATAATATTACCACTATTTGTAGATTCATCCTCCAACCCGCAACATCCATGTAATAAATTCGTATAGCTTGATGTGAATTTGAGTCCGTTTGATCAATCATAAAGCCACTCATTCCTCATGATCTCGAGAGGTTTTAATTAGTTGTTAACTTCAGGGTCTTGTAAGATTGATCGAGGTGCATGTAAGCTGACTCGAATATTCACGATTATTCAAATTTTTTTTTTAAAGGATGTGATTTTGACTTCTATCTATGACTCCATTAAGAACTACGTAATTATATATGTAAAAATTATATCCATATATGTTGGTCAAAAATAAGTTTGAGATACACATATTTTATAATATTTTAAGTGTAAGAATAATTAGATTCTTGATGATCCTATTAAGTGTAAGAAGAGTTACACTTTTAATCCTCCATTTCCTCTATTGTGTAAAAGGGGGTTAAACATTCAATCATGAAATAAAGTTGTAACATTTGAGAATAAATCATGTTTAATGAGAGGATTAAACATATGAAATGTTACAAAACTTATAGGTTGAGGAAGACCATGAGTTTGTAACATTTGATAGTAAATCATGTTTAATGTATACATTAAACAAATGAATAAAATTTGAAATGTTACAAAACTTATTAGGTTAAGAAAAATAAGTTTGTAACATTTGGAAGTAAATTATTTTTAATGTGTGCATTAAACATATGAATAAAATATTATATTGTTACAAAACTTATGAGGTTAAGGAAGATCGTAAGTTTGTAACATTTGAGATTAAATATATGTTTAATGTGTAAATTAAACATATATTTATGTTTTATAATGTTACAATTTCAAGAGATTAAGGATGACAATGAGTCTTCTCATCTTTGTAACCACTCTTTCAACCATTAGTATTTTATAAAATGTGACTTTTCTTCTTTTGAAATCTTATTTAGAAAAGTAAAAGACTTGATCAATCCTAAGGCTATTTCCATTTTATTTACTTAAAGATTTCTTGAGAGAATGAGGAAATTGTTTTTGGACAAAGTTCCAAGAACTTATTTGAACTTTCTGTATTCTTCTTCTTATGTTTTTTCAAGAGATTGTGAGTGTTTTTATAATTTCAAGAGTTTATTATAAAATGATATTAGTCTATTTCTCTTCTTCATTGTTTCAATCTTTATTTTCAACACATTGAAATCTCAATTAGACCTTGAGTACCTTGATAAGGTATCAAAGTTAGGGAGAAAAGAATTTATGGGAATAATTCTCTTGTGTGTTATTTCATCGATTCATCGAATCATAGAAGTATGTTTTTGTACATCGCCCACAAACTAATCAAGCAGTTAAATACAGAAAATCAAATCACAATATCTTAATCTCCGACCCAAAATACAACAAATATATATAAAGAGTATTTATAGCTAATATACATAATATATTCCAATAGTCACAGTCAAGAAATCTCAATGAGCTATTGATTGTCTCATTAATCAATGGAAGTTGGAAGATCAAGTTATAAAGAGTAGGTGAAACATGAGTAAATCAACATTGAATGGATGAAATATTGTTTAGTTATTAGGCTCTATTTGATAAACCTTATGTTTTATGTTTGTGATGATTTTTATTTTTATAACCTTTGCATCATTTATAAATTATAACCTTTCTCAAAATAACCATTTTCTTCCAAAATAAAATTTCAGTAAAGTTTTATTCCATTCTTTCTTTGAAAGGAAGTCTTATTCCATTCTTAAACATGCATGTTAATAGAATTATGACCTTTCTCAGAATAACTATTTTTTTTTTTTCTATTTTTCTTCAGAATTATGACCTTTCTCAAAATAACCATTTTCTTCCAAAATAAATTTCAGTAAAGTTTTATTCCATTCTTTCTTTGAAAGAAGTCTTATTCCATTCTTAAACATGCATGTTTATATAATTATGACAACTTTCTCAAAATAACTTTTTTTCTATTTTCTTCAAAATAATTTTTACCAAAGTCTTATTCATTCTTAAGCTTACCTGTATTTATAGGGTATGACCTTTCTCAAAATAACAATTTTTTTCATTTTTTCTTCAAAATAAAAATTTCACCAAGTCTTATTCATTCTTAAACACCGCTGTTTATAATGTTATGACCTTTCTCAAAATAACTATTTTTTTCTATTTTCTTCAAAAATAAATTTTTACAAAAGTCTTATTCCATTTCTTAAACATGCATGTTTATAGAATTATGACCTTTCTCAAAATAACTATTTTTTTTCTATTTTTCTTCAAAAATAAAATTTCACCAAAGTCTTATTCCATTCTTAAACACTTTTTTGTTTTTGTTTTTTTTGTTTTTAAACTCCTTTGAGCCAAAGACTGCACTGGCACCATTCATAGAGAGGGTATCCCCATCAAACATTATGTACCTACCAAGTATAATTAAGAATTTGGTAGAGAAAGCATTATAATTATGGTTTAGGCCTCGTTGTATTTGGAACTAATATTCTCTATACCCATATTATTTTCATTTAAGGTCATTAACATGGTCATAGATATAATAAGTATCTTATTGTACTTTTTTTTAAAAAAAAAAAGAAAAACAATTTTATTGATTTAAACTATCATACATCCATATATATATATATATATATATATATATATATACATATATATATATACAATTTCGTTAAAAAACATAAAGGGATGAAACAACACGTGTTAATAACATGTCATCTGACAAAGCCTACAAATTTGATAATATTACAGTGACTAAAATACATATGACTCAAGTTCTACAATATATTAATGATTTTATTATCTCTGTTTGATCAAATATGCTTTGCGTGTTTGAATTGTCTATATACAAATAAAAAGTTGTAACAAAATGATGAAAAACAAAATGTTGTAACAAGATGGTGAAAAAGCAAACGCCGCAACAAGGCGATGACATCACGAAAAACGAAATAAAACCCAAAACTATATGAAATAACCACTTATTTAAGAAATAAATTGATAAAAAGATGTGTGTATAGGGGTGATTTTAGGCCAAAAATCAACCTCCCTTGCTTAAGGAAGATGAATGGCTAGAAAAGAAAGAAGAAAACGTTGAGACAAAGGCTTAGGGGTCTATTTGGTTTATGTTTTCTAAAACGGTTTTCTGTTCTAAAAATCAAAGAGAATAAGGAAAACAGGGAAAACACATTTGGTTTTTAGTTTTTTTTTTGTTGTTTTAAAAAACATAAAGAACATAGAAAACACTAAATTCAAATAACAAAAACAGTTTTCAAAGAACACTAAAATAATGGTTTTTATGCTTTCAAAACCTGTTTTTAAAAGCGGTTTTCAAAACATGAACCAATAGGCCCTTAGTCCATAGTTTTGATCTGATTGTACTCGATAGGTTAGTAATCACTCCTTTCCATTTACGAAATACTTGGCCCCAAACACTTTTTCTTATAAGTTCATACTTCATGATTATTAGCAGAGTACTCTCTTGTGGGTACCATGGGCCCGGGCACAGTACCCTTAGCCGAGCAGCCCGGCAAGAGCCCCCAGGGACTAGGCCCATGGCCCGTAGGCCCGAGCTTCGGCGCGATCTCAGCTGGGTACCTCAGGGACTAGGCGGCGGTGACCTGAGCGTCGGCCAATCCTCCGTCTGGTGGGCATCTCATATCTGGGCGTCTTTTTACCAATGTTTCGCTCACGATCGGTAACTCTGCATGAGGTTGCCCCTACAGGCTCTTCATGGTATAAATTATCACGGTCTCCCATGAGCTAATCTGCTTTCGCCTCAAGGGCAGAATGCTCTGGCGGCTCTGTTGGGAAGGTAGTTCGTAAAAAGCGAGGATAAGTCGTCCTTCGCAGGAAACAAAACCGCCTTCCCCTAACATCATGGGAAGAAATCGTCTACTCTCGAAAAGACGATTCTCTTTTCTCATACAAAGAAACCGTCGCGTAAAAAAGATCGAGATTACGGATCGAAAGTGCGGCTACAGGCTAGTTTTTAGAATAGGTAGCTTTCTTAGTCGGAGGGATGAACACCACCGTCGATGCTTCTTATTTGTTTTTGCGAGGTTGCGACCAAGCGGTGGATGCTCAAACTGATCACTAACTCGGTCGGGAGACCACAATTGGGTAGATGCATGGAAGCGAAGCGAGGAAATCTCGGAGGGGCGATGCAGCGGGAATTTGGGTACACCCGCTCCCAGGTGACCTCCCGATCTCTTAACCTTTGGCTACTCCTAAACATCCCGTCGGATCGTCGGAATTCACCACCATGACTAGCAATCCAGCGAACACAGCGCGAAGACCGTGGCGCGAGATGGAAGCAAAACAAGAGGAAGCGGCCGACAGATGCAAGCGGAATTGCACGAACGAGGCGAAGCCGGTCTGCGGAAAAATGAGCACTGCGAGCCCGGTTGGAAGGCGGTCGGACGAGAGCAATCGAGGAACCTCCGCCCACATTTCTTGCTTCCCTTCTTGCATGAAGGCAAAGAGGTTCGCTGTATGCGAGACGACATCGACTTACCCGGCGGATGACGAGCTATCGTTCGGCCAGTTCCACTTGCTCCCCGCGCCCGTTCCGCTACCACAATTAGCGGCTAATGCAGAAAAGGCCACCTCGTCCATCAAGCTGGTCCATCAGTGTCGCAAGGCGTCGGGTGCGGAGAGAACCTATCAGGACTAACGACCTTGATGCCGACTCATCGATATGTGCACGGCCGTGGGGGCTTCCGCCGGTACCATCCATGCCGCCCTTGGGATTGCCCCAGCTCGTAAATGGTTACCTCCACCGTCCAGGACAAGGACAGTACTCTCTACTCTCCTCGGACAACATATCCTAGATTACGATCCTCCTTGCGGCTTCTCCATACCACCCTTCGCCATGTCACGACGGTCTTAGTCAAATACGATCTGTCTGCATTTAACCGACCCGATGATCCTCAGCGCTTGAGGCGGTCAGATCCTATGTAAAGTGTTCCGAGCCAGCGCCAAAGACCTGCTTTGGCACAGTTTACAAATACAGAGGGATTAATAAACACATTCGGCGTGGGCGCGTTCGTCTCTCGATGCCCAGTGCTGCGTCGGACAAAAGGGAACATCAGCTCCCTCCAGTCCATCCTTAAATGAGAAGACGAGTCCATCCGGGACTTCACGAGCAGATTCGGGCAAGCGGTCCAGCAGATTGATATCTACAGTATGGATGCAGTGTTTCAAAACTTCAGAAGAAGCTTTGGGACGACCACCCCGTTGTTCTAGTCTTTATCCCTGGACCCACTGACAACTATGGAGGAATTGTACCGACGGGAGGATAAATTCTCTATGCTGGAAGATAACATCTGGGCCGCCTCGCAAACCATCGCGATACTTGGCGGCGGCCGGCCGCTAAGGGCCCTCAGAAACGAAGCGACGAAAGCGAGGCCGGGAAGCGCCCGACGAGACAATCAGAAGAGGAAAGATCCCCCGAGTTCAACGCTCTCAATATTGCCTATAATGAAATAACACCCATCATCAGACCTTCGACTTCAAATGGCCCACCTATGAGGGCGAGTGGGACAGGTGCAATGAATCCTGCGTCACGATTATCCACGAGGACCATGGCCCTGAGACCCGATAGCTGCCGGGAGCCTCAATTTCGATGGAAAAATGCGTTAGTGTTTGGCCACCTCAGTGATGCTACGGGAGCCAACGTGGTGCGACCGCCTAGCCCAGCGGGGCCGTTGTTGATGTGAGCATGCCGGGCTCCCAGCCAACCATCAACTTTATCTTTGGGGGGACACGCGATGGCGGTATGATCCGACAAGTAGAGAAGAAAAATGCTCGGCGACTTTAGTTAGAGCGGGGTGAACATCGTCGGCGCAGGAGAACATCACAATAGCTTTCGGTAGATTGGCGACCCATCCTTTCCCCTGTTATCCCCCTCAGAGTCATTTACCCCTCATTCGATGCACTTGTACTTCTTATGCGTATTAATGGTTTGATGTGCCTGAGGTCCTCGTCGATCCAGTGAATATATGGTTATTACACCTCCCAGCCTTTAAGCAGATGAGAGTCCCGATTGATCATCTCAGTTCTGCTGGCAGGGTTTTATCGGGGTTTAATGGGGCTACCACATTGACAGTTGGGGATATCGCCTTTCAGTAAGGGTGGGCCAGGTGACTTAACAAATCTTGTTCGGTAGTGGGACTTAGGGCCGCCTGTACCATCTGGGTGAGACATGACTGCATGTGAAAGCCGTACCCTCCGCCATCATCCAGCCGTGGCTGCCAGTGCGTCAGCAGGTTGATCTTCGGGAGGCGGTTGGCCGCGAGTGCCCATCGACTCCTTTGCGGGGACGAGCAAAGCAGGTGCCCAGTGAACCACCCCTTGAGGATCAACCCTCGCAATAACAATCACAGTCATCCGCCTGGCCCACCTCGGAGGATAGAGCGGCTGTGATTGATCCCTTAGAAGCCACGCCCTTGCGGGCCAGGACGGATGCATCTGTCGACACCCTCTTATCGGAGGAAGGTCCGGTGTAATAGTGTCTTGCGGAGTTGAACGTCGATGTGTTCGCTTGGACTCATGTCGATATGACAAGAATAAGCCCCACGCATGCCTCACACAGATTAAATGTCGCCACATCCGCCAAGCCGGTTAGGAAAAAAGTGAGGCGCTTTCATCCGGACCGCCCGCCCAGTAATCAAGCGGTCGATAACCTTCTGGAGATGGATTTATTAGAGTGGGTTAATTGCCAGTTGGTTGGCCAACGTGGTGGTTGTCTAGAAAAAGGGGAACAAGTGGAGAGTATGTGTGGATTATACGGACCTTAATGACGCATGCCTGAAGGACAACTTCCCTCTGCCCCGAATAGATCATATCGTAGGCAACCGTGGGCATGGTATCTTTGTCTTTTACGATGCCTTCTCGGGATATCACCAAATCCCATGCACTCCCAGATGCGGAAAAACATCTTTCATCACTCCCCATGGCCTCTATTGTTACAATGTGATGCCTTTCGGTTTGAAAAATGCTGGGGCTACCTATCAGAGGTTGGTGACTAAGATGTTCCGCCCGTTACTCGGAAGCACAATGGAAGTTTATATTGATTATATGCTAGTAAAATCCAAGCATCGCCCGGATCACGCCGCTCATCTCCAACAGACATTCGACCTCCTCAGAGAATATGGTATGAAACTGAACCCCCTAAAATGTGCCTTGAGTCGTCGTGATTCCTTGAACATGGTGACGAAGAATGAGGCTAATCTTGCCTGACTTGAGTCATCTTGATCTGACTCCCACCTCCAAAGAGGATCCATGGCCCGACCGGCGGTTGTTTGCTCTTGGGTGCTCTATTTCGGTTCACGGGCCGTTGAAACCCTTCTTCACTACTAAGGGATTTAGCCTAAATGAATGGAATGAAGAATGCGGCCAAATTCGTAGCAATCAAGGAAATGGCAGGCCCTTGATTCTTATGAATCCGGAAACCGGTGACATGCTCTATCTTTGCATTATACGATATAGCGGTCGTGTAGCCTTGTTTAAAGAATGTGGGGATGCTAAGTTGAGGCCTGTGTTCTTTGTCAGCAAGTCCTTGACCGATGCGGAGACCAGATATAGCCACCTCGAACGAGCTACTTTATCCCTCCGGATGGCCGCCCGAAAGCTCCGCCCATACTTCCAGGCTCATCCCGTTGTGGTGCTAACTGATTTGCCACTCCGGGGCACTATTCATAAGCGTATGTCTGGGGATGGCCGTTTAGGCGTGGGGTGGTAGTATGACATCAATACAAGCGAACTTTGAAGAAGGGTAAGTCTTAGACTTCATGCGAGAAATCTGATCCTGATACTTGCCCCGGACGAAAGGGCTGAGTGGACCCTTTTGTGTTGATGGGGCTTCCGGACAATCGAGGCGGAGCATCGAGCTCATGATTGACCTCCCCAGGGAAAGAATTGAGCAGGCGATCACGATTTAGGCTTCACGCCTCCAACAACGAGTCAGAGTAAGAAGCCATGATAGCCGGTCTCGAACTCTCACTCATCGTGGGTCTTGACGGCCTTTCGGTCGAAGCTGACCTTCGCGAGTTAGTTTGTAGAACTGAAGTCAGCCTTGAGAATTCGAGTCCAGGGACCCCGAATGGCAAAATATGCTTCTCTAGTCAAACAGAAATTAAGCACCCTCTAAACCTGGAAACTTGAACATGTCCCCAGGGACTCTAATGAAAGGGCCGATGCCTTAGCCGTCGTGGCCGCTTCTTTTTATGACAAAAGGAAATGATATATCTCCCGTCTACTATCTGGCCAGGTTTCCTCCATACTACCTGCTCAAGTAAGTCAGATAGAGGAGGTTCCTTCGTCCTGGATGGATCCCATACGGCTTTACATAGCCACGGGAGAACTACCTAATGACAGAGGCAGAGCTCACAAAATTCAGATTCAATCGGCTAGGTTCTCCTTGGTAGACAGGCAACTATATAAACGGTCCCTGGGCGGGCCATACTTGAAGTGTCTAACACCCGAGCAAGGTCAGTATGTGTTGGCTGAGTTACACGAAGGTATATGTGGAAATCGCCCGGGGGGAAGAACACTGAAACTCCTTTGGACTCACCGCGGGGTATTTACTGGCCAACTATGAAGTCAGATGCTGTCGATTACGTCAAAAAATGTGACCCTTGCCAACGCATGTCCCCCATCTTGAAATCACCGGTGCAAGATCTGGCCTCCATCTCTAGCTCGTGGCCATTTGCTTAGTAGGGGATTGATATCGTGGGACAGCTTCCACTCGCACTCGCCTAAAAGAAACTATTGTTGGTCGCCACCGATTATTTTAGTAAATGGATAGAGGCTGATGCCTTCGCGTCAATCAAAGATAGAGATGTTACTCGGTTCATCTGGAAAAACATTGTCTGCCGGTTCGACATCCCGAGATCAATTGTATCTGATAATGGGCTGTAGTTTGATAGTCGGGTCTATCGAGACTTTTGCCAATAATTGAAGATAAGAAACTTGTACTCCACCTGAGTACCCCCCCAGAAATACTCGCGGCCCCGAAGCCTTCAACAAATACATTGACGCCCTCAAGCGGTTGGAGCCTAAAGCTAAAGAAATGGGTAGAGGAACTACCCGGGGTGCTGCGGGCTATGGGACCTGACCCGAAAACCAAACATCTCTCCTTTCGCACTCACCTACGAGATGGAAGTTGTTATCCCTACTGAAATTGGTCTACCTACCATCCAAACAACTACGCTCGAATCAGAAAATGCAGGATCAGTGGTCAGAGAGTTAGACATAAGTGACGAGCTGCAGGAAGCGGTAGCAATCCGAGTGGCATCCTACCAATGCCGCTTGGCAAATTCTTATAACAAACGAGTGAAGCCTCGGGTGTTCTAGCCGAGCGATCTAGTTTTGAGGAAAGTTTTTGAGAATACTACGGACCCCACGGCAGGAAAATTAACCCAACTGGGAGGGACCGTATGTAGTCACACGGCTCGGGGAGTTCGGGTCCTATGCTATAGACAAAAAAGATGGAACTCCTGTACCTAGAATGTGGTCTTTACTTGAAGAGGTATCAATAAAGAATGTCTTTATTATCTACTTAGGCGTAATCTTAGCATATCTATATGCGGGGTCAAATTATAAGTCCGTTGCGCGATGCGGTATTTGCCCAACCAAGTATAGATCACATCTAGTTAGTCAAATTATAAGTCCGGGTGGCGCAGTTCCGCGACTGCTGACCCGGCATAAATTACATCTAGCTAATTAATTATAAGTGTCCGGGTGGTGCCAGTTCAGCGACTGCGACCCCGGTATAGATCATAACCGCTATTTGGTCAAATTATAAGTCGGGTGGCGCGGTTCCTTGACACGCCGGCTTAGCATATATCACATCTAGGCGAAAGGGTCAAATTATAAGTGCGGGTGGCGCGGTTCTTGACACTGCCGGCCCAGTAAAGATCACTTCTAGGTGTTTAAATTATAAGTCTAGGGTGGGCGCATATCTCGACACATGGCCCGGCTATAGATCACATCCAGCTGGTCAAATTATAAGTTCGGGTGATGTAGTTCCCTGACCTGCCCGGCTCAGCATAGATCACATCTAGCTAGTCAAATTATAAGTCGAGATTGGCGCAGTTCAGGCGCCCAGCCGACCATAGATCACATATGGTGGTAAAATTATAAGTCAGTGGCGCGGTTCACGACACCATGACATAAGATCACATATAATTTGGTCAAATTATAAGTCAGAATTGGCGCGGTTAGTGACTGGCCCAACATAGATCACATATAGCTGGTCAAACTATAAGTCTGGGTGGCGGAGTTCAACATTTGCCGTGGCGACATAGATCACATATAAATTTGGTTAAATTATAAGTCGGATGACGCGGTTCACGACTGCCCGACCGACATAGATCACGCATCATTTGAATTCGAATTATAAGTCCGAGGTGGCGTGGTTCTTGACACCTTGTGACATAGATCCACGTCTAATTTGGTCAAATTATAAGTCGGGTGGCGCAATTCAGCGACCTGCAGGCCCGGCATAAAATCATCTATTTGGTCAAATTATAAGTCCGTTGGTAGCGGTTCACGACCTGCTGACCGAGCATAGATCATCTAGTGGTCAGTGCTCGGTCCGGGTGGCGGCGGTTCCACGATACGCCCATTTCGGCTATAGATCACATCTAAGCGATCAAATTATAAGATTCGAAGATTGATGCGGTTCCGCGACCTACCGATGACATAGATCACATCTAGTTGGTCAAATTATAAGTCCGAGTGGTTCAATTCACTGACCTGCCCGGCCTAGCATAGATCACATCTAGCTGGTCAAATTATAAGTCCGGGTGTGTGATTACCGACCTGCCCGACCCGGCGCCGATCACATCTATTGGTCAAATTATAAGTCGGATGCGTAGCGGTTCTGACTGCGACCGACATAGATCACATCTAGGCTGGTCAAATTATAAGTTCGGGTGAAAGCGCGAGTTCAACGACACGCTGACTTGACATAGATCATCTAGGCCCGAATTAATTATAAGTCAGTGGCATAGTTCGTATTTATACGACCAGTATAAATCACATATAGCTATCAAATTATAAGTTCGAGTGGCGCGGAGTTCAGCGACACGGAGCTTCGGCTATAGATCACATTTAAATGGTCAAATTATAAGTCGGGTGGCGCAGATTCAGCGACTGCGGCCTAGCAGCAGATCACATCTAGCGGTCAAATTATAGAATCGGGTGGCGCAGGTTCCTTGTGGCCCGGCCCATCATAGATAACATCTAGCTGATCAAATTATAAGTCGGGTGGGCGCGGTTCAGCGACTTGCCAGGCCGGCATAGATCACATCTAGGCCCGGTCAAATTATAAGTCGGAATTGGCGGAGTTGACGACCTATCCAGTTAGCCAACAAAGCGACCCCATCAGGCTCGGTGCCTATGATCTCCAAACGGATGCTGTCCCGAATGAAGCATTCAACAAAAATCAAAGCAAACCCGGATGGCATAACATCAACGCATTCAGTATAAAAAAATTTAGCAAAAAGAAGACGAGAGAGTAAATTGTTTGATACAACCATCGAACAGTATAAGTTTCATAAAAATCCTAGTTGGCTATGGCGTCCTCAATCCCATCGAATGAGAAGTGGGGGACTGTCGGAGGTCGCCTCTTCTCTAGCAACAGTCGGGCTAATCTCCAGGTGCTCCTCCTTGCTACCTACAGTTGGATCTAAGGCTGGTGCTGCTGGCGAGGTGCTTGGGGGCAGCGGGGGTTGGCAAAGAACTTTGGGGTGAGTGGGATTAAAGGATTCGGCATTCCATTCGGGATCTGAGGCTTGCTCCATAAGCGTTGTGCGTGAAGCGCATGACCATAGTAAGTAATTGAGCGGTGCGTCTTGCATTTAGGTCAAAACTCGACCTCTTGTTTCTCTATCAGCAGTAGCCTTCTCCCTGAATGTGGTGAACTCATCCTTCATAGTCTCGAGCTCCATGACTAAGGCAAGTCTCTCATATGCTAAACGACCATTCTCTTCTTCTGCCTTCTTACAAGCCTCCTCCGCTACGGCTAATGCCTCATGAGCAACTCCATGCTCGGACTCCGCCTTCAGGCGAGCATCTTCCGCAAGCGCTAAGGCACGTTGGACCCGGGCAAGCTCAGACTCTATCTGTGCTCGGGTATTGACGGCCCCTTCAGTAGCCAACTTGGCCATCGTTGCCTCATGGCATGCCGTGTCTCTCTCAGCCTCGGCTCGGACGGCTCTCTCGATGGAGCTCCTTAGCCTCCCGGCTCCAGGACAGCGACACGCCAGCTGACCTTCTTTATTGGGGCGCCTGCATCTCTGTTCAGCCATTCCTTTGAACATATAATCTTAAGTAGCAGCGTCCCTCGGCCGGAGCTCGAACTCGTGATCTTGAAGACGCCACCATGTTGAATAAGCGGCAAACAACTGAATAAACCCATTAGCAACTAAGAAAACAAGCAATAATGCTAATGCCACCCGACGGAACCCCCTATCTTACCAATTCGATCGATTGGACGAAGTTGCGGTTTCGGACCTGTATCCCATCGTCGATAATCTGCAGAAAATCCTCCTTTCGGGTAAAAGCAGGGAGGGTCACCTTATAATCCTCGCAAAGACCCAGGCCCCAAGCGACTACAGGCACCCGGTATATGTGCGGAAACAAATTGCCTAGCCGATCGGCCACGGACGCTCCAGTGGAAAGGCTCCCTACTTGGCCTTGATATATCAGCGCTTCCCTCTTAGCCCAGTGCAGAGCACCTCCTCTCGGGGCTGCGGCTGCATGGAGGAAGGTAGATGTCAATTATCACCTGGTCCGGCCGATGGGGCCTGGGCAATCCGGACTGCATATACTTCGACTTGCTTGGTTGCTCCTCGGCCTTATCTGAAGGCGGGATTACTTGGAGTGTAGTCGGAGCCGGACCATCCTCGTTCGATTCTGATCGGTCGGCCCCGTCCGGAGTTCAGTTTGACACAGCAGGCCACTAGTTCGGGCGGGGGATGATAGTTGCACGGTCCCGAACTTCCGTCGGCTGTGGGCTGACCATGTCCGGCAGCCGATTATTTCGATTCCATGATCCGAGCAGTGTCGACTCATCAGCGGAGATCACTGCCAGAGCTCCTCTTCACAGGCGTGCGATCAAAGCACCCCGGCAAATTTCTCTCCTCACCGTTCTTCTTCCTCCAAATCCCGAGGACCTTCTGTGTCAGTAGGAACCCAAGGTACGAAATCCTCCCCCTTGGACCCCGGTGCGTTCCGACGCCCGGACGCCCTTTTCCATTTTACCTTTACCACTTGGGGGGTAGGTCCGGGCACTTGCACGGGCGGAAGGAGGCGCACAGGACGACTACTCCTAGTTCTCTGACCAGGAGCAGGATGGGACGAGCTAGAACCCCCGCTCGAGGAAGCAGATAACCTCGATGTGCTTCCAGCCCCTTGCACCCGACTCGATGCCTCGATTACCGGATTCCCGGAGGAGCTAGCGTTGCTAGAAACTAGGCGCCGCAAATCAGCTATCACAAAGTGCTCGTTCCGCGACCTGCCGAAGGCAAGAAACTAGGGAATGACGGTATAAGGAGCCGGGTGTGTCTCACAAACGGATATGTTCTGCAGGTAAGCGAGAACCAGCGATTAGCGTTCCCTCGAATCTCAAAAGTCGACGGATCTTCTCAATGCTCGACTTCTCCACCCAGTTTACCAGCCTTCCTCGCTAAGCCTTTCCTGCATGAACAGCCAACGGTTAACGATTCATAACATAACAAACGTCGGGGCTTAGGTTGACAATCCAGATCCAGCCCAACTACACACTTGGGAAGAATTTGAACCCGATTAATATCAAGCGGTAGCCCTGGGACCAGGGTCTCTCGAGGACCCCTCTTGCTTGATGCCCCTTTCGCCTCCATCTTAGGAGAGTCGGGGAGCCCATTGACGATCTGCAATCGCGGGCTCAAAACCGACATGGACATTCGGCCACCCGGACCTTTGCTTAGAAAGTAAATCATGAAAAGTTCCACCAACGAGAGATCAAGTTGGTACAAATGGTTGAGCACGCAGCTGCCGATTAGGATACGAATCACGTTGGGGTGGATAAGGGTCGGGGGCGCCCGGGTAAAATGCAAAAACTGTTTAACTATGGCCGGCACGGGAAAGCGTAGCCCGGCTGCTAGATGCTCCCGGGTAAAAAACACACCGTTGTGTTCTCCACCTAACGTGGACTCGTCCGCCCTCTCCATCAACCGGAAATCAATGTTATTAGGCACCTCGCAATACGCCTTTAGTTCCTCCATCGTCAGGGAAGAAATGATCTTTGCTTGTAGAGGCGTCGCTGAGCGCCATCTTGGGCGACCACTCGTGGAAGTCTCTTCCCGACCCTCGCCATTCTACAAGAAGATCAAAAGGAGAGGAGAAAACGAATATTAGACCCTAGCCATATACCCAATTGGTACAAAGGCATACTCCGAGCCCGGCCAATAGCCGCTCGGGCGGAATAAGATTTAAAGACACGTCCCTTCCCTTCCAAGCCTTTTGACAGCCGGAAACTAGCCACCCGCCAAGGACTAACGCTACTAAGGGGTGATGATGGTTTAACTACGGAATGAAATGCGCGAATGCACCTGCGATAGCTCTGACGAATACGAGTAGAATTAGCTGTTAGCATTAGTTGGTCGCCAAGAGGAAAGAAGATAAACCAAAATAACACGCAAAGGAAAAAGGTATGACTTAATTGTGGGACCCCCACCCTTCGTGACCACGGGGTGCCCTTCAGGTGGCCCACTGTGGGGTCCACCCTTCGTAACCACTGGGTGCCCTTCAGGTGGGTCCCACTCACGGGAATATCTATGCCCTCCCTAGGCATTTTCTTTCCCCTCAGTGAGACTCGAACCCGGGGCCCAGGGGCTTAAGGTCCAATGGGAACATCTCTACCTGTGAGCTAGATTGTAGGACCCCACCCTTCGTGACCACCTCATGGGTACCCTTCGATTGGAAGCTCCTCAAAGGATATCCTCATTCCCAGGTTCCTTTTTGCCTCCCAGGGTCGAGACCGAGGACAGGGTCTTTAGTCGATGGGGAAGCATCCTGCGGGTACCAATGACTCTTCTGCGGGTACCAGCGAAGTAGTAGCTGGTTGGTTAGAATCTTCCCATTGGACTAAGACCCCTGGAGTCACCAGGTCGAATCTGCAAGGAGGCAAGGCTTCCGATGAATGAATATCACTGGTGAGCTTCGCTGGCCCAGGTGTCCGCAGCGCCTTTTATTGTGTGGGGTCCACACCCTTACCGTGACCACGGGGTGCCTTTCGGGTGGCCTTTGTAGGTCCACCCTTACATGTGGGTGCCCTTAGTTGGGTTACACTCAGGAATATCATGCCCTCCCTTGAGCATTTTCTTTCCTCAGTAGAGACAGACCGGTGGGCCACCTTGGAATCTTTCCCATTGGACCTTAAGCCCGGTCACCGGGTTCGGAGTCTCTGCGAGGCGGCATGCTGAGGCATGATGTCTGTGGTGGGACCGAGGCACCACAGGTGCAGTGTACGATGGGCCACTGAAGAGCACCCGTGATCACGAGTGTGAACCACATGTGTGCTATCTATGTATCGCGCCCTGGGTGTAGTGGCATTTAATGCGTGACGGTGATGATGCGAGATCTCGGCTTGATATGATGGATTTGGCGCTCTAGGGCAATATAGACTAAGGTGGAGCCAAGGCCTTCCTCTCAGCAGTTAAGCAAGACGTTAACAAAGTTTGTAATGATCCATTAGCCTCAATTAGATAGAATACTTGAATATCTACACTGGTGCAATAAGACGCAAAAGTGATAAAAACTTCTGATTTTATTAATTGCACCAAAAGGTGTTCGGTTACATAGCGATGCTTGTTGCAAGCAATCATAATACAACACGACAAACTAGTATTCATAACATCCGAAATACAAAAGAACAACAGGCAAGGCATCTGCCACCGGAACCAATAGAGAGGCCATTTCCAAGAAGAAGGGAAAGACGGAGATGGGTATTTGAAGAGGGAAAGCGAAGATGGGGCTAAAGCACTCTGAAGCTAATAGAAGGAAAGATGGAGATGGGGCTGCCGCAGAGGTTAAGAAAGAGAAAAAGGAGAGGATGAGGCTGGAGGGAGGTTAGGCGATCCCTTCGGAATTCAGCCAAGGGTGTCCTCGGACTCCATTCAAGTTCTAGAACCACCCAAAGTCCCCCCTGGACATTTCTGACTCCGCTCAAACCATACAATCTACGGGTCGACCCATGATTAGAAGGCGCGCCCAAATGATTGAACACGATCATCCTTCATCCGATCGGGGCCTTAGCAACATTCAATTATCCTTCTCGTGAAGGGTGATGATAACCCGGTAAGACGGCTGTCTCACCCAGCAGCCTTTTATAGATTTGCCTGATCTGGCATTAACTCTAGCGACTGATAGCATCTAATGTAGTTTCAAAGTTACAAAATTCACGTTGAAAATTGAGGCGGCGTGTGATGGAGTTGTTCACAGTAATATGGCCGGTCAAAGCTTGTTTCTTTTTTTTTTAGGCGGGGATGATCTTCCTCCCCGGTGTTAGGAAAAGGGGCATTAATGGGTACCATGGGCGGGCAGCACCCTTAGCGGTGGCCCAGCCAGAGCCCCAAAGGGACTAGGCCCGAAGCCGGTAGGCAGAGAAAGCCCGGTAGATCCTCGCGAGGAACTTGGGGACTAGGCAACCAATCGGCCCGAACGTGGAGCCAATCCCACTCCCCGTCCCAAGTTGCCGGACATCTCATATCTCGGACGTCTTTTTACCCAGGTGTTTCCTTTCCCGATCGGCAACTCCACCAAACGAGGTTGCCTACCGGCTCTTCATGGTATAAGTATACGATCTCCCATGGCGGTCACCTTTCGCCTCGAGACTGAGATGCTTTCCTACCCGGCCTATCGGAAGGTAGTTACGTAAAAGGAAGAATAAGTCATCATTCCCGAAATAAGAGCCACCTTCCCCTAACATTATGGGAAGAAATCGTCTACTCTCCAAAAAAGACGGATCCTCTTTTCTCCTTCCATAAAAGAGAAGCAAGTCACATGAAAAAAGGTACGAGATTCTGGATCAAAAGAATTGCGACTCTAAGCTCAAAGTTTTTCAGAATAAGACTAACTTTGCCATCGGAGGGACGACGGAACACCACCGTCGTCTTCTTATTTGTTTTGCAGGTTGCAGCCAACTGGTGGATGCTCCGACGATCCACTAACTCTGAGAATTCAGGAGACCGCATCTCTTACTTCTTAATGCTTTAGACTAAACTTGTTGAACCAATATAGCATGCATTTTAAGATACAAGCGTTGTCATATATACCTAAGGTTTTGTACTGATTTCTAAGGTGTGCTGATAAACAACAAAATAAAATAAAAGGACATATAATAAAGACCCAAAGTATAATACATGAATTTAGACAATCCAATATATAAGCCTATATGTCTATGACTAGAGACGATGACAAACTTTCATTAAGATTACCATCTTAATTAGATCACAAAACTTTAATAACGGACAAAATGCTTACTTCTTTAGTAAAACCAAAGCTTTACGATCTTCTATAATTTTCACACACAAAATAAAAATATCATTTATAAACCACTAACTCCTTAAGTTATAAAGAAATATGTTGTGATTCATGTAACAATGGTGATAAAATTGAGAACAAAAATAAGAAGATATTTCACGGATTTGATGATTCACTCAAACTTTCACTATAACTTAAATGGGATTACATTATTGGAGGGTATTTATAATAGTGCGGATCGACCAATTTACAAAAATGTTCACATATATTGACCATATCGTACCCATCTTTGGGGCTTAGGCCTTGTATCCCAACCCTATTATTTTGTCTCTCCAACAAAAAGGATATAGTGAAGAAGGCATTCTGATCGCTCTATTCTAGCACTTGTCCGCCTTTTTACTCTCGATATGAACCACATGCACTAACAAAATCTTTTCACATATGAAAATTTTCCTCCTTAGTATTGCAAATAATCTACTTCTATTATGCCTTAGTGAAATAATACCATGAGAAGAATGTGGAAAAAAGAATTGTTCCAAAAGAATTTTTTTTTTATTTTTATGTAGAGAATATTAATTAATACAAAGTTTATATAAAGATTTTTGTTTTTAAAATAAGATTAAAATAGGAGACACGCAAGCCATAGCGAGTAGCTAGCATTTATTTCTTAGGAAGAAGTAAATTAAAAGGTTTCTTGTACTTCTCTCACCTTAATACTCGAGACATGTGTGCAGATTAAGTGACATAACATAGCACGATTAATCAAACATATGATTGATGTAAGGATAAAACATCTGAATCTAGAACCCAAATTCCTCAGAAATCGAGAGAACAAAAGTAAAACAAAAACTTTGAATTTATTGATAAATTAATAAAAGTGATAAAAGTCCCTAAAACAAACTCTAAAACATCTATTTATACCCTAGACATAATTTGGGTATAAAAAGAAATAAAATAATATACCAAAACAATAATAGGAAAGAAAATAATACCCCAAAACAAAGGAAAAAATAAATAATATCCTAAAACAATAATAGGAAAAAAGATAATACTCTCAAAACAATAATGAGAAATAAAAATAGTATTCTAAAAAATAAGATAATGTCTCAAAAAACCAAAATAAGGATTTTGGTTGATTTGATCCTAACGACCTCGTCGGTCACCTCCGAGTTCACGAGGAAACTGGGTACAAGTTACTTTCTAGATATCAATATTCATATCGGTACAGACAGTGAGTGCTTAATATTGAAGTCTTTGAAATTCTCATCCAAGCTGGCAAATCAACTATATAAGCATTATTGTTGATCTTCTTAACAATTTGGTATGACCCATACTTTATTTGTTGAAGCTTGTTATGACCAACTTGCATTCGAACGCCCACGATAGAAACCATCACCTCATCGCAACATCAAGCAAGCTTAGGCTGTCTATGTTTGTCTGCCTCAATTTTGTACTTTGCATTAGCCTTCTCTAACTTGTTCTTGACATCTGCTTGCACCTCTTGAACTTGTTTTTCCAAATCATTAGTTGCTACACTAAGACCAGGGACCTTTGGAAGATTCACCAAATCTAAAGCATGATTAGGACACTTCATGTGTACAATGGAAAACGGGGATCTACCAATTGCATTATGAACGACATTGTTATAGGTAAACTCCGCTTATGCTATGGTAAAATCCCATTGCTTTGGTCTATCCATGCAAATACTCTGAATAAGATTACTCAAAGTCTTATTAGGAACCTATGTCTGCCCATTTGTCTATGGATGTGCTGTACCATTGAAGTTCAATGACTAGTCAAAAAGCCTCCAAAGAGTCATCCAAAAGTGACTAAGGAACTTAGTGTCACGATCAAATGTAATAGTATTTGGCACTCCATACAACCTCACAACCTCCTTAAAGAATAGCTTGGCAGTAGAGGATGCATCTATAGTCTTCTTACATGGCAAGAAATACACCATCTTAGAAAACTTGTCAACCATAACAAACACATAATCCATACCTCGTTGAGTTCACGACAAACCCAACACGAATTCCATACAAAGATCATCCCATATAGCATTAGGAATGGGTAATGGCATGTATAACCAGTGTTGGAGTCAAACCCTTCACCCTTTGACATATATAGCACATTGACACAATAGTAGTCACATCACTGCTCAACTTAGGCCAATAGTACCTATCCTTCTTGATTCAGTTTTATCTCTTCTAAGATGACTCACTAAACCACCACCACCATGCAAGTCTCTAATGATCTTCTCATGAAGAGAGGTGTTAGGAAGTCAAAGTTGACACTCTTCATGAGAAACCCATCATGTATATAAAAATCATCACAAGGTTGTTTAAGCACACAAGTAGCCCAAACCTTTTTGAAGTCATCATCGTCTACATACAATTCCGTCAATGTCTCAAAACCTACTATCTCCAAACTCAAGGTTCTCATCAAAGCCACTCGTCTACTAAATGCATCCGCCACCCTATTTTGTAGTCCTGGTTTATGGACAAACTCATAAGGGAATTTCTCTATGTAAGCTGACCATCTAGCATGCATATCACTTCTAATTTGCTTCTATGTACTTAAGTACTTCAAAGCTTGATGATCAATATAGAGAATGAAATCCTTGGCTATGAGATAATGCTCCCAAGTTTTCAAAGCCCTCACAACAACATAAAATTCTTTGTCATAGGTAGCCCACTTACGCTTTGCTTCGCACAACTTTTCACTTAAGAGTGCACCCCCATCTGGATGTCCCTATAACATCACAGATTACATTCATACATCACTTCAAAATCGGTACAGAGGTGAGCATCACCTTTACAAATCCACTGTCACAGCTCTAACGAATCTCTTTCTTCAAACACTTAGTATTAGGTGCTAGAATGCTACCGGAATGTTTAATGAACCTCCTATAAATGGTTGCTAACACATGGAAGCTCCTTACATCACTAACATTCTTTGGGGTAGGCCATTCCCTAATAGCCTTCACTTTCTTCTCATCTACTTTAATTCCCTCACTACTCACCACATAGCCAAGAAATAGCAAACTATTTGTCATCAAAACACATTTTTTCAAATTTGCATATAATTTATTTTTCCTCAACACCTTAAACACTTCCCTAAGGTGTCCAACTTGCTCCTCCTTCGACTTACTATGAATCAAAAAACATCAAAATATACAACTACACATTTTCCTAAGAAAGGTTGTAGTACCTGATTCATAATCTGCATAAAAGTATTATAAGCATTTGTTAGCCCAAAAGGCATGACTAACCATTCGTACAACCCATCCCTTGTCTTGAATGCTGTCTTTTACTCATCACTTGGACGGATTCTAATATGATGATAGTCACTCCTGAAGTCAATCTTGCTAAACACAACTGCTCCACTGAATTGATCGAGCATATCATCCAACCTTGGAATAGGAAATCTATATCTAATGGTAATTTTGTTGATCGCCCTACTGTTAACACACATCCGCCAACTCCCATCTTTCTTAGGCGTCAACAAAGATGGAATTGCACATGGACTCATGCCAGCTTGAATATGCCCCTTTCTGAGCAACTCTTCTACCTTCTCCCTTAAGATTTCATTATCCTTGGGTCTCATCCTATAATGAGGTAGATTAGGAAGAGAAGCACTTGGAATCAAATTTATATGGTGTTGTATGTCATTTACGAGGTAATCCCGTTGTAAATCTCTAGAATCATCACATCATCAAACTCCTTAACAAAGTATGTGCCTAACCGAATTTGAGCCCCAACTAAATTCTACTATCTACTTCACAACCATCAGCACTTCAATCTCCTACACTCGCCTACAAGTGAAGATAGTCATGCACAAAAGTTGTTATTTCTCCACTTGTAAAGCCTTAGGTTGGTTATTCCTAGTGAAAGGCACTAGTGTATATTTTATTCCCCCTTTCTCTAACTAATATAAGTTACTCCTGCCCAAGTGCTTATCATCCACATCATACTGCCAAGGACGCCCAAATAAAATATGACAAGCATCCATATCCACCACATCACATTACACCTCATCATTATACTTGCCAATAGAGAAGGACACCTTACAACGTTCATACACCCAAATACCACCAACTTATTTAATCCACCTAATAGCATATGGGTTGGGGTGAGTTTCCGTCTCTAATTGTAGCCTTTCCATAACATCTTTACTTATTATGTTCTCCTGGCTCCCACTATCAATAATAAGATCACACAAACTCCTCGAGTACACTAATGCTAACAGTTTCCGCGCCGAGTCTCATCACCACACTTCGAGATAACATGAGCTACGCACTCTCTCCTATTGACAGAGAATCTACCGTAACTCCACAGGAACCTCCCACCAAGCCGTCGACCGACATGTTACCATGAAGCTAAGCCGCTAAAACCGCCAAACAAGCCTGGAAAACGTAAGAGGAATTTTTCACTTTTCTATTAAAATCATACAACTTTAGATTTGACCCAAAATCCGATCAAAGATATCGGTCGCACGGTACGTTTCTCCTCGAAATATAGAAATCACCTGTATAAAAAAATACACTCCCAATATTTTCAAAAAATCCAACTACAACCATAAAAGACCTTTGGTCCTCATCAAAATATAAGATAAGAATCAATCCAACATAAATTCATCACAACTTGTTTTTCTCAAAACCATGCATGCATATTTTACAAAATATCACATTTTAACTTTTACTACGTTCACATTACACATTATCTTATATATAAATACAACACAGTGTCTAGGACTGAGGATCCTGGAAAGGTCTTTCGACTGCACTGCATTCGAAAAATTATTTAAAATAACCTGAGCCAAATGGGCTCAAGAGTACTATAGTTCTAATGTTGATGTCTCATTATGTACCTCCCTATATGAAAATATGTACATAAATGGCAAAAAACCGAAGTTTTTGCTATGAAAACATTAAAACTATTTCGAAACGCCATGGTGGTTAATATCCGAAAGTGCTATATCAGAATCAAGTACCAACCAATGTGACCGTACTGAAAATTCTAGACATGATGCCACGAAACCTTGAACTCCGTACTCCAGAGGAACTCCTAACACTACTCCGCCTAATATGGTCCGGTGAATACGTAGGGATCTCTGAGAACATACGAACCCTGAACCAAAATGCCCAGCCGACGGAACTCGAACCAAATGCCCAAAGGATGAAACTCGAACCAACACCTCATCACCTTGTACTATGCCAGCGCGCTAACTATCTATATACCCCGAATGTGCAGAGGGCGACTCACTATATAAATATAAACTATATTTAACCCCCAATTGCCGACCATGCAATATAGTTAGTCATAATGTCCCATAACCCTGTCACGCACAATCCGAAATACATTTGACCAAAAATCGAGTCAGGCCATCTAGGGGTTTTGCTAACCAGCTAAATCAAGTTTCTTAAGTACTGAAATCGAAATTTTCTAATCAGTAGATCACGTGGGAGGTAAAAACAATACTTTACTAATTACATTATATTTTCAAAGACTTACAATCTTGTAAATTAAACACTGCTTTCAAAACGATTTCAGTACTCACATTTTTCTTGACTAATTCTTTCAATTCTTGTCAAGCACGCTAGATTATCGTCAGATGCCCAATCGCCCACATAACTATATAAATTACGAAATGCCCCCACCCAACGCTTTAACCATAAAATATACAAAGTACTCAAACGACTATATCGAAACGAACTCGATTCTAACAAAACTTTACGCATAGTCACATTCGATAAGCGACATCGAGCACATGAGCGAAATCGACCAAACGCCTACACATGAAATGCCCTATAAACTATCCGCTTTAGCAACTTTTTCAAAGTGACCCTATGCTATTCGATGTATTGTACACACGTTAGCACAACCACGCACCCGCACATTTTTGAAATTTTGACTTTTTTTCCACATCAATAACTCTTCCACTTTTCTTAATTGTAAAAGTGCCACAATTCTGTAAAAACTTTACAATTTCACCCTTAAAAACAACTTTCAAAAATTCTATTATGACACTAAAATATAATTAAGGAAGCCCTTGGTGCACCTACGTGACCTTAGGATTACACGTGCCATACCACTTATCTAGAAAAGGGGCGTTACAAGCTTCCTCACCACATAAGTGTACCCTTCTTGCTCATATTCCTCATAATCATCATCCCCATTAGGTCTGCACACCTTATTATCTACAACATCATCGTTCTTCTCTACTACATTCACTACCTTCCGTTTAGGACATTCATTGGAGCGGTGGTCAAACTCTTCACATCTGTAGCAGTTAACATCGAAAGGCCTTGCATAAGAGTTATTATTTTTTACAGTCACATAAGTATTACCCTTACCTCCTTCCACTGCTACAATTTTCCCTTTTCCCACACCAACATTGACAGTCTCCACAGTTTTGGACACGGTTAGAGGTGTTTTTCCCTTGTCACTTGGAGCCTTATTGTCTACCCCTCCATATCTTCTATAATTAGTACAATGAGTTTGCTCAAGAATGAGTAACTCAATTTTCATGGCCAAATTTCTAGCTTCTTGCATACTGAAAACTATCTGCACCCTAATTTTGTCTCTAATAATCTGCTTCAACCCACTCAAATATCTCACCACCCATTGGTTCTCACTTTCTTATAACTTATTCCTCTCTGCTAATCTAAAAAATTCAATAGTATATTCATTCACACTCTCGCTACTCTATGTACATCTCTGATAAGCATAAAAAAATTATTGTTCATAGTCCGGAGGCAAAACTCTACCTCGTAATAATTGTTTCATCCTATACCATGTTTGAACCGAACCACGCCCTTCTCTCATCCTCATCTCCCTCAATCTGTCCCACCATACTGATGCTCCCTCTTTTAACATATAAGCAATAAATTTAACCTTCATATCATCGGGCAACTTGGTATAGTCAAAGAACCTGTCTACTTCAGTCAACCAATCCAAAAACCCCTCAATATTAAGATCACCATTGAAGTTAGAGATATCTACCTTTAGTTTGTATTCGTCGTCTTCTTTATAGTTTGGTTGCCACTATCTTCCACCTCTTTGTCTAACACGTGGATTTGTATATTCATCCAAGTCGTCCTCCTCATCTGATGTGTCATCAAATCCTACAACTGACCTTCTTTGATTTCATATATTTGGAATGAGATTAAAAGTGGGTCTAGCGGGGCCAATTCCTCTGTCATGTTCTTCATCATCATTCCTACGCTCTTGTCCATTAGTACTCAATAACGCCTGTAATTGTGCTTGTATTGTTTCCAACTGCTGAGTTAAATTTTGGATTGATTGTTGCTGCTCGTTAATCGACTTCTAAACAGCCTGCAATCCTCGATCACTGTCTTGGGATTGGTTGCCATCACTAGCACCAGTATTAGCCATCGATTGGGGGAAACCTGAATAGATACCACCTGACACAGCGTGTAGAGCGATTGATCAACAAGGATAAGACGTATCAATCCAGAGATCAATTCTCAATTCAGAGAACAAAGTAAAGCAAAAGCTTTGAATTTATTGATAAATTGATAAAAGTGATAAAAGTTCGTAAAACAAACTCTAAAACATCTATTTATACCTTAGAAATAATTTGGGTATAAAAGGAAATAAAATAATATCTCAAAACAATAACAAGAAAGAAAATAATACGCCAAAACAATAAAAGGAAAAAGAAATAATATCCCAAAACAATAATAGGAAATAAGATAATACTTCCAAAACAATAATGAGAAATAAAAATAATATCCTAAAATAAATATAATATCTCAAAACAACCAAAATAAGGATTTTGGTTGATTTGATCTAACGGCCTGTGTCATAAAGTCTGGGTTTAGAAATAGATAAGATAAAATAATAATGATAATGTGATGACTTAATCCAAACCGCTGATCACCCGTCAACCACGAAAACACTCGAATGCTCGTGACCGGACTCATTTAAAATCGGCAGTAGTCTCCTTTGTACGGGCAGCTCTACCTAAGAACCACCTGTCCCAATCATCAACATCATTAGATTATCATATGAGTAAAAACGACCACTTGGGCCCACAAACCAATACTCATCCAAATCATTCCCAACTATATACAATAGTTTCAAGGGTTAAGAAATTACTCTTATACAAACATATATTAAAATTACAACAATTCTAATACATGTATACATAATAAAACCATCAAAGCCACAATCTGACTTTCTTCTTAAACGTCCCTGTGATGAGCCGTCCCTCGAACCCCCTCGTACCGAAAAATAATATCCCTCGACAAGGTGAGCTATCGCCCAGTAGTGGAATCACCCTAAATGGGTTACTCCCTATCTAAGTGCATATGCAATGCTTCAAAGTAAACACACATTCAAGCAAATTCGTGATCCTACTTGAATGTCTAAGTGACCAACCCATGTCCCGAGTCCTCACCGACTCCCTCACACTTGCCTAAGCCATGTATGAGAAACATTATTTTCAAAACAAAGGTATTTGTTTTTAACTATGGACAACCCTCCGATATAAGTAGTGGACCGACTCCGATGTTCTATTTGAAGGGACAATCCCTCCGATGTATATCAATCGGGCCGACCGACGATTGATACTTTTATACGGACTACCCTCCGATATTATAATGGACACACTGTATAATTATTATTAGTTAACCCTCCGAAACAATTCTCTCTCACTAAACCACCTTATGCACTCAATTCCTATTGTTCTAGGGTGCCCTAAATAAGATATAACGCATTTACAATTCCATTACAATTTATATAACACATGCAAATATATATAACATAATATACATTTACATAATTTAACTACACAAACATGTTATGCAATCTCCACACCTAATTCCACCAAAATTAGCTCACGTGGCTAATTAACAACCACGAGCAATCTGATTTGAATTACTCAACTAAACACATTTTTCTCACAAAATTTATTTCGCGAACACTATTCACGTGAATGAAACCCTACGGCTGTTCACGACCAATCGCTCAAACCCTGGCTCAACTGAACTTAATCCATGGCCATTTTCGGCCTCATACACATCACAATACAATTTATTTCATAATTTATGAAATAAACATCCAAACAGCCCCAACACAGTCACGGACTGTACAATTTGGGCTTCAAAAATTACAACAATTCGGTTCCAAGATTTGAGACCGATCAAACGGCCGTTCAAGGCCTCAAACCAACCGAAACATTATATAGCACTTAAATCAAGATTAAAACTCAAGTAGGATGAAACCCCTACCTCACGGAGCTTGTCGAAACTCCTCAAAACCGGAGCCCACGCGTAGGCCTCTCTGCGTAGAGCGACTTTCCTTCTTGTCCCGACAAATTCCGACGGTCGGACAGCCTAGAAACCTAGAGAGAAGTCTCTCTCTCTCACTCTAAAAACTCACCATTTTAGCCTCTGCACCAAAAACGTCCTAGCCCACTGCCCATTTCTTTGCCTTTTAATTTGGAGAAGAAATACTATTCTCTATTTTGTTTTATCTAACTTAAGAATTCCCAAAATGACATCTATGTCCCCAAGCTTTGGATTTTTGCCATTTGGCACTATCCAGGCCGTCCGATCCCATCATTTCTCTACTCATGCAACATGTGTCACATGAGTACATGTTATATGTGACTTTTGTCACATCAAATATCGTTTTATGACACCCGATTCTCGATGCCTCGAAAAATATGCAACTCCCGACTGTCTCGGAATTCGACGTGTTAGCTAGATTTCGTGAGACGATTCCAACGGTGAAATCCGTTTCATCATCTGAGATCTAGAAAAATTTCGGGTTTTGACCAAAATTACGATTTTGCCATTTTTTCAGAAATTGGAATTTTCTCAGGTCTTACAAATAATAATAATTATTATAGAGGAAAACTAAGATGATATTTTTTCTCATCGAGATATATATAAGTAGGTTTAAATCACTATCACACTATCATTCTTTATATTGAATCTCTTCAATTTTTTAACTTGTCCTAGGCACTTGGCCCTTTTCGAACTTAGTTTGTTTGAGAATAACTTTTAAGGATTTATTTTTATTTGTAGGAAAAATTATAATTTGAAACCTAAACTTTCATGACTTTTATATTTTAATGCTATACAGAAAGTTCATTTTTAAATATACGAACTTAATTTTAGTAGCAATTCTAGCCTTAGATATCCCAAAATCAGAATCCGAACCCTGAGATTATTAAGCTAGTGTCTAACATGACACAACCCAAGTTGATTAAAAAATTTCAGTTTGACAAAATTATAATTTAAAACCAAAACTTTCAAGACTTTTGTATTTAAATCCTAGACAACAAAAATTATTTTTTAAATATATGAACTTTAATTTTAATAGTAGTTCTAATATCAGATATCCGAAACCATAATTCAAACCTCGAGGTTGTTGAGTTGATGTTCAATATGAACTTTTTTAAATCAAAATCTAAATGTCAATGATTAAAATTCGAAAGTGTTCTTACTAAAGATAAAATTACATGGTTGGTACAAATTCAAACTTTTGAATTTTGGTTTATCTTTTTACACATTTTCTAGGAAGCCAAGCAAAAGAATCCTAACAGAACCACCAATACCCAATTGGTTACACCCAACTATACCCTTGAAATTTAAAGCAATACAAACCTACCCTCTATTTGGTTACTGAAAAAAGTAGGGAAAACAAAACAAAAGTTTTGAGAGCCATAATTTCCTTGCATTTTTTTCCTTCAAAACAAATCTCAATAACGAATTAACCATTAACCAGCAATTGCCCATTAACCAAAACCCAACAGCATAACCCCTTACATACATTAAACATCACTCATTAAACATGCAAAATTAAAATCACGGCTTACCAAATAAGGGAAAGTTCAAATTAGAAGCTAACTCAACAACCTCGAGGTTTATATTCTAGTTTCAAATATCCAAGGTTAGAATCGCTATTAAAATTAAAGTTCATATATTTAAAAAAAAATTTTGTTGTCTAAGATTTAAATGCAAAAGTAGTGAAATTTCAAGTTTATTTTTTAAACTAGAAAATTCTAATCAATTTTGGTTGTCATGTTAGATGCTTAACAACCTCGAGGTTCGACTTCTAGTTTAGGATATCCGAGGCTAGAACTATTATTAAAATTATGGTTCATATATTTAAAAATGACTTTGTGTTCAGGATTTAAATGAGATAAAATATTATAACGTTCTTATAGATGGCAACAAAAAAAATTGTCATGGTTATTATCTTCAAATCATTTAATGGACAATGGAATCAAAAAGTAAGTAATTGTATATGATTGAATGGTTGACTTGAAAGGGGGTGGAGCATTTTATATACACATTGTTATATGGAGTAGAAATGAAAGAAAACAAAGTCAAATATCTGAATTCATTTGGGAGTAGAGTGCTAAAAAGGGAGGTCTTATAATTGATGAGGCATGCATTAACTCAATGTTTCGTGCATGGATGCATTAATTTCTACTTAAGTCAACTCTCTCTCATACATAATAATTAATACTCCTAGGGCTACTCCTCTAATACTCTCTCTCTCTCTCTCTCTCTCTCTCTTCCACGTATTAAAATTCAACCCTGATTCGTTTCACATTTTATGTATGCATGCATGAATGCAAACTAATTAAGTCTTGTCATTTTTGAACACTTCAACATGCTAGAATTTAATACATTATCCAATAAATTCAAGTCAATGGAAATGTATATATTTATATAGATTGAAAGATATCTTCTCCATCCCTTTAACTTTTGAGTATTAATCAATTGATTTTTATAGGGATTAAATTTAGAATTGATTATCTAATAAGCATTAAATCATATTTTCTCAATAGGTCCATAATGAATCCAAAGGCTATGTTTGATTCATAAAAAATTTGAGGAAAAATGCAAGGGAAAGAAAAAAGTGGAGGAAAGTAAGAAAAAAAGAGAATGAAAGAAAAATAAAAATAGAGGTAGCTGATATATTATTTTGATTAGTTACTTCAAATTGATTTTAACTCATCAATATAAAAATTAAATAATTTAAGAATATGTAATTTTTCTACTAGTTTAATAGTATTTGATTTTCTTTAAGATTTTTTATTAAATAATCAAATATAAGATAATCATTTTTCTTATGTCGCATTTGTTTGTTTACTTAATGTTGAATAGAACTTTTGTTTTCAATAGTGCTTAATAGTATTAAGTATTTATATATTTTTTAGAAATGTTTTGTTTCTTTTAAGTATTAAGTTATTTGCTTTCTATATGTTAAAAATCACCATCTTAATGTATAAAAAGATAGTTTAATTTGATATTTATTTGTACTATGATAATTTAACTTTACATTAAGATAAAAGGAAAATGTTTATATTTGTATAATATTTTAACATGTTTATAACAATAAAAATAAAAATTATTATGATAAATAATTTTTCTGAAGTTATCTTTTAAAATAAAATACCACAAGAAAAAATAATCTTCATTAAATTCATATATAATCTATAAAAAAAAAATTAACATTTGATACAAATTTTGAGAAAATTAATTTTTGAATAAAAATAATTATCCAACCTACCAATGGAGAAAAACAATATATCTTTTAATTTTTATCTAAAACTTGAAAAAATACATTTTTAAATACAAATTTAAAAATACAATGTGTTTTTATTTAAGTAGCATGCGCTACTTTCAAGATCATATATGATTTTCCCAATATTCTTATTTTAAAGAGTTTGAAATTTTGATTTTTCCTAAATAAAAAAATCAAATATTTTGATTTTTTCTATGCATAAATTTTTTTAATAAATCCAATAATAAGTCATGAGAAAATAAAATAAAAAAACAAATAGTTTGAAGTCCGGAAGCAAATTGCTTTCAAGAGATCAACAAACTTGACACCTTAGTATTTTTTTTTTCCTTTCTTAGTATTTTATCATAACCAAATACAACCAAAATAATTATGAATCATAACCAAACTTTTAGCTTAATAAATATTATATTATCGACTCTTATGTAATAATAGATCAAATAGCCATGTGTTGTAAGACATTAAGAACCATGATGAAGCTTAATAGAGTTTTGAAATTTCAAAAAAAAAAAATTCAATGGAAGATTGCATAAATGTACGAAGGAGGAGGTGAACATTGAATAGTAGTATCAGGGGATGACAAAATATTATTAGAAAATCAAATAATAAAAATCATGAATAAAATAAATAAATACAGAGATGGAGCTGACAGTTGAGGTGTGACCCTCCTTATAATATATGTGGCCTGTACGGCCACAATAAGCAACATGCATGCTTGGCTTTCAATGTTCTAACTGTTTGTTTTCTGTTTGTTTTCAATGCTTTGTACAGCTATATATATATATATATATATATATATATATATATATATATATATATTATGTATGTATATATATTATGTATGTATGTATACTGGTTGCTTGGGTCCCTCCCAGATCTTGTACCCCTTTGAAGTTGTTTCCGTATCATGTGGGGCACTCTTCATCTTCTAACATCATCCTCCAAATATTTCAATTTCCTCTATATTATGTGGGCATTAATTTCATATCAAAGATTCATACTCATGACATTTCAATCTACACCTCCCAAAGTGATCACAAACAAAAAATGATTATGTGGTGGGGTTCTCTCTCTCTCTATGCTGAAATTTATACACATGAAGAGATTTAAAAGAGTAAGTATATTTTATATTTGGAAACAAAAGATAAATAGAACAATATTTTCTTATTACATATTTGGAGAATAGTAATTTAAACAAAAATATCCAAGGTAACTTGACACCATTCATATGTTAATTATATCACTTTTATTTTTCTATCAAAATTGTGGAAAAAAAATGAAAAGATGCTATATGTGAGGAATATGTAGTATATGAATTTCACCTAATTGAGTCATTATAATGCATATATATAAAATTAATAAATAAAAATACGAAAAAAATGAGATTTAAATATAACTAAATACTACTCATTTACTAAATTTAATGGTGGAATAATTATAACATACAAAATAAAAAGTCTTCCTATGATAATGTGCGTTTGGAAATGATGATTGCTTTTCTATATAATATGGTATTATATGATGAATGACCTTAGAAAAAGGAATAGATGCTTATTAAATGTTAAGATTTTCTTTAATCATGCTTTTTATCACTAGTTGATATGTCAAAATCATCAAGATTGGAATCTCTATCTATATTAGTGTACTTTTTATCACTAATTGTCTTGTCAATATCATTGAGATTGAAAACTTCATATATATTTATTTGGGTAAAGCACTAACTTATGTTTTGGACAGTTAAAAGTAGACTACTTAACCATTTCGAATGTAATTTAAAAATAAAAAATAAAAAAAAAAGCAAACTTGAAAATAAAAATAAATTTCTTAGATCTTATTTGAAGTAAAGCATTTAAAAATGTGCAACTCAAACCCTAATTTTAATGTTTAAAGAGTTCTTTTATTAGGGACATAAATTGTCCAATGTCCTCCATTTTTTGTTGTCATTAGACAAGTAATATGAAGAAAGCTTTGAAATTCATAATTATAGAATAAAAGAGAAAGATTAGACAATTTTAATTGAAAATAAATGCAATGTTTTCAAAAATTAAGATTGTTCTTCATTTTTGGTATTTTATATTTGTTAATTGATTTGAAAGAGTTATATTATTTAGTAGTTGAGTCAGATGGTATGCGAATAAGAGAATCGTTAATTGAGCATGTTTGACTCCATATTTAATTATAATATTTTAACAAAAAAACATTCTTTCTTTTAATTGCTTTTAGTGGATATTTAATTAGGTATCTAAGAATCACTACTTTTCTTTTCTTTTCTTTTCTTTTCCTTGCTAATATTTTTTTTCCAACACCTGGTTCTTTCAAGACCTTTCTTCCTTATTCTCCACAAGTTCATTACAACCTTTAACAACTAGAAAAGAGGAAAAAAAAGTCTTGTTTAGAATGGCTTGAAGTAAAGGTAGGACTTTATTCTACCTAAAGGAGTGGCACAAATTAAGATAGAGCATATCATAAATATAATCAACATACAAATAATGTTCGACTTTTCATTATCATCTTTTAACATTATAAAGTTATTGTTTATTAATATGAAACAACCAATATTGTTAAGTTGTTTTAGTTTTAAGTGTATCATAAATGTAATCGACATACTAATAATGTTTGAATTTTCATTATCATCATCTTTTTAGCATGAAAAAGTTATTAGTTATTAATATGAAGCAATCGATTAAGTTAAGTTGTTTTAATTAATTTTAAGGTAAGTTTTATTAAAATTATCAAAATATGTATCATAATACTGATACTAGCTTATAATGTATAAGAAATTACAACATGAAAAGTAATTCTATCTAACTCCATGTTAAAACTCATAATCAAGATGTTAGCTGACAAGTTTAAATGAAATTAATATTAAAATAAATTTCGCAAGAGGATAGTTTTAGTATTAAAATTGATCCTTAATCACAATTATATTTATAACAAATATGATAAAAAAAACTGAAAATTCTTGGAAGAAAAAAAGTTATATGCAGTAAACTTAATAAATATACCTTATGGAAAGATCAATTAAACAAATTAATTTTGAATATGCAAAGAAATTAGGGGTATCAACAAGATGAGTCATGGGATTGGGACCACATAAACATGGGTGGAGCTAATTAGGTATGGAAAAGGAGATTCTCATGTCCTTCCATTGTTTAACAAATTTAAAAATTATATTAAAAAGTAAACAAACTATATATTATAGGTGTTTAAAAGGGAAAATAAGATATGAATTATATGTATTTTATATCTTGTATTATTTAAAAACGCTCCAGCTTGTAGGATGTGAGTTTATTAAGAATATCATGCTTTATATACTTCCTCATATCTTGCTCCATATTTGCACGTGAAGGGTCAAACAAACCAAACTAGGCTATGATATCATATTAAATGACCAACTCATAAAACTCTGCCTTGTAGCATTTTCGTATGCACATGTAATATATTACGCTCACACTCCTTCCTCATGCAAATCTCCATACTGCACAGTTAAGAGACAATAAAACAAACGAAGCCTTTTATGGACTTTTAAATATACAAATGGGAACAGATATTCAAATTGTAAAAAATTGACTAAAAAACTTGCAAGATTTGAATTTAATACCAATATCATGACTTAAAAACTTATAAGATTTGAATTTAATACGAATATGTTGGTATTTATATTTTGTCATTATCAAACTAGGGGATCAATCAGGACAATAGAAGCAATCGCTATCATCCTCATCATGCACGAGTGGATAGGTGGAGAGGTGTACATAAACCCTAAATATGCGAGTGAAAGCTCACCAAAACTGTAAAAGAAGGTGATAATAATATCTTATAATAACAAGTTTATCATATGCTTTATAGTGTACACAGACCAATTCCCACCCACACAAGTGGACCCCATAATACAAGTAGGCAAAAATGGGGTAGAGGATGGAAAAAGGGGAGTTTTGGACAAATATATTTTATTTTAAAAAAATTACTAAAATAAGTTGAAAATCAAAATAATGTCCAAACTTGTGTGTCTTAGCTACGTCGGCATACACATTAGCAATGCCGCAGTCACTGATTACGACATTATTGTTTTAAAAACAAGGGCTTTTTCTTCTTCTCCCCATTTATCACTGTTCCTTTCTCTCACCTCCTCCGCTCCTCCTCTCTCCTCTATTCGACGGTGCGTTTCTTGTGATGACTAGTTTCTTGTGTATTTTAGATTCATCTTACCTGACCTATATTGAGCTTCAATACATTCTACCCATAGATCTTCTACTTAAAGATCATCAATTTGTGAAATTTGGTTTATGCACTTCATTATTACCAATCATTTTACTCTTTTTCTGATTTCAATATTTTGTGGGAGTGGTGGTGGATAAGATAAATGTATGAAAATTTATCGGGGTTTTCTGTTAAATTAGAATTTTATTTAAATGGACATGTATTTATTTAGGAAAACTATTCTATTGCTGCCAAACCTTTGAAGTTGTTCTGTACCATCTGTTCTTCCCTTACCTAAATTGCTTATGGGTGAAGTATGTGATTTGAGATATGATTTTTCTGATTTGGTTTAGTATATGGTGAAAATTTACTGCATTAACTGGTTTCCTTCCATTTGTAGAAAATTAGGATATCTTAGTATTAAATAATTGGTTCGATAGAACTGAATTAGTTAAGGTGCTACCTCTACTACGAAAGAATAGTGTTCCCTTTCTCTTGGCGTGTTTTTGAACCATGTATTTCCCATTCTTCATACCATTTTTGCCTTTATCTCCAAATCGGTAGCCTGATAGATATTTTCCCCAGGGATAGGAAAAGTATGTATCAAGTTATCGATTTGGAAAAATATAGAAATGAACTTTAAAAATCTGTCCCAAATCTTGAAGCTAAAATGATATATCAACCCAACATGTTTTTTATACATATTTTCATTATACCTAGTATAGACACAAGGGCCTATTTGGTTCATGGTTTTTGTAACTATTGACATTCCACTTGGTGTGTTTGTTTTGTAAGATGACTTTGGTAATGATATTAGATTATGAATAACATTTTGTGTAGGTAATAATGGCTCCTATTCCCGTCATGTTTTCTGTGGAAAACTAAAAGGGCACAACAGATGTGAAATATGTTGGAAACAAAGATGTTATTGTTCCTTTGGATGTATCGATTGATTGCACATATGATCAATTGTTATCAATGATATACTCAATTATAGGTATTGATAAAGATAGGTTTAAATTAGTCCTCACTTGCAGGTATCCCTTGAAAAGCATAAAAAGGTTCCAACCTTGTCTAATATGGGATGACAATAGTGTATACTGAATGTTAAAATTGGTTGACACAGCTAGAATGAAGGAAATTGAATTGTATGTTTAATTAGTGCGTGTTAAGCCACAAGTGAATCAATCAACTGGTACTTACACAAATTTATTACTTGGAGGAAATTTTAATGTTGAGGAATTAGACTATAGGTGTGGGCGATGCGCTCGGTTGTTGTAACTAATAGTACAGCGTAAATGATGTCAGGTATTAACAATTAAAGTAGGTGATGAAGAATGTTGACGATAGTGATGGAGATGGAGATGTTTCAATGATGGGCCTTCTTTAGTCTTTCTTAACTATTAACAACTTATGGAGAATGGACAGGAGATATCTTTGTGGATGTGCCAGGATTGTGATGTTTCCGATAAAGCCAAATCGGGCGGGAATAGAGGAATTATTAATTATTACTTAGCACCATCACCTGGTTTAAAGCTCTTAAAACTTGTAATGGTCAATTTCAAGTGACCTAGACTCACAATTGATCAGTGGAGAATTTGTTGTTGACCATGTTTTGCTTCCAAAGTACTTTGCCAGGAATCGCATTAAGTTGTACTCTATTAAAGCACCTGCCAATGAGCATGTGATTGTTGCATCTTTAAAAAATTGCTAGTGTTAAGATGTAAGAAGGTAGAGAATTAATAAATGTACATGGAAACTTAGTACTATAGTTTATGAAGATACACATCTTTCTTCTGATCGATAAGTATAAGGTTAGTTGTTGATCATATCAAGGCGAATTAGGCATAGTTCCTTTGTCGATGGTTGCCTATCCAGCAACCATTATGGAGAAATTTGGATAAGACATATCACATAAGAAGGCATTGGTTGGAAAACATTAAGAACTTACAATATTATTTGGGGCCTTCCTAAGTCATGTCTGAGGGTATGTTTCTTATATAGCATTAAATGAGCAAATCTACGGATGTATTATAACTTGGAAAACATTTGTGATCCTTATGCATAGCAGAGAGGTATTTCAACCAGCAGTTTTCTAGGCGTTTTGTAACACCACGAAGCATACCTAGCAGTTTGGACATATTTAGGGTATAATAAAAATAAAAGTATATTTGCTTAGGAATAAAATAAGCAATAGCTTGGAATTAATACAACGATTAAAGGGTAAATTCTTAAATTCAGTTAAACAATAGGGGTGCGTAATATAATAAGTTCATATGCCAAAATGGAATAAGCATAAGTTAAATCAAGAGTAATAGAGGAATTGGAGGACCAAGAGTAATAAAGAAAGATATTAGAATAAAATAAGGAAAGAAAATTGTGGAAGAGACAAGTGGCTTGAAGGAAAGAAAGGGAGAAGCAGAGTGAAATAAAGGGATAAGACCAAAATAAATATCTCATTTTTGGTCTTGGGAAAGAAGCAAAAGGAAGAAGAAGAAGAGAGAAAAGAAAGAAGAAAGAAGGAAAGAAAAGAAGAGAAAGAAAGGAAAAGGAAAGAAGATCGGGTATGGAATTGTGAATATTTGTATAGACACATGTCTTGGGTTGTATAGAACTATGAGTATAAGTTTTGTCAAAACTATGAGAGTATGAAATCTAGTTTGAACTAAAAAGTTTAGATACATGGTTTTAGAACCCTCTATCTTGTGTATGGTTTGGGTTTAGAGGAACTCTAAACTCATTTCGATGTAGAATTGAGTTGAAGAGGCTCACAAGAGCTCTAGATATATGTGTTTTGAAGGGTCTGATTTGCAAGTTGACAACCCGAAATTCCCCAATTTTGAGTAGATACGATGGCTGGAATCTTGACGGGTTTTTGGGTTAGAAATACAGTGGTCGAAGTGAGTCATTCTATTAAATTGAATCCCGCGTCAATAGACTTGATGTTAGGCTTTTGAATTTCTCAATTCGGACCCTGTGAGCCAGTTATGGTCTTTTTACTCTGACAGTCAAATGATGAGTGGTAGACCATAGAAGTCGTCAACCCGGTCGGGGCCTCATGCGGTCAGCGGACACTCATGCCCAGCGGTCGGCGACCTCGTACAGCGAAGGTCAGCGAGACCTCATGCAAATGAGGTCGGCCGGACCTCATCTGGTAGGGTCGCCAGACCTCATGCGATAGTCAGTAGCCAGGACCTCATCCTGTGAAGGTCGTGAGCTCATCTGGCAAGTTCGTCACAGCCAGAGCTAGTTTGTAGAACCGTCTGTAGAGCTCATCCTGTAGAGCTGCGTCCTGTAGGAAGTTCGTCACAGCCAGAAACTCAGCTCGTCTGAAGAGCTCAGCTCGTGAAGAGCTCGACTCGTCACGTAGAGCTCGGCTCGTCACTTCCAGTTCCGACTGCGTCGGTTGTTTCGTCGATTCGGGTCGACGCTCATTCAAGGTTGGCTACGCGCCAGCCTCGGTGGAGGTGGCATGCCGGCCGTTTGAGCTGGGTCGGGTCATTGCCGGGACTCTATGGCCCATTGGTCAAGAGGCCATTCATATGCTGAGGAAGATGATGTCAGACCGAGGCCGTATTGAGCTGAGCTTGTCACTTCAGTGTAGCTCATCCCGATTGAATCATTCGTCGGGTTATTTACGCATGACCTCAACGGAGTCATATCTCGGCCGATTTGAGCTGATTTGGGTGTTATTAGACTCTATGGAAAGCCCATTGAGTCAAGAATCCATCCATATGACTGAGGAAGATACTAGATGTCAGACCGAAGTGTTAGACTGAGCTCGTCACTTCAGTGCAGCTCGTCAGTTCAGGTCAGCTCGTCAGGGTTGACTACGCATGACCTCTAACTTCGGAAGGTCATATCTCCTTCGTTTGAACTCCGATTTGGGTGTTAGCGTTCTATCGGCCATTTAGGTCAAGAATCATCCATATTCCTGGGGAAGATGGTAGATGTCAGACCGGGAGTATTGACCTTCAGGCTCGTCACTTCAGTGCAGCCTCGTCGGAAGTTCAGGTCGGCTCGTCGGGGTTGACTATCGCGGCCTCCAACCGGAAGGTCATATCTCTTTCGTTGAGAGACTCCGATTTGGGTGTTCTTGGGCTACATGGAAAGCCCATTGAGTCAGAAATACATCCATATATTCTGAGAGAGGAATATTAGATGTCAGACATAGGAGTGTTAGACTGGGCTCGTAAGCTACAGTAGTAGCTCGTCGAGTTCAGGTCAGCTCGTCGGGGTTGGCGTACGCGCTGGCACTCCGACGGAGGTCATATCTCCCTTCCGTTTGGACTCGATTTGGGTGGACTCTATGGCTTGGTTAGTCGAGGAAGCCATGTATGCCTGAGGAGGATATTAGATGTCAGACCGGGTGATAGATCGAGCTCGTCCAGGTGGAGTCAGCTCTGTCGATTCGGTCTGACCCGTCAGGATTTAACTCACATTATGACCTCCAACGAGGAAGGTCTTAACTCCTTCTGTCGAACTCCGATTTAGGTGTTCTTGGACTCTATGGAAAGCCCATTAGTCAAGAATTCATCCATATACCTGAGAGGATATTATATGTCAAACCGAGGTGATCGAGCTCATCCATGTCCAGGTCAGTCGTCCAGTTCAGGGATTTGACCTAAATGCGCTGGAAACTTGGGAAGGTAATAGCTACTTTTTGTCGACTCAGGTCGGGTGTTCTTGGACTACATGGAAGCCGTTGGTCGAGAATACAGTAAAATACCTAGTATGTTAAGAAAGTGGAACTCATATTAGGTCAAAAATAAGGAAAACGATTAAGTAGATATGAGCAAGGAAATAATAACATGAAGTAGATTTGATATGTAAAGGAATATAGAAGAAAAGAATAAAATGATAAGTTCAGAGAAACGTATAATTGTATGGCGCCTAAGACCAGATATTGAATGACAAGACACATATATGATCGGTGCTTACGCTCACCGCTGGTGCTCTGATAGCTTCCTTCTATCACGTGAGCCGCATACGTATGATTAATGCTTTGGCACGTATACATGATCGATTGCTTACACTCCTGTGTATTTCTACACGCCGCATTATTGGGCGAGGCGCGTCTACGTTCATATACCGAGCTGTGCCTTGTGGGTGTATATATTGGCACCGAGTCTCATTCATTCTTTATCTCGCTAAGTAAGAGAATGTTTATAAGTGTGTGTCCCCGAATAAGAAAAAGATAAAGGTAAATAGTTTGGACAGAGTACTACAGGGTATTAAAGAAGAAGTCTATATTCTGCACTCCTATGGGAGATGAAACAGTGCGATAAAGCATAAGTAAAGCGTCTGAGTATAGAAATGTATAGGTATACGTCATAAGATATGATGAGTATAATAAAGAGTACATGAAGATATAAGTTAATAAGATATAAGATGTTACCGGGGATGGGTACGTACACGAATGATAAGCATATATGAATATAAGAGAATGAGTAAATGCATGCCATGATAAAAATATAGGAATATGTATTATAGAAATATGATAGCCATAATATGAGCTACGAGATATGAGAGCGAATCTGATTTAAGAAATGATGTTATAAATTGCATAATGTAGTTTAAGCCAGAGCGAGAGATAGGTTTGTTCTACTTACTCATATTCCTCGTTTCAGGGTTTGCATGTTTGTTCTAAAAGCATATTGAATTGATTTAATTGATTTGAGAAAAGGGATTGTGAAATGTTTGCATATAAAAATTGTATGATTATTGAAAATAAACTATTTGCTCTGGCCATTTATATTGTCTTATGTTGCTATAAAGGATTTGAGCATGCATAATAAGTGTTAACCGTTTATTTCGCATTAGGATAGGTGTAGTATATAATAGGGTCAAATAGCAGTACTGCGAACTATTGTATTGGTGTGTCACTCCGATCCAGCTGACCGTAGGCCATTATCGGTAGTGTTCGCATATTTGATTGGCATAACCGGTCAATGACCCGGCGGAACCGTGCTTGTGTTATAAAACCATTTGTCTGACTGCGGCCAGTGAGGACACGTCGCCGTGACTCGATATCCACAGCTATATCGAACATAGGTTAAATTCGTTAAAATATGGCAGATTGATTTGCATAAGCGAATTGATCTGCCTGTTGAATTGAATTACTGGTAGAACTAAATTTGTAGACATAATTATTGATTTGAGATCGCGAAATATTGAAAATGAAAGTGTATTTTTGGGATGATCAATGAACTATGACTAATTGTATATAAAACAAGTATATGTATCGTATTTATATTGATCATCCATAATGATTTGAAGGTTTTGAATTGTTAAATTGCATAATGTGATACTTGATATATGAAAGCGATGCACATGCAGTAGAGCATAACAAATGAGTATATAGTATATAACCATGAAAGTAATATATGTATAAGAATATGACATGCACATAATAGGATATGTAATACAGACCATTAGAAAGATAATAGATCAAATGATAAGAAATCTTTAGAATAAGAACTATATGATAGACATACCTAAATGAATAGAACATGCTATGAACATGATAGAAATGCATAAGTGCTAAGAGCGATAGAGATAAGTAAAAGATGACAAAGCACTGAATCGAGTAAAAGTATAGATGGGAGATATGTCAAAGACAGAGAACGACATGTGATAGTAATGTAAAGATGATAGAAGTAATATAAAGTTATATGCATATGTATAAGCTTGTAGTGTCACCATAGGTGGTTGTCCATGCTTATGTTCCCACTAAAGCGTAAAAACATACGGGTGTTCAATTCGTGTAGGTACGGAAGCGAGAAGACAAGGATAGAGGACAAGACATCCCACGTCCAGCCCGGGCGGGCCGGCTCGGAGATGGGTGCACCGCATTGCTTCCCATGATCTCACGATGTTTTGTATTAGAAAAAAAAAATGTACCTTATAAGTAAATGGGACTCGATCTATGTATAGATGTTGAGGGACACCATTTGCGGTGGTAGTTCTTATATATAGAAAATGATTTTATTATTACGAAATTATTTGTATAACGAGTCTGGATTCGGCTCACGAGAAAGAGCGGTGATAGGTCGATTATATAGTCTGGCGATTTCGGTTCGGATCCGCCATCCGGGTCGGATCGGAAATGGGGGCATGACACGTTTCATCCATCTATTGAAGGATTTAATCATTGTTTGCCCATCTTGAGTATTGATGGTACACATTTGTATGGGAAGTAAAAGACACGTTAATGATTGCTATAGTCTGTGATGGAAATAATCAGTTGTTTCCATTGACATTTGCTATAACAGAAGAATAGAATATTGATAATTGGGGAAGGTTCTTGGCATGTATAAGAAACAAGGTAACTCAACAAATGGGACTTTGTGTTATAGTTGACAGGTATCTAGGCATTATGGCAGCAATGACTGATGTTCATCTTGGTTGAATTGAACCATATGCATATCATAGGATTTGCATGCGTCATCTTGCAAGCAACTTTATGAATCGATTCAAAGATAAAGCCTTAAAGAATTTGGTGTGCAAAGCAACTTTAGGAATTGAAGTTGGAAAATTCAATAAGCATATGGACATAATTGGGAGAATTAATTTAGAAGCTTAACGATGGTTGGAAAACATCCCTTTGAGAAATGGGAACTTTCACATGATGGAGATCGAAGATATGAGATAATGACTACAATCATGTTTGAGGTTTTCAATAGTGTTCTTAAAGGAGCTCGAAGCTTACCCGTAACTACATTGGTTCAATTGACCCTTTTTAGGTTCAATAGCTACTTTGTTGTAAGAAGGGAACAAGGTTGTAATAGATTGGGATCAAATCAACAGTATACTCTATATGTTGATGCTAAGATTAAGGCATATGTGGTTAAAGCTAGATCATTTGAGATTGTTCTTTACGATCACAACCAGGGACGATTTCTATTGAGACCAAATGATATATACAAATTTATCACACTATTACCAAATGACTATTGCCTAATCCCCGACAATGGCGCCAAAAACTTGTTGAGGCCACTTCTCATGTGTATGAAAAGATGAAATTGTTCTTTCTTTTGATAATGACTCATTTAAAATTTGTGTTGTGGTCTAGATAATTGCAAGTGCACAGCTCGTACAAGTAATAAAAGTGGATATTTAAAGTCCAGATATCGTTCCCACGGGGATAGATGATAAATCAAAAGACTAATTACCCCAACTACTCAAGATCATTACTATTTGAACTCCACTGATATAATGATAAGAGGACTTAAATGTAGTCCTAAATTGAAATCTTAAATATAAAAGCGTAAAGTTTACTAAAATTGGGGCTGAGGATTCACTGAGTGAGGCATAATTGGACATAGATTAAATAATAATAATCAATTTCTACATCATTTCGATTCATAGTTCAACCATAAATTGGAAAACTGAATTTGTCAAAGATGCAAAGTAGTGTAGTTTGGATTTCTCCCTTAACCATACTTTTCATTGATTAAAGGTTCATATACATTTCTAAGACATGATTCTAATAAGTTACTTGTAATATATAACCATCTTTCTAAGATTTTAAGTATTTTTCTTTTTTAGTACTTCATACTCAGATCTTAGGACTAAGGAATTCTTGCCCCTATAGACAGGATATTGCAAGCCTTCTCCAATTTGATTGACACCTCATCCTACACTTCTGATGTAAATTTCCATCTCCTTGATTAGATCTCAGCTAACACGGGATCAAAATCAATTCATCAAGAGTAGAGACATCTGAGTGATTAAACAGATATTCATTCAACCTATCTCAACTTATAAGTAAGTTGGTGACCTATCTGAGTAATCCTTTAAAGTTCGTATGTTCCACCAGTGTTAAATCTACCATACCCACAAATGCGCTCTACACTCTCGGGATTCTCCATTTACGTGTCCTTTCGAGGTCTCTGAGAAACTTAAGTGAGAATCTGAGTACCTTGCGTTAGTACACGGTACTTGTACTGGGGAACAAATGAAGATTTAATAACAATACCCGATAAAATAAATTCGAAATTCTAATTAAGCTTTCTTCCACCTTATTATTAGTATTATAGCCAATGACCAATTTCCAGTGAGCTCAACTTTTCAAAACTGGTTTACTCATATCATTGACTAACTGATCAGAAAAATTCATTGAAATCATAACAAACTGAAATAAATGAACTCCATAAACCTTCTAGCATCCATTTAAATCAAATAGTAAATGAAAAAAAGATTTTATAAAGAAATACTAGCTTCAGTACTTGATACAATACCCAAATCTAGAAAATTAAAGGAAAACTAACAAAATAAAACTATACTGATCTAAATCTACTAAAATAGAAAATAAAAAAATAAAATAAAAATGTATAAATAAAAATGTATAAGAGTCTTCAAACCACAAAAAATCTTAGACACAGAAAACTAACTTTGTATACTAAAAGCGTGCTGTTATAGAAACTTAAATGTTGAGACTTTTCTACTTCAATAGAATATTGTGGATCTCCGGGTACAAACAATTAAATCTTTGTCGACATAAAAAATTATGTCGCGGCATAGCTTTCAGTCTTTATCCCTGTCTCCGTCATAGCTTCTTGTATTATGTCACGACTTGTTCTCTTGGTTTGCTCTTGGATTGTGTCGTGACATACTCTGATAATGTCTCGACATAATTTGTATTCAATAGTCTTGTTCTTGTCGCGATAGGAACCTGTTTGCACCTAGCTTCTCATATCCTTGTTATGTTGGAGTTTGTCACAACATAATTTTCCTTATCGCGACAAACTATTATTTTTCAGTCTAACAACTCTGTCGCGACAGGATTTCTTTAAGTCCTTAGCAATTTTATATCGCGACAAGAAAATCTTTGGTCGCAACAGATTTTTCTTCTCTAGTTCCTATAGCTTGCTGAGATGTTTTTCGTGACATAGAATTATGTGTTTCGACACAATTGCCTTGGCCATTCTCAAGTCTTCTTCAATTTCTGTCGCGAATCATTCCTTAGCTTTTATTGTTGCGACAGGAAATTTCGTTGTCATGACACAAGTTTTGTCTTCAATTCTTGATCATGTCGCAACACACTACAAATTTTTTTTAATTAGACTATGTCTAAAAAACGTAGTCTTTTATATATAGACTACGTTTTCTAAACTGTAGTCTAGGTGAGTAGTTAAAAGCATGAGTGTAGTTAAAAGTCCCACGTTTAGACTACGTTTTTAGACGTACTTAAAAGTAAAAAAAACGTAGTCTTTAAATATATTTAGACTACGTTTTATCGAAATATCAATCCTCTTTGTACAAAGACTACGTTTTTCGACTTTAACTACATCTATTATGAACAAAAACTACGTTTTTAAACGTGGATTAAACTACTTAACTACATTTTTTTGACTTTAACTCATTATTATGTAGAAAGACTACGTTTTAGGCAGTAGTTAAACTACACTATGTTTTTTTACTTTTAACTTCATACAAGCGTACAAAAAATTATTTTTATTGAAAAAGCGTAGTCTATTATGAACATTTAGGCTACATTTTTCAAAGCATTATATAATATCAATCTTGTCATACAAACATTTACTTTCAATTCAAAAAATACCAAAAATATTGAATTGAAATATCAAATCTTATAATACAAATATCGATATTGTTTTTATAAACAAACATCCATAACATTTCTTCAAATGAAGCCTTGCAAGTACTTGACCCATTCTCCGCGCATAATGTCGATCTTTTCTTGTTTATAAGTTTTCTTCTCGCCAAATTGCATATATACATAAGTTACTTAGAAAAAGAGCACTAAATAACACGACATAAAAATCTAAAACCATAAAGAGTACTACTTATATGAATCACGTACGCAATAATAACCTACCTTTTCATTGGTTGAAATGATATGATTTTCATTGATCTCCTTCATATACATGATGACATAATAGCCACATTCAACACCTGATGGTTGCTTAGAACACTTGAAAAATGGTACAAAGTTTTTATAAGATCGAAACAAATAGATCCAGATTTTATGAATTATTAAAAGAATATGCAACTCAATATACCTTAATAGACTCCTAAATAAGTTTTTTTCTTGCAACTCGGTCAAATTTAGCATTGTATATTTTGAGTGCACTAATTTAACAAAGTATAATAATAGTGTGAGACTCAAATGATATAATTCAGACAAATTACTATAAAAATAAAAAGAAATAAATACTTAAATATTAATAACACCTTTCAATTCTTTTCTCACTGAACGTCCAATAGAATCACAAAAATATACTTTGTCACCATGAGGGTCAATAACAACTAAGGACTAGTGATCCCTTTATAAACATAATAACAATAATCAACAACTTAATATCAAAAATATTAATTTTCATTAAAAAAACTACTTACCTAGAGTTACAATGAGCTAGAAATAATTGATCCACATAACAACGCTTTAATCTTTTAGCAATCAAATCTGATTGTGTTCCAGTCGATCCAGAGTGTACAGAGATCTGTCCAGGGTCTATGAAGCCATACATGTTGAGCAGTTTTGATTTCTTGAGTTGGTTGTACAAATAGCTGCATAAATCATATTATTCAATTCCACAGTTTTTATTATAAACTTGTAACATATAGTAATTGCATATGAAATGCAAAAAATATAAAAATATCTTGTTACCTCATATATAGCACAATACAACTAGAAGTAATCTTCTCCATTGAGCAAAAGTTATCGATATCTTCTCGAATAATATAACAGACCCGTTCATAATCAAAGACACCAACATCCAATACCACAATTATTGTATTTGTATCTCCTAAACTTTTTGCAATGTGATTATTTAAATATGACAAACTCCATGAACCATTTTCTTTGTTTTCTAACTGTAACTTTTGCGGAACAATCTTAGCCTGTTCATAATAATGTTCAATTCCTTATGTTACGCAACAAATAGTTTATCATTATAAATTAATCATAGAATTTATAGATAAGTTAAAGGTTTAAGATACCTTAACTCGATCATCGATAACTAATGATCGAGTCATGCGATAATAGAGAACCAACAAAATCTTTGCTTTCACGAGTTATTACCAATTGTTATTGGAAGGAGAGCATCATCATCAAAACAAACATCAATAGATACATGATAATTATGAATACCCAAAGGAACCCCATGTACAACAGAGTTTGGTGCTACATTCTTAATCACTGTACCATATCCAATTATATTATTAATAGATTCTATTGCCAATTTACATGGTTTTCCCTTCAAAGCAATAACATTAGAAAATATAAGTACTATGAATTAAATAAAATACTACAAATATAAATAAATATTAACATACCTTTTGCATGTTTCTTTGTCCAATGGAAACTAATTCTATATTTGCATCATTTGTGTGCTCGGAAAGCAACAATAGTTTTATTTGGATGCGATTTTTAAGCGGCGGTTACCTTTATGCGAAACATATTGAGCACTGCGGGAATTTAGAGATTTCTCTCAACTTTGTATTTTCTTCATGAAGCTGACATAGCTGATCAAGTAATGATTTTCTTTCCTCAGCATCTTCTCTTTGTTGTTGGTTCAGTTTTTTTTGTTCTTCTAACAAATGTTGTAAGAGTTCGCTTGTTTTTGTTATTTTCGGAAGATTGAAATAGGTTGTAGGCGTAACCATGCCTCCAACACCCCTTACTTGACCACTATGTTCGGGATTTCCCAATGCCATTCCTAGTATGTCTTTTTGTCTCGATTCTTGTATTGCTCCATCTTTCATCTTCATTGTATATTCATCCTGATATGTAGATAAAACGAATCATACATTAGGAAGTTATAAAAGAATTTATAATTAGCTATTAAATTAACATGCTGTATTTACTTACAATTTTCTGTATGACTTCTTGGATGACTTCACTATTAGAATCATCACCCTTTTGAATAAACAACTTTCCATACAACACTTTAGTCAATGTCTTCATTGATGCCCATCTCTTTATAATTATTAGACAACAAATATTTTAATAAAAAATTAGCTAATAATTACTCAACGATGTAGAACTAAATATTCAACACTTACTATGTTTCTTCCATTAACAAATCCATGCCTAGATGAATGATGTCGATACTCATTTGCTTTTTGCTATTTCACTTTGCAACCTACTCCATTCACGAAGTGCGGAGAAGCTATACCTTGACAAAGGCATTCCCGAGCATCTTTTTTTATGAATGGATGTAGTTGCTTAGGAGGTTGTCAAATAAAATTAGCCTATCTCAATGGTTAAGAATTTTGTTCTCAGCAGACTTAAATTGTCTCCATTTTGTACAAGCGAGATGACAAAATATGTTTCTTTCCTTCAACTTCTTTTGATATAAGTTTTCTACAAAACATAGAAATACATAGAGCATACTAATGAAATCAAAAATTCAATTAAAAAATTAAGAAAAAACTCACCTTTATTTGAATCAATTTGTTTTCGAGTTCTTGAGGCTAGAAGCCAATTCGAAAATTAATAGGCACGTGGTTGAAACCCAGTAACACCCGGATAATTTTGCATTTAAATTATTAACCTCTCCCCAATGATTGTGCCTCTTCTATTGTAAGTCACCTCCTTTACTTCTCCATGAGACCTAGCTTTACTGCTCTATGCATAGTTGTTGGACCCCTTTTCTTTTGACTTTTACGCACTTAAGCGTAGGTTCTTCATTCGCATTGACAGCTTTGTACAATAGAGTAAATTATAATTATTTTAACAAGAAAACCATAATATATAAAAAGAAATAAATATAATAAAATAACAAAAACAAAGCGAATATCTACGTTAACAATCATATACCATTTTCATGTTAGTGTGTGTCGAAATACCTCATTATCATCCACTTTATAAGGTAGTTGAGAATCATCCATAATATCAAGAAGCGTATATCAGGCAATGATCTGATAACACAATGTTCTAATACCGTATCACCTAACTCATCATCATTTGAATAACCATTAAACATGTGCCTTGAGTTTGGAACTACAATCGACCAAGTTGGATCATTTCCATCTTTTACATAAAATACTTATTGGGCATGAGTAGGCAAAATAAAAGAATCTGACTTATATCCGATTTTGGTAAGATTAACCAATGTGCATCCATCTTCGTCTTCTTTAACTCCATTAGAGCTCTCAACCCATTGACACTTACTACCACCTTAAATTCAATATAATCAAGTTCCCATATATCTTGAAGAACCCCATAAAAGGACACGTTTGAAATTATCGAATTCTTATTCTTCAAGTTAGACACTTGCATTGTTTGCCTTGATTAAGAGTGAGCACCCATACGAACACATGCGTAACTATCACGTTTTTGGGTGTGAAATCGAACTCCATTTATAAGATATCCATCATATCTTATCACTTGGGGTTGGGGTCCATGAGATATCCACACCATTATTAGAAATTATATTATTGGATTCCTTAATCTTAGAAGCTACAACCTACATTCATTTTAAGATTCAACGATAAATAATAGTTAATTATAAACAAATGATGATCTCCTACAGTGGCATAGTCATATACCTTTTCATGCAACCAATTTATGAACGTTTGATTATGCTCATCCTGAAGCCACTTTTGTCTCTTTGTTTTATTTGGATTAGCTGCCCTCAATTCTTCCATGTGTTGCTTGTATGTTAAAACTTATTCAATTATGACCACATACTTTAACAATAAGAACATTTAATGAGACTCAAATAACATGTGATGGGTCTGACTTACTCTATATAGGTTTCAACTTTTGTTGTATTTTCCAACACATAAAGATGTGCTTGCTCTAACTCTTTCGCATCAGCTCTAAATTCATGAGAACTAGAAAGTGGTTTTCAAATACTTTCTTGACCATCAAACTCATTTCTCATTGATGGGATCCCAACTGCTTTCATATTTGACAAGTATTCTGAACAATATTCTATAGCTTCCTCAGTAATATAACATTCTGCAATGCAACCTTCTGGCCTATTGCGATTGCGTACATATCCTTTTAAGATCTTCATGAATCTTTCAAAAGGATACATTCATCTTAAATAGATTGGTCCATATAACTGGACTTCGTGTACAAGGTGTACTGTTAAATGAACCATTATGTCAAAAAATGAAGGAGGATAATTCTTTTCCATCAGACATAATGTCTTCACAAGTTCGTCTTGTAGCAAATTGAGATTGCAAGTATCCACAAATTTGTTGCAAAGTGCATTAAAGAACAAACTTAATTACAGTTATTACATGGATCTCATGTTCTTATTGACAATCTAAGTAATGTCAACGGAAGAATTTGTTGGATCAAAGTGTAGTAGTCATGAATTTTTAGACCCATAAAGCTTCAATTCTTCCATAGAAACACAATTTCTTAAGTTAGGTATCCATCGAGAACTTTAAGTGCGGATAACATCTAAGCGAATTTGATTTTCTCGACCTTGGTGTGTAACTTCACGCGGGGAAAATATGACCTTTTTCTCACCCGCTGGTAGGCTGTAACTCACTTCGAATTCCCAGATTTACTATATCTAAACGACTGCTTAGTCCATCCTTTGACTTTCTAGGTACATCAAGAATGGTTCCCACAATGCTCTCATATACGTTTTTCTCAATATGCATCACATCTAAGACATGGCCTTTTATGGAAGAAACTCCGATACTCAAGATAAAAAAATGTCGGCCTTTTTTCCATGCAACTTTAGACTTTGCCTCTCGGGCCTTGTCATTCTTTTGGAATTCTCAACATGCCTTTGTATTTGCTTGTTTTTCCCATACCACATAATTAATATTTATGGTCTTTTGTAAAATTTACATTCCCGATTAAAGGTTTAAGCTCAACATCGAACTCTTGACAACCAAGCTCCTTTTTGCTCTTCTATATGGATGATTTTGCGTAAAATCTCCTGTGACCTTGGTACACATTTTTTCGCCTATGTTTCAAGTATACACTCTGTGTATTTTTAGCACAAATTGGGCAAGCCAAATAACCCTTAACACTGTAGCCACTAAAATTTTCATACGCGGGAAAATCATTTATCGTCTAAAGTAATATGGCCTTTAAGGTGAATACCTCTTGCAAATATGCATTGTAAACTTCAACACCGACATCCCATAGCATTTTAAAATCATTAATAAGTGGTTGCGAAGATCATCGATATCATTTAATGGCAAGGCAGAGAAATCAATAAGGTTAGCATCATGGTGCAAACGATACACAACCATGGTGGGAGATTGTAGGTAATAAGTACGACAGACCATGTACTGTGACGACTACTTAGGATCTATGTGGTTTATCACGCGCAGAGTGCCAAGCGGATTTCATAAGCTCACATAAGTGAACCTTGTGGTCTATTAATTTCCATGATGCTGCATCTGCTGGATGTCGAATGTAATTGTCAATTTCTCTTTCACTAGAATGCCATAACAAATCTTTCGATATTTGACGAGTATCATACATTATTCTAAACCTTTTTTGGTATTGGAAAATACCACAACTTTCTTGACATCCTTACTTTTGGATTATTGGATCCTTTAGGAATTTTTCATCTTGATTCAGAACAATTTGTGTAACACCCCGAAATATAACCTAGTTGTTTTCAACATGTTTAGGGTATTTTGTAGGCATAAATTGAATTTTTCGTAATTGAAATGCGAAACATGGGAATTGAGAAACCCGAAAATTGTACAAGACATAAGGACAAAAGTGTAATTTGTCAAAAGGGGGCATAAAATTTATAAGTTGTTAAGAGTAGAGGTCAAAGTGGAAATAACTTAAGTTGTAGTGGAAATAAGAGAATGAAGGAGGACTAAAAGGCAAATAAGAGAAAATTTAACTATAAAAAGGGGAGGGAGATAAAAATAACTCATTTTTGTCTCCAAACAAGAAAGCATACGGGAAGAGGAGGAAGAGGAAGAAGAAGAAAAGGAAGAAAGAGGAGCAAAGCAAAGGTATGGATCTTTGGAGTTTGGTATGGAATTGTATGGAAATTCTAAAGTCTTGTATGAATTATAGTATGATTTTATACAAAAAACTACTTGGGTATGGATTGCTAGGGTTTTCTTTGGAGATTAGTCTTGCTCCCTTTCTAGGGTTTTGTTAGGGAAAACATCCTAACTCTATATTTAAGGGAAGTTGGGTTGAAAATCCCTAGTTGATATCAATTAGATATGGAATCCTTCATAAGTGTATGGTTTTGTAAAGTTTGGTGAACTTTGGTATGAATCCTTGGATTCTTTGGCTAATTAAAAGTATTTGTGGAGTTGTTTGGAGGGATTCCATGTTAGTTTTTGATGAAGGATGGAATATAGAAGATTATGGAAGAAAAAGTGAATGAAAAGAATTAGATACGCCATTTTTGGGCGGGAATCGCACCACTGAGTACCCGATACAGTGAGGGTGGTACGGTACCAGCGATGTAAATGACGGTACGGTACCATCAAAGTGGTACCAGTACCACTCTCACGAGACCGGTTCGGTACCCCGGTGCCAAGCAGTGGTGCGATTTACCAGCGGTTCTGTAGCTCTGGTTTTTGGTATTTTTCCATAGTTAAGCTATAATTCACATATCGGGAGTATAGATAAGAAAGAAATTAAGTGAAAAATGTACCGTACCTCGCCGCCTCGGCGAAGCGAATGGGGCAAAGTTCATGCCCCAATAATAAGATAAGAGGTTTCTGAATACATATAATTGTAGGAATGCCTAAGACCAGGTATTAAATGACACGACATACGTCATGGCGTGACGGCTGCGTCTTTGATCGATGCTTTAGCACTCACGCTGGTGCTCGACGCATTCACGTGGGCGAGACCGCGTTCGATCGGTGCCCGGCCTCTGCTCACGACATACATTGCGTGGGCGGGCCGCGTTACATTTAATGCCCGACCTCCCGATTAGTGCTCGACACTCATGTTCGGTCTTCGAACACTCCTGCTTTGTCTTTCACGGCACTTGATCTTGTATAGTATCTTCGAATACTTATTGTGCTATGTCTTACTCATTTATTAGTACTGGTCTAGGTATTCCCATAGTTATATGATAATAACCTGAATGAGGAATACGAGTAAACAAATGTGTATCGTTATGATCTGTAGTACCTACGGGTACTTCTGAATAAGAATAAGCTCTGTAACTCCTACGGGAGATCTGAACAAGCATAAAGTTGCTATAAGTACAAGTATGAGTCATATGGGAGATCCGAATAAGCATAAGTCTGTTAGAAGCATAAGTAATTGTATAAGTTCCTTATATGAATGCATGCAAATTCTGATATCTGTTATTGTTATACGCTTACTATAAATGTGTATATGCATATTACCTATGTTTCCCACTAGCCTCAAAGCTTATACGGGTTTTAATGCGTGTGAGTGCGAATAAGGAGACAAATGATCTTTGCATTCCTCTTAGGACGACACACTAGTAGGGGTTCATCACTGTAGGTTTCGCGCTCTGATCGGTAAATGTAAATGTATAGTTTTTTGTATATGTAAATGGGACTTAGGATTATATGTATGTGACACTGTAAATACCACTACGGTGGTTGTTCTATTTTGTATTTTTGTATACAACATGTTAATATAGTTATAAGACTTGGACACACCAATGTCTGATAAAGCAGGTAAAGAGTCCCAGTATATGGTCTCGCGCCCCGGACTCGGTTCGGATTCGCCATTCGGGTCGGACCGGGAATCGGGGCGTGACAATTTGGACATACATCAACATCCTTGTTTGCATTTCTATACAAAATGCAATCATTTGGACATGTGTGTATCTTTTCATATTGCATTCCTAAGGCGCATAATGTCTTTTTTGCTTCATATATAGATGTTGGCATCAAATTTCCTTTTAGGCTTATATCTTTAAAATCTTAATAGCTCATTGGAAACTTGCATTGCTCCACTATATTTTGTTTTAAAGTTGTATAATCGTACCAGCAGCTTAGTGAACCCTTCTGACTAGTGTATAAAAGACCTCGACATCATCTAACAAGTCAACGAATTTATTTGGATTACATTGAATAGGTCTCGGCTGCTTCAACCATTTCCATGACATTGATACATCATTGTGGTAGAATAACATTCTTGACATCAAGGTACACTTATCTTCCTCGACGCTACATATGTTTCGCCATGCCATGTCCATACGTTATAACTTGAGTCGATACCATTACAAAAAAGATGATCTTTAACCACTGTGAATCATGAACTTTCATATTCCCACATTTTATGCATGGACATTGTATGGAACTAAGGTCACCTAATTTTTTTTTAACATAATTAAAAAAAGCTTCGACACCATCCTTGTATCTTTTTGTACGTCTATCAACAGAGTACCATGACTTATCTAGTCTGTTTAAATTCAAAAAATACTTGTAACTAGTTAATTAAATCAAGAAATATAAATGATTTTATCTAACAAACTGATTAAATTTATCAAAGCATATACAAGTAAAAAAATTTGAAAGATGACAAGTAAATTAAAAAGATAAATAATAACTTACATTGGTTTAGCTTTCTTTGATTTGTCATCAATTTCTTTTGACTTACTTTCCATGCACAGTGAATCCACCATCTATATGTCCCTAAAATGGAAATAGAAGTTAAAGGAGAAAGACAAATTCCTTACTAGAACAACCTAGATCTACCAAGAATGATTCAGAAGATTGATGGTTTCAAAAGTAATTTTTAAAGTAGAGCAAGAACATGAACAAAGTGGAGTGAAAGGTGCAGTTTATATATTTACATGTAAGAACATGTACAAAGTGGAGTGAAAGGTGCAGAGTAAGAACATGTACAAAGCAGAGCTTACCATATTTTTATTTAAACTATATTTTTATTTAGAGAATTAAAAACCAATCCTATCTTTTTTATTTAAACTATATTTTTATTAATCACAAAATATCTTATTGAATAAAATAATACATTGTGCCCAGTCTGAGCTTACCATATTGTTTATTATATATTATATGATTCATGACTAGCATATATTCTTTTTCAAATATAAACAACTATAATATATTTAAAAAACAAAAAGAAATTTATTAAATGCCAAACAAATATGAGCTATAGATAAAGGATAATTATCTATATCAAAAATGAGATATGTGGTGGCAATTTAAATTTGCATGGCATTTTGTAATATAAAGCTTGTAATATATCATCATTTTTATTTGACTTTAAATTATGCATTTGAATTTAAATTATTGATGATCTTGTATGAATCGTAAGGCTGTAGATGACATCGCGTGGCCTTCCATGAGGTCTTTGCATCCGTGCTGTTGCCTGTCTCTTGGTCCCTTACCATGTGCTCGGCCTTCTGGTTAGGCTGGCCCAATCGGCGCTCTGCGGGAGGTGAGGAGCCAGCCGAAAAAGAAGTTTGGGAGGGTTAAGCTTCATTGAGATGGAGGAAAGAAGGCAAAGGAGAGAGAGAGCGGCGAGAGAGAGAGAGAGAGAGATGAAGCGAAGGGTCGAGAAGGGAGAGACCGCGGCATCTTTACATGCTTCCCTTGGTGTCTGCCTTGGACTTGAGCGTCAGCTTCCGTGTTGGCGAGCGTTTTCTGGCCTGCGTCTTCACGTTCAGGAATCCACGTGGAATTAGAGAGAGAGAGAGAGAGAGAGAGAGAGAGAGAGAGAGAGAGAGAGAGAGTGAGCGAGAGAGAGAGAGAGAGCGAGCGAGAGAGAAAGAGAGATCGGGATGAAACAAAAGAGATCGAGAAGAGAGGGAGTGATAAAGTGCATCTTCACCTTCTTCTTGTGGCGTCTCCCTTCTCGTGGACTTCCAAGCGTCTGCTTGTCCTGGTCGAGCGTTTTTCTGGCTTCACGTCTTCACCTGGAATCCCACGTGGAATTAGAGAGAGAGAGAGAGAGAGCGAGAGAGAGAGAGAGAGAGAGAGAGAGAGGGCGGGATGGCTTGAAAGAGATCGAGAAAAGAGGGAGAGATAAAGCGGCATCTTCACCTTCTTCCCATGGTGTGCAGTAGCCAAGTAGCCTCTTCACGTCTTCACAGGAGTGTTTCCTTGGATTCATGTCCTCTTCACGTCTTCATGTTCCTGGGAATCCCACGTGGATGAAGACCAACGAAGCCCCTCACGCGGTGTTTTCCCTGGCCAAGCGAAAGCACCACCGGATCCGTCTGAGTCTTGCACCCGAACACCCGTGGATCCTCTTCAAACGCGACTGAGAATGGAAGATGAAGGAAGAGGGAGAAGAGAGAGAACGTTAAGAGAGAATAGGGTTTTTTTTATGGAAAATGAACCATCTCTCTCACACCCAATTGAACAGCCGTGATCCTTTTCAAACGTGGCTAGATAAGGTGATGAGAGAGGGTTTTTTAAAAGAGAGAGTTTTTTTTAAGAAAAATGATAATTTTTTTAGGAAAAGGATTAAAGGCTACATTCTTAATTAGGAGAGAAAAAATAAATAATTTTTTTCTCTTCAAACGTGGCTAGATAAGGTGATAAGAGAAGGTTTATTAAAAGAGAGGATTTTTTTAAGAAAAAGGATAAATTTTTTTAGGAAAAGGATAAAAGACTACATTATTAGTTAGGAGAGAAAAAAATAAATAATTTTTGTATTCAAACGTGGCTAGATAAGGTGATAAGAGGGTTCTTAAAGAGAAGTTTTTAAGAAAAGGATAATTTTTTAGGAAAAGATAAAAGACTACATTCTTAATTAGGAGAGAAAAAATAAATAAATTTTTAGTTTTATATTAGACTACGTCTTAAATAAAATGTAGTCTTTTATATTATAAGATAATATCGACTACGACCATTAACAGCGTAGTCTTTTTTATATTATAAGGAGATAATATAAGACTACGACTTGATTAACTGCTTGTAGTCTTTTATATTATAAAGATAATATAAGACTACGGTTTAATTAAAAATGTAGTCATTTTATATTATAAGATAATATAAGACTTCACAGTTTAATTAAAAAATGTAGTCTTTTATATTAAAAGATAATATAAGACAACGTTTTAATTATAGATATGATCGTTTAATTTGCCTTAACAACGTAGTCTAAAATATTAGACTACATTTATTACTAAAAACTTAGTCTTTTTCCTAAAACCAAACGTAATCTATTTAACTTTTTGTAGTAGTGACAAGAATTTCTTTGTCCAATTCTTCTTGTATTGCTCTTCAGCATCTTGTCGCGATAGGGAATTCACCTCCTTCATGTTTTGTCTGTCGTGACAGAAATAATCTTTGTCGCGACAGAGATTGTGTTGCTCTTGGTTGTGAATTCTAACTGTTATGTTGCGACATGATTTTCTTTCTTGCAACAACAGTTCTTCCTTGAGTTGGCTTGTTGTTGGAAACTTTGTCGCAACATAAAAACATTTGTCTTAGATGACTTGTGTTGCCTTCTTGATATTTTCTGTCGCGATAGAATTATCTCTTGTCACGACAGAGTTCATTCATTAGTCTTCAGCTTTTATGTTGCGACATAGGACATAATGTCACGATACAATTCCTTCACCATTTACCTTAAGTATGTCACTACAGATTTCAGGGTTGTCGCGACGGCTTTCTTCAAAATATTCTTCAAGTTCTGTCGCGATAGAAAACTTTATGGTCGCGACCTAGAAAGCTCTTTTCAGCCTTGAGTTAATATCAGGCTGGCAAGACATTTAGTTCTGATGCAACATATTTCCTTTGGCCTGCTTGAATTTTGTGTCGCGACATATTAAAATTGTGTCACGACACAGATTGTTGCTTTTTCCTCTTTTTGCTTCTTTTCTGCCGGGATTCTCTCTGTTTTCAATTAATTCATGCAAAACAAAAAGTTGGTGAATATTCCATAATTGGGCATACAAATAGATATAAAATTGTTAAAAACATGCCAGAAAAATGGATTAAAAATAGATGAGTTTTACACTCATCAATTTCATGTCAAGTCAAAGAGAGGTCGAACACATCGCCTCAACTTACATGACCATAAATGCACTTGTGATAAGACACTTATATATGGATTTCCCTGTAGTCATATTATAGTAGCATGTTAGTTTTGCTATGTAGATTTTCTATCATTTGTTTAAGGCTACTACAGTACTCAATCATACTATGATACATGGGCAACCTTGTTCCATCCCATTTTCGATGAATATGAATGGCCTCCTTATGATGGTCCAACCATTGTGCCTTTTGAGTCAATGAAACGCACATCACATAGACATCCTATATCAACCTGTTTGCATAATGAAATGGACGTTAGAGAGGGGAAGACTACTATCACATGTGGGTTCTGCAAACAACCTAGTCATGATCGCCGATCTTGTCAAAATAGGAATCAAGTTGATTGAAACATGTATGTTTTTTGTTGTTACGTTGCCTTAATAATTGCATTGTATCTATATACTTGTACTTGCTCATTTGTTAATCATTATTGATTGTTATATGTTATAGATATGACATTTGGAGGCCCTTATGATACAGATCATTTAGATAGATTTGTCTTGGTTTTATAGGATAGACATCGATCTCATTTAGTGGACACTACTCAGGTATGCATTTTTCATATCATAAAATATTGTTTTCAATTATTATGTAACGTAAGGGCATGAATTCATTTATTGATATCTTTGTAGCTTTCGTCGGTACTCACATGTCGACAACAGATGTCGAAGTTCATGCGAGAGTGGCATATGGATCCTCGTACTCGCTTGTATGTGATCCGATCTGGCTTTTATGGTTTGTACTACATCGGACACATCACACTTGATTGGGCCCTCATCACGAGTCTGGTTGAGAGATAGCGTCTTGAGACACAAATTTCTTTTATCGGTTAAGGAGATGACAATCATATTACAAGATGTTGCCATCATCCTAGGCCTCTGGATTCATGGACCACCAATCATCCCGACCCACATGTGACCCCGATGTAATAGGTTGTTGTGCCGGGGGGCGCTAGAGTGTGATCCCACTGCCGTGAGCTTGGGATCTGTTGTCTCTTTGTTGGTTGTCTTAGCAGTTCATCAGTCCTCATGAATCAGATGAGGTGACGACAGATTCTAGTCGAGTGGTTTCATCCTATCATTGCTAGGATCCTTTCTATTTTCATACAAGAAGGGTCGGCATGTCCACCTCTATTTCCTCCCAAGTTACTCTGAGATTTGGCCATGAGACCTCTACTTCCAGTTGGGAGTATGCGAGTTCTAGCACATACTCCTTGGGAGTTATTTCAAGTGAGCTGTGAAGGTGCTATTGAGATTTTTGGTTGTATTACATTGTTACAGGTATGTTGCTAATATTTATAACCATACCCATATAAAAGTCGATCACCAAGATGTTGCTAATATTGAATGGTTTTTTTTTATCTAGCTCAGGTCTTAGGAAAGACTACACATGGGTCGACCTGATTTTGGGATATCAGTAGCACCTCCAGTCCCTCACCACTTACATGATGATGACAATGTAGTTGATGGAGATGCAATTGAGGGTATACAACATGGATTACCGTTGAGCCTGAGGTTCAGGTTGAGCCGACTGAGTGTGAGCTGGTTGATCCATTAGGGTTTCGTTGGAGAGTACCTTTATCATGGGTGCATAACCCATATGGTGTGCTCGCCTCTCCGAAACCGATTGGATGCAAATTTCGTGATCAAGTAATTATATATTAATATATATTATTTTTAATTAAATGCTGATAATGATAATTTTAGTCATATTGACATTGAGGTAAATTGTAGGTGGTATGGGAGCCATACATCGGAGGGTCGGTTGCCCATCCACCTAATATACATCTTGCTAATTAGGAGATTTGGTGGACGATGTCACCACTTTATCTGTTTTGAGACTGTAGAGTGGCATCGTCTAGGCGAGTCTTGCGTCAATTCGGCCTTCGTCAAGGGACTCGTTAGAGCAAGAGTTACATTTGGTTGATAGATGAGGCCGCCACAAGTACGATTGGGAGGCATATCATGCACCATACGTCGCCTTATGGGCTACACATGTAGAGAGGATTGCCACATCGCCTTTTATGGTTGGTACTATGGACTTTCATGATCCATATTTGATCACACCACCACTTCATAGGGATCAAATGAGGTGCCATAATACAACCGCAACATCCCACTTGTTGGTAAGTAAGTGTCTTTAAATTCTAAATTATTTTCAATATTTAATGCATAGAGCAGACATTTACTTTTGTTTGGTTTGTTTTTTTAGATATTTGAGACGGTAGAGACCGCTACTATATCTCATGGGGCTTCCTTAGGCTTGTTGCACGACATTCATCATATTGCTAGATTAGTTTTACGCCTGATTGGAGAGGACTAGCACATCGTTGCACAAGATGAGGAGGCATCTACGTCACATGGACCATCGATTAGACCTCTTGCGTCATCCACTGCAGTTAGGATGCAGCCGATCCGAGGTCGAGGGAGAGGGAGAGGTGGTGGGTGAGGTCGTGGTCGACCTGTCCGAGTTGGTGAGTGAGGTGGTCATTGATTGGGTGGTCGTGCTATTGGTCGTTCCATTGATGAGACTTCCATGCCACCCCCCGAGTCTTCCATACCACACGAGTTTTCCACACCCATACTTTCATACCACCCACGTATTCCACACCACCCCCAAAGACTTCCCCTCCACATGTCATCCCACCATTATCACCTACATCTTGGGCCTTATAGGCCATATTGCCATCTACGATATCACCTACATCATTGCCTCATATTGATGAGACCATGATTGACCTTATTCAAGACTTGGGTGCATGCCCACCTAGGTGACCTTGTGCTCCACGTACACACAGAGTCGTTTGGCCATCATCTCCCTCAGCTCCCTCAGCTCCTTCAGCTCTATCAAATCCATTTGAGATTGCACATGCTCCTACAGATTATCTAGTTGTGTATTCAATGCGTCTTAGGAGAAAGACAAAACCTCCATCATGTGGGACTCATTGATGTCTATTTATATTTGTATATATTGTTATTTGTATTACATTGTGTATATATTTATATGATTTGATTTATATAGGAAATGATCAATTGTTGTGTATTGGTTGTCATTTCGATGCAATTAGGATGAAAGTTGGTTAATTTGGATGAAATGTTTGTAATGCAATGATGTGTATTTGTTGTTATTTTGATGCAATTAGGTTGATTTGGATGAAAGTTGGTTAATTTGGATGAAATGTTTGTAATGCAGGTGATGTGTATTGGTTATAATTTCGATGCAATTAGGTTGATTTGGATGAATTGTTTGTAATACAGGTGATATGAGTTTGTTGTATTTTTGGATAGATGTATTACGTTGTAATTTAGACAATTATTTGTAAATTAAAATTCTCATTCTAAAAAAAATAGCAATGCCACAATCAACGACTACGATAGTAACTTTAAAAAAAATTACAATGCCACGGTTAATAACTGTGACATTAATTTAAAAAAATTACACTATGACATTGACTTAAAAAAATTACAATGCCATAGTCAGTGACTAAGACATTGTTAATATGTATACCAATGTGGGTAGGACACACTAATTTAGATATTATTTTGATTTTTAATTTATTTTAATATTTTTTTTAAATTAAAGTATATTTGTCCAACACTCCAAAGAGGAGGAAAGAAGGAGAAGATCCAACAGGCAATATACCAGTACGAACCAAACAGAAGTAGGCCTTAGAAGACAGCAGGGAGAGGGAGACACAAATGGGAGCAATGCACATAAGTGCATGAACGTACAGTTGTAGGGGAGCCCCTTACGTATCTATATTATATTGTATATACTATATACTATATGCTTATTATTATTATTATTATTATATTGTTTGAATTTTCCTTTCGTATTTTCTCACCTTTTCCAAGCCATGAGGGGGTGAGTGGGCCTCTCCTCACGCGGCATCTCCTTCCCACGCGTCCTCTCTCCTTTATTGTCTTTGTCCCCCCTTTACCTCCACCTTTCTTTTACTTTATTCTAGCGCGTACTACATCACTTTCACTATTTCCGTAGGCCTTACAAATTTGTGAACACGACATAATTTTTGTAAGTTTGAATTAAATATAATTATGTTTAAGTCTAATTTATATTTATTTATATAAATTATTTGATAAATAAGTTATATTTGTATTAATTCATATAATATGAACTTGACTCGTATTAATTTGTTTAATTATTATATTAATTAATATTTAATCTAAATGAACTCATTTAATATGATAATTATGTTAAATATTGATGAATTAATTGTTATTTATATTATTTTAAATTACCAAATTAATAAATAAATTATATGTCATATTGTGTTACCAAATTACTAATTAAGTCATATTTGAATTTGTTGTTTTTGATATATTTATTATTCGTGTCATATTTGAATTGATGAATACAATATAATACATGTATTATTGACATGACCCAAACACGATTCACAAACACGAATTACCATCCTTAGTGTACGACAAAACAAATTTCACTACTATCGAGAATTTGATTTGTTTAATGTGGGTGTTTCGATTAGCATGCATGTCCCTCAACTGATCTATAGTCTTAAAGTTAACTGTCAATAAATCTTCCATTGATCTTAAAAAAACTCAAACTTGTAATCATTCCAAAACAAATCTAAGACTGAACCTACTCAACTACCCCTATAGGTTGAGAAATTTATTATATGAGGATGAGAATTTTTTCAACCCTAATATTGTTTATACATTTAGCTATTTTTTATGGTCTAATTGTCATATTCTTGATGTTATAATTCTTATGAGTAAATTTTTTCATAACAATTCTAATATTTTTCTTTTTTCCATTTATTGATTAAATGAAGAAAAAATTATAAGTCATTTTAAATATAATATGCATAGATAATTGTAAAAGTATAATTGAATATAATTTAAAGGACTCGATAATGATTAATAAGAGAAAGAATTTTAATATATTGGAATATCACGTCGGTATTAAGAATACAAAAGTACAAATAAACTAAAATACAAAAAATAGATAATAAGACAATAATACCTAAAAAACACGGTTGGCGCGCATAAAAAATACTTCAGTTTATTTATTAGGATGTGTCCTTATCTCACCAAAAATGATTACAATAGTTTGATTGCAAAATGAGATGGAAAGGGACCATTGGTAATTGGAGTCTTCTATAAGTACTTAAATACATAAATACAAACAAAATGAATAAAAAAGAAAAGAAAAGAATATTGAATCATTCTACCATGGAGGTCTTCTTCATGCCTAGTTGACATGTGAGTCCATTGATAGTTGACTTTGTGGTGGTCAACATGTTCAAGTTCAATTCATGAATCTGCCTTCCAAGTTGCTTAGTTGTGTGGATAAAGTTGAGGAAAGGTTTTAAAAGGGAATATATGTGGTCATAAAAATTTTTATTATAAAAACCCCTAACCTTCCTAGGTTTCTAAGCTCAATAAACTAATTTAATTAAATAAATAAAAATAATAGAATAATTAATTGATGATAAATCAATGTTTATTGGTCACTTCTCCTTGTTAGCAATACAAACTTTGTAATAATGAGGAGAATAGAAATTATTATCATTGCTAATAGGTTTTATTGAAAAGAGAAAGTGAAGTGATAGGAACTACTAGAGGAGTTGGAACAACATAATTTTCTTTATTTATTTATTCTTTTACATATATAGACAAATCATGAAACATGCAACTAAGTAGACATATAATTAATTGAGTAGTAAGGAACTCATGAAATTTTCTTCGCTTTCTTTTATAATTGATTATGGTTTTGATGATTTTCATGGTAAACTATTGTAACACCCAAGAATTGTATAGGTATAAGTTAGGGAAAATAATAATTACAGGAATTTGTATAGGTATAAGTTACGAAAAATAATAATGACAGAAATTTTTATAGACATACGTTATGAAAATATGTGAATTCAATTAGTAATTAATTAATTAATTTATTTAATGAAGAGGGTAAAAAGTGATTTTCTAATATATACCCTAGGTATAAATTAGATGAAAGAAAATCGGGTCTATTCTTGCTTTGAATTTCTCTTTAGGTGGTTTAGGGTGGAGGACGTGCGAACTTTTGGATCACAGGGTTTGAAAAACAAATTTAAGTGGAATGCTAACTTTTATTTTATTTTTCTAGATTTATTTGATGTAGATTCTTTAATTTTCTTTCAGTTTAGATGAACCCTGAAGAAGTCAGATTTAGATTTCACTCTCGTTCTTTTAAAAAAAAAATGAAATAAAATAAGAATTAGTGGTGTCATACTGAATTGCTTTGAGTATGAGAATGAAAAAGTAAAGAAAAAAAAAACCTAAGTGGGGTGTAGAGATGAGCAGTGGTATATAACAAGTAGGTTGAAAGTCGAATGATATATTTGCATGATTTTGATTGGTATAAGTGAAAGAGACAAAGGGGAATGTGACGCCCCAAATCCGAGTCCGTTGACTACCCGTCAACCCGCGGAAACACTCGTGAATGTCGGGTGACCTGACATTTCTCACGAAAATCGGGCAGAGTCTCCTTTGTACGGGGAGCTCTACCCGGGATACATAACCTGTACATAACCTGTCCCAACATCAATCACATGAGTAAAAACGGCCTCTTGGGCCCATAAACCAATACTCATCACAATATTTATATATCAACTATATCCAATAGTTTCAAGAGTTAATAAATTACTCTTATACAACATATATCAAACTTATAGACTAATACATGTTTAAAATCATCAAAGCCACAACCCGACTTTCTTCACAAACTCGACCTTTAGGATGAGCCGTCTCCTCATGCAACTCATAAATGCGCGAAAATATATTCGCCGACCCCGAGGGTGGTAATCTTCCCGATGGAATCAGCGCAAATGGAAATTTCTTCTCAGCTAGAGATGCGTATCTGATGCTCAAAAGTAAGCGAATTCAAGCGAATCGTGATCACTCTTGAATGTCTACTGAACAACTCACTTGCAGTGCCATGGCTTCTCTCACACTTGCCTAAGCCACGTATGAGAAAATATTTTCAACAAAGATATTTGTTTGTAATTGTGGACAACCCTCCGATATAAATATTGGACCGTCTCCGATGTTATATTTAGTGGACTACCCTCCGAGATATATCAATTGGGCCGACTCCGACGATTGATATTTTATATGGACTACCCTCGATAATTATTATTATTTAGTCAACCCTCCGAAACTACTCTCTCGAGAATCACCTCATGCACTCACTCTTATTGTTCTAGGGTGCCCCAGTGCATATGGAATGCGTGATGTCGATTAATTCTGATTACATAACACATGCAAATATATAATCGTGCATTATATTAACGTAATTTAAATCACTTACTTGAAGCATGTCGTGTAATTTGTGAATCCATTTCACTTAAAAATTAGCTCACGTGGGCTAATTATCAAGCATGACAGTCATGCTTGAATTGCTCGACCAATACATTTTCTGAAAATTTATATTCGTGTCACTATTCAAATGAACAGTAAAACCCTTGGGTTTATGGTTCACATTCATTCATCCAATCGTCGGTTCACTTTGGGAACTCGAATCTCATGCTTGATTCCGGCGCCTCTGCATCCAAGCATGCATTCAACACCTGAAGTACACAACTAGCAAACCAAAAACAGCCCGTGGACAGTCACGGACTGTCCACATGGGTCTCTAAAATTTTTCACCTCGGTTCTAAGCTTTGGAACAGATCAAAAGCGTCCTCGGCCTCATTCCCTCCAAGCATTGTAAATACACTTAAACAAAGTGTAAAACCAAAGTAGGAAGAAACCCCTACCTCACGGAGTTTGTCGAAACTCCTTAAAATCCGATACCCACGCGTTGCCACCATTTGCGTGAAATGCAATTTCATGCTACTTAGAAATTTCGACGGTCGGATTGCCCGATAATTTAGAGAGAAGGAGGTCCTTCTCTCTCTAAAACACAAACTCCATAGCCACTGCCTCCTCCCCCACATTTTGGTCTTCAAATTAATGGAGAAGATGATGCACTATTGGCTATTTTGTTTTATTATCATTAACATTCCAAAAAATGACATTTACGTCCCTTCTTTTCCCAGTTTCGGCCTTTCGGCACTATACCGGCCGTCGTTCATCGTTTCTCTGCTAAATGCGAAAAGCCCGTGGCGCTGATTCACGTGTTATATGTGATTTTTGTCACATCAAATATCGTTTTACGGCGCAGCGATCGCCGGCGTCTCGCTCAAGCGTCTCGGGTCGATGAATTCGATGTCTTGGTAGATTTTGCGAGAGGATTCGACAGAGTGAAATCAGTTTAAATCATTAGAGATCACAGAGAATAAATTTTGGATTTTTGACCCGAAATTACGATTTATGCTTAGAAATTACGATTTTGCCATTTTCGAGAAGTGGATTTTATCAGTCTTCTGGAATGTGGTAAAAAAAACCAAATTTCATTGTTATGAAATAAGTCTTGAAAACTTAGTGTAAAGAAATCTAAAAATTGGATTCATGACATAATAGCGGAAAAAAATAATGTTAGATATTCAAGATTTATGTTAGAAAAACACAGTATGGAAGATACAAATAATATGACCAATCAGACCCATTAGATCTTTGTATAAATATATGTATTTGATAAGTATTTAAAGATATATGTATTTTGACAGTAAATATTTTATTAGGATTGAGAATTTATAAAGGTGATTAGAATAATTATTTAGCATTATAGGAAATAAGATCAGATTAATAATCTTGTTGCCAGTATGATAATTGTTAGGTAAAGAAATTTGGGTGTATTGTGTAATAATATAATTTGTAAATAGTATTAATATTATTTCTTTCTAGTAAAAGATTTAGTTCGGTTAAGAACATAAAAATAAATAGAATTATTAAAATAAGATCAAGAAAGGAATATGAGTTTTATAAAATTTGAAAAACTACATAATTCAAATAGTTATCATTTGAACAGTTGTCAATATGTTTGAGGTGTACAAAAATAATATCATTTTTAAAAATATCAAATTAGGAAAGTTTTAAGAATAAATAAGTAATGATGATAGTTTCTTCCTTTATTATTTAGGAGAAATATTTCATTGAGTGAAATTGCTTGAGTTAGCTCTTTCAAACTTTGAGTACTCCTTTGAGGTAAGGGATTCTAATACAACTTTTTGAAAAATAATTATTTTTATATATATGTACGTGTAAGGGATATTAATGCAGATCTTAAAAAAAGAAAATTGTTTGTTTTTTCTTCATTTGAGGATGAAAATGGTTTTAATTGAATTATATATATAATCTTGGTTTATGAAAAGTTTAACTTTTTTTTATTTATTTGATTATCCATAGATCAAAAAGTAGTTTTGTATGATTGTACTTTTGAGATTTGTTTATTCACGAAATAAAATGTGGAAATACTTGATATTTTGTAATTTGAACTTTTAGATAAATGTTGACTCTGAATTAGTTCGTACATCCATGGGAATAATAGTTGACACTATTCGGCTTTGTCAGCCAGGAATAATAATTGACCTTTACATTCCTTTGGTGGCGAATGTAATTGATTTGAGCACGGCCTCTAGGGGTTTCAGTTGAGTTACTAATGTGCGTAGTGTTTGGTTCCGTCCACCAAAAGAACAATTGCAGTAGCCACCCGATTTGAGATCACCACCATTTGGGCTGTTCAATATTTACATTGACCGAGGAGAAAAGTATATTTGAAATGTATTTGATTTTGAATTTGGATATGAAAGTGTTTGAATCGAAATTTGATATGGAAATTGTTTGGATCACATTTGATAGGCGGTTTGAATTGGATGTGAGAGTGTTTTGGTAAATTTTGTTAATGTTCCAACTTATTTTTGAATCTAAAGTTTGATGAAAAATATCTCCTATTTGTTATATGATTGAAAACTTTTTGATCCATGAAAATGTATTAGTATTTCTTATTGAGCTTTAAGCTCACTCCTATTTGTTGATATATTTTTAGATACTTTTAGTTTCCGCGAGGAGTGATGACTAGGTTGGGGATTCGTCATCATTAGGATTTGATTAGAACTTTATGTTGGATCATGTTGAACTAATAAGTTCATGTTTATGTGAAATGTTGGGTTTTGAAAGTTAATTGAGAAAGTCACTTGGATGGTAACATTCGTTTTTATATTAGTACAAAGTTGGATTTGGGAGATCCCAAATATTGTTATATTCTGAACAGCTTTATATGACATGCACAATTGAGATTTGGATATTTAGAAGTAATTTTTGTCGGCATGAAATTTTGAATTTGGAGAATTTATGAATTTAGAAAGTTGTGTATTTACTTTGAACATGTGTTGGAAATTGGACAAAAATATAGTTACAAGGAAGGTTAGTGTCGTTTCACGCGAAGCGCTTGGTGAAGGAAAGCGAGGTGTAAATTAATGAGTCACACCTCTAGGGTGGGTTTCGGGGTGTGACAACTATAATCTAGAAGTTCAAATGCAAATTAAAATTTAGAAAAATATGGACAACGGTTATTAAGAATGAACAAATGATCTTAAAATGAAAATAACAAAAAATGAGTTAATGAAATGGCCTAGCGTTTCTCGGAATCCGAATTCACTAGAGATGAGATTTATGGGAATTATGGCTTACGATATCTTATTCATGGCACTCAAATTAAGATTCCACATTCTTATCCAAACCAATATTAGATTTAGCTTTGAAACCTAGATCCATAATTCAGTTTAATTAGATAATTCAGTTCAAACATCAAGATCTATTTCATCTCAACTCAACTTCTAATGCTTCATAAATTGCAACTTATCGATCTCATTAAATCTAAGATTCAAAATTCAATGAATCACCTTAGATTGGAAAGTAATAGTCATCCAAGAGACTTAGAGAAAATCACCAATTTATAGCAATTAAATCCACTAAACAAGAAGAAGTTTTGCTCTCCTCTCCTCTCCTCTTATCTGAAAACCATATTTACTTATGTTCTTTCTTTTCATTCACTTAGAAAGGAGGGGTGGTTTTGTGGTCTTTCTTTGCCTGAAATCACCTATCTCATCATTCGTCAACTCAAATATGAATTTTCTCTCTCAATAAAATGAGATATCCATGGACCCCTCAACAAGTGAGACTGAAAATGCATGATCGTGCTTAAATGAATTAATAAAAGTTATTAATGTCAGTTGTATTATCAGTTTACATGGAAATCGAAAAATTGCATGAATGAACTTTAGACATAATCCATGCCTTGTGTTCAATCAGGATATCAAGTAACAAAAGGACTACGAAGTTCACTATGGATTAGGTTATGTCGGACTATGGACATCTACATAATTTGGATGGTTATAATGCCTTGCAATAGGCCCCTTATGATCTATGGGCTCAAAATAGGTTTTGAGCCCACTACCAACTTTACCTGGACTTACAATCTCATACACTTAGAAAGGGTCGGAAACCAACCATTGGGCTTAAAAATCAGTATTTAAACCCAAGGGATCTCCTCGTGGGGTATTCATTCAAGTTTGAGAGGCGGCTAGGGTTTTGGAGAGTCAATCTCGTGCTAACACACTCGTTTCTCTCGAGGTTTTCAAGAGGCTAGTTCGTGTGGATAGTTCTAGAGGGTGTGAGTGCTCCTACTACACTTCTCGGTTCCACAAGGAAGACTTCATGCACACACGAGGTTGCAAAGGAAGGATCCTTCAGCACAAAGAAGGTATTGTTCTATCCTTGAATCGTGTGATTAGATCACATATATCCTTGGTTAGGTTATGAGGCGATTTTTTTTCCCGCTACGTGATGTATGATTGTTGTCCTAGAAGCCCAATTAAAACATGTTTTCAAGCTAGCTGAGTCGTTTGATGGTTTGATGCAGGTAATCGAAATTTCCCAATAGTCCTTTGACGTCAATTTTAATGCTCTGTGACGGGCTCCGTAGAGGTTGTGTAAAATTTATGTAAAACGCAGGCCTGCACGCATAAGTATACTCGTCGAGTTTATGTAATATAGTGGCTAGTCAAGTGTCGTTCCCACAAGGAGAAGTGTGTTGAATACTGGAATCGGCTCTAGAGTATTATCTAGCTCTCAAATCATAATGAATTATGGCTAATATAAAGAAAAGCTAATCCTAAACGAGTTATTAATTCAATTAATGAGGACTAGGGTTTTGCCTCCCCTTACTACATTCAATGGATTATGATCTATATAAAATTTGTTATTGATATATTATTAGTTCCATGGCGGAGTTGATCATGCCTACGGATATCCTCTCTCGAGTATATTCGCCTATCTCGCTAGTAGGGTTTTATCGCATCTACGCATCAACCCTTAACTCAGGGCGGCAAATGATAAAACCTAATCGCACACTTGGGCAAGAGTCTCTACCATCCGATTGACCAAGTGTCACTTCCCGGATCCCCAGGAACCTTTATCTCTCGATCTCATATTCTTGGAAAAAGCATGTTGATGTTGGCCAAACACCACCATGTAGGTAAATTACAGAGAATAGAGCAATTAAATGCTTCATAATATCCATAGATATACTGAATAAAAAACTAATCCATACGAATGTAACAAGAGTACAACAAAACCCTATAAATAAAACTATAACATCATATTGTTCTTTACAATCATGGAGTTGTTAATCATTAGGTGTTCGAGAAAGAAAGAAAATACAAATACTGGAGTGCTCACAATCTCTCGATCCACACCTATAGTCATCTCCATCTCGTATCTCGTTCCTCCCCCTTTCATTTCTTCGTTCTTTTTGTTATATCTAAAAAATTTTGGTTGAGTGAGTCCTGGCGACTTCGCGACATTCCAACTTCACGATGTTGGCTGATGTAGGCTGCATGTCATACGACCTCAACGTTGCGACGTTGAGGCTGGGTTCTCTAATCTCCTTCTTCACATCTCCACACAGCCTCCAAATGCTGCATTTTTCACCTGAAATGCACAAAAAGCCGAGTATCAGATATACGACAATAAACGCACTTATTACTAGATGAAATGAATTGAAAACGTGATCAAATGAGGGTATATGATGAGTGTTTTTAGCACTCATCACACCCCCAAACTTAGCTTTTTGCTTGTCCCCAAGCAAGAAACAGACTTATAACAATATCACGCATGAAAATTGACACACCAAAACGCCTACGACAAGAGTGTGATATACCTGGCCTTCAACCTGAGAGAGTTAAAATAGACGAACACACTTGAATTCGAGCATTTATAATCTAAAATCAAGGGATCCTTAAAGTTGTACAACTTTCTAAGGAACTTCGCTAAGCAAGGTCAGGTTAACTAAGCAACTCAACCTCCTAAGTTTTCAATGACCTTTCCCCAAAAGTCTGTGTAATTGTTTCATGATCTCCAACATATACCTCGGTTCCAGTACCCCCAAACTTGAATTCCACTCACCCATTTGAAAGACTCCAACTATAGAAGGATAAGAACACACCCTTTTTATTTACATACTACCTAAACATGAAAGAACACTAATTTATAGTTTTAATTGAGAGTGTGTCCACATAGTAGGGATTCATTGGTGACTCCCCCACCAATTGGTTAAGGGCACCGAGCATTTAGTTCCCCTCGAACTTCACCATGAAAATTTGATTAGTGCTCAAAAATTGCTATTTTGAACCCTGTTTATCGCAGGCTTTGAGCACTTTTTGTGTACTAATCAACGTAATTAACCCAATTGGCACATTAAGGTCCCTGCTATTCTACTGATCGCATTTTGTGGCTAATTTTGTAGTTTTTGCAAGCTATTTATGCCAAAAATTATTGAGTCAATCCAAGCATGAAGAATCCGAGTTGAACTCGTGTGCGAGATAAAACCGGGAGGAAAGAGGAGCAGAAAGTAGAAGAAAAAGGGACGCAGTGAAATTTGGCAGGATTGTGAAATTTTCTCAAGTTGCGACTGCGAAAATTTCGTAGGTTGCGAATTTTTGCAGCTTGCGAATTTGCCATTTCTTGCGCACTGTTCAAGTTTCCAGCCATTGTTCATGTTTCCTGCTTTTGACTTTTTGACTTCTTTGTCACTTTTTGGTTTTCTCCCTAATTTGCCCCCATTGTAATAGTATTTGTTTTGGTTTTTTTGGTATTTTGTAAAGGGGGTTTGGCTATAAAAGCCCAAAAACAAGACCTTTGTATGGAACTTTTTGGCGATAATAAAATTATGGTAAGGAGTTTTCCTTCCCTTTTCTTTCCCTCATTTTCTTTGCTTTTCTTTCATTTTCTTTGCTGCCAAACACCCCTTGAGGATGACAACTCAAGGGATGGTTGGCTAAACCCCCTCCATCCTTGAAGAGGAGGGCTATTGGGCAACGATTTTGAGGTAAAATGTTGGTTCTCTTGTTTTTAACGCAAGCAGTTATTGTCATTTATGTTTCTATCTCTCATCCTAGGTTTAAATATCTTAAATGTACGTTGATTAACCTATATTTGGCAAGCTTTTAGGGTTCAATGGATGCTTATTGCTAGATCCACTAAGATTCATTAGTTGCCTTCTATTAGTTACTGTAGGGTAGATTTAGGGGATGTGTTTTTACTGTCCAGGAGCATTTATGCTCAATAAATGCTATGTTTCAAAAGGAAAATTATTAGGGTTCAGTTTTTATGGCCAAATGAATATCCGGTTTGGTAAATGACTATAGGTCATCCTCCCTAACGCGAGGAAAGGGACCCGAGGACCTCTCAGTTACCCTAGGACCTCAAACCCCGGTGTGATACTTGAGGAGTTAACATATATTTTTATTTCACCTTACTTTTAGAGCCAACTGCAAATCATTTGTGCGAAGAAAACCCATCCTTGTGTTCGACCCTAGAGCCACTATAATGTAGTAGATAGGCTACGACAGTAGGAGGTGTTAGGTTTATAAATATTGTTGATTCTGGCACAACCTACCGCACCATGAATCAAATGGCACTGTTGCCGAGGATGGTGCCTAAGTGAAAATGATGACCTAATGAACACTTGTGATCCTCATCAAAAGATTTGTGAATTTACTTTTATTTTTCCGTGTAATATTTTTCTGTCAGTTTGTTAATTTTGTTTCCTTGTTTATTTTTTTTTAGCTAACCCTAACCCTTTAGGTAGGACTGTTTCTTTGTTGTCTTGTGTCTACCCTGTTCTTGCTGGAGGAGAACATGTTCCAATGGGTGAGAAACTCAGAAGGCAGGCTAGTCAGGGTCAATTTCCCACAGGAACTAGATTCTGGATTGAATTTGAACACTGATCAAATGGAACACCTAGAGGAGAACCTTCTTTGTCAGTGCCGGTGGATGGCTCCCTAATGCATATAGGTCCATGAGGGATTATAGATGCCCTCCATGGATGAGTGCACTAACTTCTTTGATGTTCTGACCTAATACACCATGTAAGCGTACTTACAGCCTGGTTGGGGAACCACCCAAATTCCTCATGGGAACCAAGACCTCTACAGTATGCACCTCTTGCTTCTCCATCTTATGCTTCAACTCCTCGATCCACCCCCAACCCACCCTGAGTTAACTTCCAGTTGAGCAAGCGTGCGAACTTGATGGCTGGTGGATACTTTCATAAAGGAGCAGACGATAGTGAACGTCCAGGCCAATCAGAAAATTGACACAGTGGAGAGCTCCCTGAACAAGGAATTGGATGGGTTCTAAAGAGAAATTGATCAGAAATTTGACAACCTGCAGTGCTCAATTTCAATGCTTGCCAGTCATCAACATGTTCATTAAGAGGAAGAAAATCTAGAGGAAGAGTGCTTGATTGACACGATTTTAGGTGAATAGGCTCAACTGTAGCTTCAGGAGGAATTGAAAAAGGAACCAACTGAAGCTCCTAAGGAACTGCAGGATGCCCCACAATTATGTGTTGTCTATGGGCCATGGAGGAGAAAAGAATAAATCCTCCCCTTGATTAGTGAAGAAGGTAGTGGAAAGGAAGCAGGGGAAGAGCCCCAAAAGCCTTGCCCAAGCCTGTACTTCATATCTGACCCGAGTGCATCTTGCCTACACCTGTAGCACATTCAACACCTGAAACACTTATTGCTAAGGCCATCCCATCTACACTGCCTGTGCTGCAAAACTTTAGGAAGTTAGTGGCCTATGTTCAAATTTGCCACTACATCAAAGACATTGGAAGCTGCTCATACTGCATGGCACAGCGGATGATTTAGGTGCTGGTTTAGATTTGCAGCACTTGGACCTCAGCAATTTCACTCATCCCACCTAGTTCACAATGGCCTCGAGGCAGAAACTTGTTTGAGGGGAGGGGACCTCAGTCTCCCGGCACACTGTTTGATTTTCTGTTTTAATTTGTTTTATTCTATTTTGATTTATTTAGACATTTTCTTTTCAGATTTTCTCTAATTTTAAAAGTTAATTTTTGTTTCTAGCCTATTTTTAATGTTTCTGCATTTTTTTTTATAAAAATTTGTGTTTATTTTTGCAGTTTGTGTCAAATATTTGAAATAAGGGAGATGCAGAAGCCAAGAGAAAAACCCAGCAATTTTCGCAACCCTGCGAAAATGAAAATTTTCACAACACCATAGAAATTTTGCAACCCCACTATAGTTGCGCGTACGGAAGCCTTGCAGGAAGAAGACAAAGCGAAGCTTGATGTTAGTATTAAAATATATATATATATATATATATATATATATATATATATATATATATATATATATATATATATATATATATATATATATATATATATATATATTTTTTTTCTTTTATTTTATATATTTAAAAAAAAATTGTCTCTAAAAAAAAATCAAAATTTCAGGTTAAGAAGATTTTGGCAAATTCTCCACCCCAATCTTCTTTTAACCATAACTTTTTCATTCGAACTCCGTTTTGGGTAATTTTGGTACCGTTGGAAAGCTTAGAGAGTTTAGAATATAAATATAGCCATAAAGAACTTTTTGGAGATTATGATATAGGCTTAATTTTCAAAATTCTCCAACTGGTCACTTTTTCCCTCTCTTTTCTTCTTCCAACTTGTTCATTTGAAACCCAAATGGAGTGAATAAGGTCTCGGTGGAAAGCTTGCGAAGTCTCCCCTGTCAACGGTTACATAACATCAAAGGAGGTGTCACTTCCCTTATCTGTGGCACCAATCAAGCCCCCATTGCAAACACAATGTGACATTTGGTTTGGGGAAGAGTTAGCGAAGGAAGTGGCTTTTACATTTATGCTTTTGTTACTATTTTGAGCAAGCCCATTTTGTGTTGTTCAGTGGCTTGCTGTTTGTCTTGTTTGTGAAGCTGTTAGTTGTTTTTGAAAAGTTGAAAATATAGCCATTTATTTTTATATACATACTATACAGCTTACACTTCCAGTTTTCAAAATTACACCCCATTTTTTGTGTTTGCACTTTGTTGCGGTTTGAAAAATTGAAACACATAAAATTTATTTTTTGGTGTTAAATTTGGTTCATGTATAGTGAGTGGATGATCAGTTGAATTCTAGTGCTTTCAGCCTTTTCTTCCACCTCTACAGCTAACCACACCTTTATTACACATCGGGTTTCGACAATAGGTAGAAAAAGCTGCATAACCTCTAAATTCTTGCAAGCCTAGCTAGTTTCATTTACTACCTTCAATATGGGGTTAAGGAGTCCATGAAAGAAGGCCCGATGAGTCTTCAAATAAAAGATGAGAAAAAAGAAAAAAGAAGAAAAATTGCAGCGCTTTGTGGCAGAGCACGGTCGAGGGGTATATGGCGAAAGTCTTTAAAGCACAGTGCCTAAGAAACTGGCTGATTGGGGCTGCAACTTATGAGTGCTCCATTACATGGGTGGATGGTGAGGTTTAGCAAGTTGTAGGTCTTTGAGTCTTGAAATCATTCAGGTGGGGGTGAGGCTTACAGAAGAGTTTGTGGTTGAAAGATCCTTATGACTTAATGTCTAAGCCTTAGTGGTTGGGGAGTCAGCGATTTGGATCCCCATTACATGGACTTTGGTGAGGGTCAATTCCTCGAGTATTGCACCCTATGACACAAAGAATTATGGAATGGAAATTGGTACCTAATGTTGAGGTGGAGATTGGTGTACTAGGTTGTGGCAAAAAGCTAGGTTGGGAGAGTGCGTCTGTGATCTATTCTTTGACGATCATATAAACATAGGTTTTGGTGGAAGTTCTTGATTGATTCACCAAGTTGGAAGCTCTTTTGACACTTAGTTATGTATGACACTCATTCTCTCAAGATGGTTGATTGGGCAAGGGTTTGGTAATTCTTACTAAGGGTTAGACATTACTCAGTCACACTTACTTTTTGAAAATACCATTTTTGAGAACATAATTTTGTTATTATTTTGTTTGCTCTCTCTTTCTTTCTTTCATTGCTAAGGGACTAGTAATGTGTCGATTGGGGGGAGTGATGAGTGCTCAAAAAGTGCTATTTTGAACCTTGTTTATTGCAGGTTTTGAGCACTTTTTGTGTACTAATCAGCGTAATTAACCCAATTGGCACACTAAGGTCCCTGCTATTCTATTGATTGCATTTTGTGGCTAATTTTGTAGTTTGTGCAAGCTATATATGCCAAAATTATTGAGTCGATCCAAGCACGAAGAATCGAGTTGAACTCAGTATTGCAGATCAAAACCGGAGATGAGACGGAAAGTGAAGAAAGAAAAGGGGCCTTGGAGTGAAATTTGGTAGGATTGCGAAATTTTCGCAACATAAAAATTTCACGGGATCTGGTATTTCTGGCTTGCCAATTTGCCATTTCTAGCGCCTTGTTAAGTTTCTAACCCTTTCTCTTGTTTCATGCTTTTGACTTTTTGACTTCTTTGTCACTTTTTGGTTTCTCCACAATTTTCCCAATTTGCAATAGTATTTGTTTTTTGGTTTGGTATTTTGTAAGGGGATTGGTACATAAAGCCAGGACAAAACCTTTGTATGGAGACTTTTTGGCAGTAATAAAATTATGGGCGGGAGTTTTCCCGCTACTTTTTCTTTCCCTCATTTTCTTTGCTTTTCTTTCATTTTCTCGGTTGCCAAACAACCCTTGAGGATGACTTCGAGGATGGTTAGGTAAACCCCATCCATCCTTGAAGAGAAATTTATTAGACAGTTTTGAGGTAAAATGTTGGTTCTCTTGTTTTTAATGCAAGTAGTTATTGTCATTTATGTTTCTATCTCTCATCCTAGGTTTAAATCTCTTAAATGTACGTTGATTAACCTGTATTTGGCAAGATTTTAGGGTTAAGTGGATGCTTATTGCTAGATCCACTAAGATTCATTAGTTGCCTTCTATTAGTTACTGTAGGGTAGATTTAGGGGATGCGTTTTTACTGTCCAGGAGCATTTATGCTCAATAAATGCTATGTTTCAAAAGGAAAATTATTAGGGTTCAGTTTTTATGGCCAAATGAAGATCCGGTTCGGGGAAATGACATCGTCGTCTCCCACCGACGCAAGGAAAGGGACAGGGACCTCAGGCCAACTGGCCTAATGCTTCAGGAGTTCTTGCACATATTTTATTTTACCTTACTTTCGGTTGCAAATCACACTACCCTCTTGTTTTTACAAAACCCTTAATCCAATTGAAATTCACCCGAATTAGACCAGCGCAAATCATTTATCTCTTGAAGAAAACCTATCCCTATGTTGGAGCCACACAGAGCCACTTTATCTCTTTGCCAATAGCTAGGCTACTGCAGTAGGAGGTGTTAGGTTTATAAATATTGTTGATTCCAACACAACCTACCGCACCATGAATCAAATTTGATTCGTGTTGTAGTAGGTTATGTCATAATCAAAAAATTTATAGCAATTCCCTCTTCGCTGCTTTGTGGCATAGCTACATTATAGTGGCTCAATCCAGCTATGGCTGAGTTTTCTTAGGTGTAAATGATTTGCGATTTGGCTTTCAGGTGAATTTCACTTTGGATTAAGGGTGTTGTAAAAACAGTAGAGGTGAATGGTTTGCAGACTGAAGATAAACTGAAATAAAATATGAAAAAGAACTCCTTGAAGCATCAATTTGCGGGGTTGAGGTCTAGGATAAATGAGAGGTTCTCGAGTCCGCTTTTCTCGCACATTGGGGAGGATGACCTATAGTCATTTCAGGCTGAATCTTCATTTAGCTACTCATTAACCCCAATAATTTTGCTTTTGAAATATAGAATTTGGACATTAATGCTCCTAGACGGTGAAAACATATCTCCTTGATCACTACCCTCACAGTGACAAATAAGAGACTTAGTAGCGAATGTCGTGGATCTAGCAGTAAGCATCCGATAATTCTAAGATGCAATCTTCGGTGTGACAGGTAGATCTAAGGGATTTAAACTTAGAATGAGAGATAGAAACATTAATGGAAATAAATGCTTGCGTTAAAAATAGAGAACCATCATTTTACCTTAAAAGCTGTGGCCAGTAGCCTCATCTTCAGGATAAAGGAGTTTTAGCCAACCATCCCTTGAGTTTTAATCTTCAAGGGGTGTTTGGCAGCCGAGAAAGTGGAAGAAAAGGAGAGAAAATGAGAGAAAAGAAAATGAGCGGGAAAACTCCCGCCCAGTGCTCTGTATGCAGAAATGAAAAAGAAGGCCAATGTGAAGGCCACTATTGACCACCTTTAATAGGTTACCCCCTGAGTTGAAGGCCAATGTGTCCTCTAAAGAAAAGAGAAAAGAAGAAAAAGAAGAAAGAAAAACAAAAAGAAAAAGAAAAAGAAAAGAAAAGTTGTGACGCTTTGCCTTGAAACCCGAGCACGGTCCGAGGGGTATATGGCGGAAGTCTTTAAAGCCCGATGCCTTAAGCCAACTGGTTGGGAGCCACCAACTTAGTGCTCGCTACACAGGTGAATAGGAGGAGCTTAGCAAGTTGTAGGTACTGAAGTTTTGACATCATTTGAAGTCCGGGGTGAAACTTGAAGAGTTAGTGGTTGAAAAATCCTCATGACTTGATGCACTAAACCTTAATTGGTTGGGAGTCATCAGTGGATCTCCGTTACATGGACTTTGGTGAGTGATTCTCGACGCCACTTTACAACACGAGGTGTGGAATAAGAGGGGGTCTACGACTGTTAGGTCGATTAGTGTACTATGTTGTGGTAGTAGCTTGGTTAGGGAGAGTCTGGTTGGTTATTGTTTGGTGATCATGGCTTACTTGGGTTTTGGTGGAAGTTCTAAGTTGATTCTCTAGAGAAGGAAACTCTTTTGATACTTGATTCTATATGGAATTCACTCTCTCGAGATGTTTATTGGGCAGTGTTTTGGTGATTCTTATTGAGGATTAGACATTACTCATTCACACTCTTTTTGAAATATCATTTTTGTAAACATAATTTTGATATTGTTTTGTTTGCTTTCTCTTTCTTTCATTGCTAAGGGACTAGCAATGTGTCAGTTGGGGGGAGTGATTAGTGCCCAAATAGTGCTATTTTGAACCATTTTTATTGCAGGTTTTGAGCACTTTTTGTGTACTAATCAGGTTAATTAATTCAATTGGCATGTTAAGGACCTAGCAAGGCTACTAATCGCATTTTGTGGCAAATTTTGTAGTTTTTATAAGCTAATCATGCCAAAGTTTTCGAGTAAGCTCTATCATAGCAAATCCAAGCAAATCCGAGTTGAACTCAAAGCTGTAGGTCAGAAACCAGAAGAAAAAATGTCACATCCCGATTCCCGGTCCCACCCGAATGGCGGATCAGGGCGGGTTCGGAGGCGCGAGCTATACTAGGACTCTTTTTTTTTTTCTCAAGGCCAAGACTTGTACTTGTGGGTATCTGAGCAATTTACGTAATAACAAAAAATCATTACCATATACAAAGAAGGAACTACCACTAGGAGTGGTGTTCATCAAAATCTATACACATATCTAGGAGTCCGTTTGTATGCAAAAGCGGTGCTTTTACATTTACAAATCGAGCAGGGACGTCTTGTGATGAACCCTACTAGTGTCTTTAGTGTATCACGGAAGTTTCGGACGTCTTCTCTTATTACCTACGGTTAAAGCGTGCTAAAGCGTTACGCTTAGTGGGAAACGTATCTTATAACTTATACTGGTACACATGCATTTATATTGAATCATAATAAACATATAACAGTAACAGATATTAGAATCTTCATGAATTCATATAACACATTTACATACGAAATTATACTTTTAACCAACTTATGCTTGTTCAGATCTCTCGTATACGATACTGAACTTATACTTATAACAATCTTATACTTACTTAGAACTTACACTTATGGCAGACTTATTCTTATTCCGTCTCCGTGGGCCACATGGTTATACTTATCTTGGTAGGACATATTTGCTCTTATCTCCCGTAGGACACATACTTATACTTATCTCTCGTAGGACGCATACTTATATAGATTTCCTCGTATGCGATACTGAGCTTATACATATACTTAGCCGGAGGTACTTATCCACATACTCATACTTCTATCTATCTTATACTTGTTTAGATCTCGAAGTAGGAATTCGAGACTTATCTTATCTGAGGTACCCTTAGGTACTACAAAGCTTATACTTATACCATAGGGCTTATACTTATACTACGGAGATTACACTTGTTCGGAGGTACTTGTAGGTACTATAGAGATATTACGGAATGTATACTGGTATTGCGGAACTTATTCTTATATGGAAGTACTCGTAAGTACTACTTGTTCAAATGTCCCAAAAGACACATACTTGTGCTTATATCAAACTTATATTTAATTAAAAGTACCCGTAGGTACTACTAACCTCTCATACGGGGGTACGTAGGTACTCTTGGGTTTATCCTTATCTGGAGCTTATGCGCGAGGTACCCATAGAGTACTACATAAATTAATCGAATCTGAGTACGTGAATGCTACAGACTTATACTTATTCTTGTATTTCGGATCTTATTCTTGTATTTCAGATCTTATGCTTGTATTACAGAGCATATACTTGTATTACGGATCTTATACTTGTATTTCAATGCATATACTTTTCTTACGGATCTTATACTTGTATTAGGATCTTATGCATAATGAGACTTATTCTTATCTTGAAGGTATCAGTAAAGTACTATTAAGTCGAACAGTTAGGAATCATATCAATACATACAAGGTCAGATCGAGACTTATCTGAGATACATATCGGATAGGACATCAGTCCATAGCAGTGCAATATCGCGAGCGGATACATTACACGGAGGTACCCTTAGGTACTACTGGGCTTATACTTATATTACAGAACTTATACTTATATTACCAATACGGAAGTACCCGTGAGTGTATAAATTTTACTTGTACAAAAGTACCATTGAGTGCTTATAAAGTGTCAGGATCTGAGAGGTACAAGTAGGTACCTAGAGCTTATACTTATTCTTGTATTTCAGATCTTATTCTTGTATTTCAGATCTTATTCTTGTATTACGGAGCATATACTTGTATTACGGATCTTATACTTGTATTTCAAAGCATATACTTGTCTTACGGATCTTATACTTGTATTACCGAGATCTTGTATACTGTATTACGGGACTTGTTATGCGAAGGTATCGTGATTACTAAGTCGAACATGTCGAATCATATCAAATACATACAAGGTTAGATCAGACTTATACAGATACATATCAGATACGGACATTAGTTCACTTGCGATCTGGTCTACGGATACATTATACGAAGGTACCCTTAGGTACTACTGGACTTATACTTAAATTATAGAACTTATACTTATATTACCAATACAGAAGCACCCGTAGGTACTACCAAATCTCTTGTACAAAGTGCGAAGTAGAGTATTGATGAGTCAAAACTCATTAGATTTTAATCCATTTTGAGTTTAATATGAAAATAATGTTGTGTTCGCGAAAAGTGTGGTATGACAAATTCCAATTTGCGGGGAAAATGCGTGAAACTCAAATTTTAGCAAAAATAAGAAGAAATCAGCCTCTGGCCCGAGTGAGGTCTGGCGGGAATTTAAGTCGCGACGAGGGGAAGTTAGGTTCCAGCAATTCAGTCACGACATCAACAAATTTGGCTTTGAAGAAGAAAGCGAAAGCGTGAACAGAATTGAAGTCGTGACTTGAATAAGGAGGATGCGACAAAGAGGCGTGGTCGAGATTAAAGGGAAGCGATCGAATGAAGAAATTCATGTAAGCGACATCATTTGGATGTCGCGACAAATGATAATCGCTGACATGAGGAGATAAATGATGTCAGCGACATAACTCACAGGTCGCGGCGAAGGGGATCATCTATGAAGCCCTGAGAGGGTCTTCCTGGTAAAAGAAGTCATGACTAGTTTTTTTTTTTTAATTAAAGGGTCCAAATTGAGTTGCGACATGCTATGCGGTCGAGACATGAAAGCAGGAATTGAGTCTTAACCGAGAAAAATGATGTCGCAACCACTCGTTCGGTCGCAGCCTTAAGAAGCTGAGCGAGAAGAAGGAGGAGTCGCGACATCACTTTGATGTCGCGACACAGGCAATAGTTGGAAGAAATCGGTTGCAACGTGGGCGAGAGGTAGCAACTTTGAAGAAAAGAAGGAAAGCAAAGAATTAGCGACATCACCATGAGGTCACGACATAAAGTGAAAGTTATAAAAACAGAAAAACGCAGCAAATTGCGACCGAAATCGAGGTCCGCGACAGCAAAGTCGTCTTACCAACGGCAAAGTGGTCGCGGCTAAAACTAATGTCGCTAACACGGAAAGTTTGGAAGAATAAGAAGACAATAATGTGGCGACATAACCTTGGTCGCGACATCAACCTTTGAAGAACGCGAGCAGATGTCGACATCACTTGATATTGCGACCAGCGATAAGGGATTTTGCAGAGACAAAGCGGTTTTAGCGAAGGAAGAGGTCACGGCCCGATCATGAGCCATCAAAGAGAGAATTCCATGTTGCGACATATCAACTTGAGAGTCAGCGACATAGAGCGATGTTTGGGCTTTTCTTTTGGATTTCCACACAGACATTTTTGGGGATCGACCAGTGCTTTTTTTACGATTATAAATAGATAGCTTTCGAGATAGTAAAGTAGTTTTCTCCTTTTCACTACTTGACAAAGGGAAAGAAGGAACTCGGTGTATATTTTAAGTAGATTTTATTTTTCTTAGTTTTTATTTTCGGTTTTGAATCTGTGACTGTGCGAGGCAGTACAGTTGTTAGTTTGTTATTTTTCTTGATATTCTTGCACGGAAATTTATGAAATCTAGGCAAAATTTTTTGGAATTCATTTCTTTTCGGATTTATTGCAATTCACAGTGGTTCGTCACGAGATCGACACTCCATTTCTTGATTCGCAATGCGATGTCAGGCGCGGCTGTTGGATTTGATTTATTTAGTTCTGATCTTTGCGCACATTTATGGAAATTAATTTGGGTTCGATTTTTACTTGTCCCGATTAATACGTTTTGAATAGATAAGTTCGGTAGTACCTAATACCGGTTGAGGGAATGTATCTTGCTGATATCGGGATGCCCTCGTAGTACACGAGACGGAGATTCACGAGTTGAGAGGCATTCTTTTAAGGCCCTATGTTAAACCCGACCATTGTGAGCTGGCGAGCTACGAGTTTATTTTGATAAATCCCCATTACCGGCTCATAATTGAAGTCGGAGGGGTGTATTTAACAATATAAATGATCAGAGAGTTCATCTCAATCTAAGGTAAGTTCCAATCCCCGTAGCTTAGATGATCAAGGGAAAGGGATAAACCCATAGATATGGAGGTTGAGCCACTAATTAAGTAGTAGAAATTTTGTGAGAATCTTGAGAAGGTAAGCAAGGTTGCTGACTACGAGGAAATGGGTGTGAAGTATTGAGAGAGAAAAATGCCCCGAGATCTTTACTTGAGAATGTGGAATCACGGAATTAGGCTGGTTTGATCTTGTCTTGAGAAGCAGGATATTAAATCGATTGAAAGCGAATCCGATTGATAATTAAAAATCCTTGGACAAAATTCGGATCCATACATAGAACATAGCGGATTTGATCTTGGAATTGGTAATTCCATTGTATTTCATTGATGGTTTCGTTTTCTCGATGCGTGATTCAAAACCATTCTTTTATATACAATTTATTTTTAGTCATTCACTTTTGTTTTAGTTTAATTGAACATATTCAATAGTATAGGTTGCAATTTTTGTCGTTTGATGAAACATTCATTATGAGTTTTGAGTCAAATAGTATGAAATTTTAGTAGTTAGGGGTAGTTGACGCATGATCATTATCAATATGCGTGTGAATGATACTGGACTTACGCCAGTTACTACTTGTATGACTGTGCACTTACTGCGGTGCCATAAAAGTGAACCCTTATTTTAATCCTGAACATTAAAGAGAAATTTATTTAGCAAAACGAAACTTATCCAAGTGACATGGGTATAAGAAGATTGTAAGGCTCTTGTAGCTATGTTATTTGAGGGTTTTAGTCTATATAGAAAGAAGCAGAACAAGTTTTTATGGCGCTGGATTCTTGAGTTGAAAGAATTAGTGGAATCCAATATTACATTGAAAGAAGAAATAATTTGGACATTTTTAAGAAAAGAACAAAATAGTTTTGCAAGCGGTGGCCATGACCATAATTTTTAACAACCAAGTTTGAAAATATTTCTTTGGTGACTGTCTATTAATGCGGCGTGTTTTGATTCACGGAAGGCCTTTAAATGCATAGGAAGCAGGATCGACTGATTCAGCTGGACGTGAGGTGGGAGAACTGCTAGGGGCTTAAGAAAGACAAAAAGTCACGAAGGGGAACACAGGCCCATGGCAGGATGAGAGACATGACGAAACCGGAGGCAGGAGGACGGCGAGTGAGGCCCCCATTACGAGACATAATGGAGGATTTACGGGAGGCTAAGTATTCAGGAAGAATATTCTGCAATCAGACAGCATACTGTGGAAGCAAATAATTTTGAACTAAAGCCAGCCTTAATTACAATGGTTTAGCAACATCAGTTTACTGGTCATCCCACCGAAGACCCAAATGAACACCTGGGAAGATTTTTCAGGATGGCTAATATAGGTAGTGAATGGTGTGGGCGGAGGTGATAAGTTGCATCTCTTCCCATTTTTCTTTGAGAGATATAGCGACCACATGGTATGAATCATTACCATATGGTTCGGTTGATGGGAGGAGTCGGTGAAGCATGCTTGGGCGAGATTCTTTCCCCGTCTCGGCAGAGCGAGAGAGATAATAGTATTCGACAAGGGAAGATGAGAGCTTTATGTAGCTTGGAAAGATTCAAGAGGTTCTTGAAGAAGGTGCAGTCATGGAATAGATTTGAAGACCAGGATGGACATAGTGTATGTCTTCGTAATGATACATCGAAGACATTATCGATGCTTCATCTTTGTGGAGCATTGAAGCGAAAAAGTGTGAAGGCGAGATCGATAGAAGATTTAGAAATGCAATATGACTCCGCTCCCCGAGTTTTCAGAGAGACGGCCGAGAGGAAGGGGTCAGAAGAGAAAGAGAATGGGGCTGGTAGGAGATGACAACCATGGAAGCAAGTTAGATGCCATAATGCATAGGATGGACCAAACGAGAGAAAGATGCACGTGCTCATGAAATAGGGCTTGTGGAAAGAGAACTTATGAAGAATCGCGACACGCCCCTTGAGAAGAAGATTCTTATGGTCTTTGAGGAGGTTAAGTACGTGAACGAGCGAAAGTTATCATTTCAAGCCAAATCCTAACACGCCTCTGATCACATTTGAGGAACCATGAGAATTTCTCCTTATGGTGGAGGGAGCCTTCCTGCACGGCCAAGGCGGGAATGACATCCTGACAAGGATGCTCCGAAGTGACCACGAGGTTCGGCCGGCCGACGCCCGAGGAGGTGAGAGGCGGGGAAATGAATATCGAGGGGTCGAGAGGAGAACATTATTTGAAGAGCAATCTTGCCGAGTTCATGGGGGGATAACGAAATTTGTCTGGTCCATGAGCAGAAACTATCCCGACTTGGGCGTTCAGGTCACGATACTTCGCATGTTTAAGAAGAATGCTAGTACCTCATGAAGGATTTAGAGACACAAGTAGGAAGCGGCCTGAATATGCGAACAAGAATTTACATTCCTAGTGACACGCGAAGAACCCAGCTGCGTAAGCGATTCGAGTTAGAGGTGGGAAGGATTTGAGCGATAGCAAAAACGAGAAAGGAAGAGACTAAGGCGAGAGAAGAAGAGCGAAGAAAGAGAAGAATAACCCAGGATTGAGCAGTGAAGAGGAGTAATGACCCGAGAGAAAAGGGAAGGAGTACCGAGGCGTATACACTGCGGGTGCCATTCCACGAGACTTCGAAGTCGAGAAGAGAAGAGCAGTTTTCTAAATTCTTGGGATATTTTCAAGAAAATAGAAACCAAATATCCCATTTGCCGAAAGGTGATAAGCCAAATGCCTCTTTATGCAAAATTTCTGAAGGAGATACTGAGTAAGAAAAGAAAGATAGCTGAGGAGGGTATAGTTAACTTGATTGCTACTTGTAATGCCATTATCCAGCAGAAGCTCCCAGCAAAGATGAAAGACCCTGGCAGTTTCACCATTCCCTGCTCCATAGGGAAATATGAATTCAAGAAAGCTTTATGTGATTCTGGCGCGAGTATAAATTTGATGCCTCTATCAGTAGTGCAGAGACTAAGTTTGGGGGAACTTACCCCAACAGTGATTACATTGCAGATGGGCGATAGATGGTAGCGCGACGGAGGCGTGCCGGAAGATAATAGCATCGAGGTTGGGAAATTCATTTTCCCGGTGGATTTTGTTATCATGCGGATGGAGGAAGATACCCGAGTTCCTTTGTTCTTGGGAAGGCCTTTCTTAACTTAGCGAGAACGCCTTGATTGACGTCTGAAGGTGAGTGACACTTAGAGTTGGGGATAGACCCGATTGCATTTTAATATTAATAGAGTGCGGAACATCCTAATGTGGCGACGATTGTATGGGTAGAAACAATAACACTTTCGTGATGAATTGAATTATGATTGTATCATTCAACACTCTATTAATGAAATTGAGATGAATTTTCAGTACTTTGAGAGCTTTGATTGTGAAGTTACGCGCTGGTGTTTTAATGGGAAGCAGTCTCGAGTATAATTGAAAACAATCAAGATGAAGTAAGGAGCGAAGCGGCAAGCAGCGAAGCGGGAAACTAGTGCGAGAAGGGCTAACATTGGAAAAATTGCCCAATCATTTAAAATATGAGTTTCTAGAACCCGGAAAGAAAACCGAGTTATCATATCAGTGCATTGACTGGAAAAATTTGAAGAGCAGTTCTTTGGTAATTTTGAGAAAATCTGAGTGATTGCTTAGTGATTGAAGATTTGAAGGGTATCGTCCCTCTTCATTTGCATGCACAAAATATTGCTGGAAGATAATGCAAAAACTTCTATTGAGCATCAAAGGAATGAACCAGTGATGAAGAAGTTGCCGAAAGAAGTTACGAAACTAGTTAAATGCGGAGTTTATATATGCTATGTCGAGATAGTTCTTGGGTAAACGATTCGTGGTTCAAGAAAGATAAGTCTCATTGTCAATCTGAAATGAAAAGAATGAGCTGATTCCCTACGAAGCGACAAGATGGAGGGTGACGTATTGACTATGAAGGTGAATCTTTATGACCCGGAAAGGATCATTTTCCACGCCTTTCATTGATCGAGATCTTTGCCGGATGGTTGACGTTTTCTGTTTTGTACTCCGATGATGTTGGTTCTCATCAATTCTAGTTGGCGCCGCGCGAAGTGGAAACCGCGTACCATACCGTTGTTTTGCGTTGGAAGTACCATTGATTTATAATGCTCTGGTGCTGCTTCAAGGATAGCGATGTCTATATTTTTACGATCTAGCGGGGAAGAAGTTATGGAGATCTTCATGGATGATTTTCGGTGTATGGATCGGTTTTGAGCGATGCTGCGTAGCAGGAGACGATGCCCGAGTGCGGGAGGCGAGATGTGGCTCTGCGAGATTGGGAAAAAGTGCAATTTTATGGATTCTGAAGGAATTGTCTTGGGGCACATGATTTGGCGGGCTTAGGGTAGACAGAGACGAGAATTTCAATTATCTGAAACCCTAATGCCACCAGCCTTCTGGAGTCGAGGGAATCGAGAGGAAGTGTCTTAAGACATGTGGGTTTTATAAGAAGATTTATCGAGATTTCTCAAAAATTGCTAGACCACTATGCTGATTCTTCGGGAAAAGATACTAAGTTCTATTTTGATGAATCACCGAGAGAGAAAGCATTTGAAGAAATCAAATCCGGACTAGTTAGGCTCCCATCATGGAAAAACCAGTTGGAGCAGAGGAATTTGGGAATCATGTGTGATGCGGTGATTTGCAATGCCGGGGGGCGTATTGGGACGAGAAAGATGAAAAAGTGTTCAAGACCATGCTATGCTAGCAAAGGCCTTTAATGAAGCGCAAGAAAAATTACTGCTCACGAGAAAAGGAGATGCTAGCGATAGTGTTTGCGTAATGAAAATTCGAGGCCATACATTTTAGGGTCCCATGTTGTTATACACCGCGATCATGCGACAATTAAATATCTAATATGGCGAAAACGGCAAGATTGATCAGTGCAGGTACTATTACGAATTTAATTTAGAAATAAAGACAAGAAAGGGTTGTGACAATGTGATAGTGTCGCTTGTCAAGGGTAGAAAGAAAACCCACTTTGTCTGAAGAAGGAAGAGAAATAGCGAGAAAATTTTCCGGATGAGATTATTTAATTTGTCACTCAATCACCTTGGTATGCGATATTGTGAATTTCTTAGCTTGTGGAATTATGCCAGGAATTCGGCTACGACGAAAAAGCTGGGGCGATGGAAGGTACTACATGCGGGATGACCCGTTATTGTTTAAAGAGACGTCTGATTATAAGGACATGTGTACGAGAAGGTGGTAAGCGAATTTTAAAAAGAATGTCATGCATCACCTTATAGGAGGTTACCTGGGGAATAAAACAACCCATGAGGCTAACCAGGTCAGGTTTTTCTTGGCCTACGATTTTAAGGATTGTTTTGAATGGGTAAGTTGTGTGATCGATGCGGGAGAATGGGAAATATCGGCAAAGTACATGGAGGATTCCTGTGAGTAATCACGGTGGTGCAATTGTTTGATGTATGAGGAATGGATTTTATGGGGCCTTTTCCAGTTTCGTTTGGAAATACATACATACTCCCTAAGTTTGTGGATTATGTATCAAAATGGGTAGAAACGACATCAAAAGAATTATGCAATCTAGGTTGTGGGGTTTTTACAAAAGAAATATTCTCGTAGATTTGGGACACCAGAACTATAATTAGTGATGGAGGAAGCCCATTTTGCAAATAAAGTGATTTTGACGAACTCATGAGCGGATATGGTAGTCAAACACACATTATGAGCTTGGCTTATCATCGCCAACAAATGGGTAGGCTGAAATTTCAACGGGGAAATAAGAAAGTCACAGGAGAAGGCGTAGAAGTTCACAGCGGGAGAGATTGGTCTTTGAGCTTGATGATGCACTATGGGCATACGGAATTTCCCTTTTAAAACTCCAGTAGATGTCCCCATGTCTGGACTTGTCACAGGAAAACCTTGTCACCCTCTTATCTTGAGCTAGAATGCAAAGCTATGTGGGCCATCAAAGCTTAATTTACCTGATTTTAAAATTTCTTGGGAAGATAGGCTACTCAGTTAAATGAATTGGAAGGAGTTGAGGAATGATCTTTCATGATAAATTGCAGAATATACAAGGATAAAACAAAAAAAATGGCATGAGTAGTAATTTTGAGGAGGAATTCAAGAGGCGGGAGATCGAGGTTTGTTATTCAACTCCGGACTAAGACTCTTTCGGGAAAGTTTTGAAATCAAATGGAGTGGACCATTTATAGTGGTATCAAGCACACAATTTGGAAGAATTGACATGAGACAGCGATCATGAGAGTTTCAAAGTTAATGGTCAAAGATTAAAACATTATCTTGGGAAAAGCAATTGGAAGTAAGCCCTTAGTAGTTGAATGAAAATTAGAAGAACGAGAACAATGGCGAAAGTAGCTAAAGACTAAAAATGGAAGCGACTTTATTGGAAGGCAATCCACACCCGGTTGTTTTAAATTTTCTTGTTTCATTTCTGGTTCGGTGTTTAAAATTTTTAATTCTTGTAAAATTGTAATTCATTAGTGATTTGAATAATAGTTAAATGAAATTTCTAATTTTACGGAGACATTGGGTGTGCAAAAAGGAAACATACAATCAAACTTCAATCAGCATAAGAGACCAAAAGGGGCAGTTCTTCTTCTTCTTCTTGATTTGAATTTTTAAATTTGTCTTTGATATAGCATGATTGAAAGTTTGGAAATTTTATCTTGTTTGATGCAATTATTTGAATGTGATGCATAATGGAAGTTCTTTGAATTTTTGCATGATCACGGATGAGTTGAGTTGTGATTGTTTTTGGATAAGGTAGATACATTGAAATTGCTGTCCATTGAGTGTTTATGTTTTGGAGTGTAACATTAATTCAAAAGTGACAGCGAAATTAGCAGATGTGAAGAATAAAAGTGGAAAAAGAAAGTCAAAATAATGAAATTAAGGTCCTGATAGAGTAAAGGAGGAAAGAACATTTTTTTGTTTGCAACACAATTTTCCTGTCATGACCTAAATTTTAGGTCATGACATGAAGAATTTGAAGTTGTGACCCGAGGAACAAACTGAGAAAGTAAAACCTCTGGTGGCGTCAGTGATTAAAAAAAATAAATAAATAAAGTCATTGACAATCATTGATTTGATGGCCCAATAGTTAATGTCTTGACTCCCAAGGCAATCGCGACATTAAACCCAGCGTCCCCATTCCAATTAATTTTCGGGTAAAGCTGCGGTTGACCAACCTTTCGATTCAGCATCCATCTTTTGGAATTTTGAAACCACTAGAACCAGGGAAGTTCGGCAATTCCCCCGAAACCTTCAATCATGGCGTAAACGAGATGAAGTCAGCGATCTCAACAAATTGATCGTGAAATTATGCGAGACAATGTGACGTTAGAAGTTGGTCGGAAAATAATCTGCTTAGGAAGTAAAAATGTTGAAAGGGGCAGACGAGAGAAGGAGGAGCAACTGACGGAGGAATAACGAGAAGAAGACAAGGACTTCATTTCTGAAGCGGAGATTGTGGAACAAGGTGATGTTTGATAAAGAATTTGTTTGCGAAAGAGGTTTTGGCAAAAATAATTTTACGTTTCCGAAGTGCTAACAAAAAGGGTTGGGAGTTCTTTCTCGAACCTGAAAACACCCGGGGTTTCGGCTCTTTCCAAGGGAATTCTATCACGAAACATGGTAGGAATGAAGGATTGATTACGTTTTCGTGAGAGGTGTTTGTGATTGCCCTTCGACGATAGAAGCATAAATGAAGTGTTTAAGGCGAGAGATTACAAGCGTAGATTCGAAATACGAGAAATTGTTGGAGAGACGAATTATAAAATAGTGAACTGGTGGTGGAGGAGAAGGAAAGTGGGAAGTGACGAAGAAGAATCCCCATCATTGCCACCATCAAAGGGAGCTCTCCTGTGAAGAGACAAGGTTTTGGTTTATTTTATATGTTAATGAGTGAGTACACCGAACACCTTTGCACGGTCGAGAGAGCGGTATCTGTTGTATGCCTTTTTGAAAGGATAAATAAAAATGGGAATACTAATTGAAGAATCAATCAAAGGATACCATCATAGCAATAAAAGAGGATTGATTCCTCACCCATCCACTATTACTAGACTACGTTTTAGGAGCGGGGGTGAAGGAAGGCGGGAGGAAGAAGAAAGATGTCCTCGGGTCCCTCATCTAACCCTTACGGGGTAATAGAGGGCGAGGAAGGAAGCGAAAAGAAGTGACAATGCTGGAGATGTAGAAACGGGGCAGGAATTTAGATGCGAGAGCGATAGAAGAGATGGAAGAGGTGCAGGGCCATCCTTGGGGAAAGCGAGAAGGAGAACCTCGGGGTGAGCCCGACATATGTTTATCTCCCGGAGTGCGGGAGCAGTGCCGGTTGACCGAGAAACCTCCAGGAGCATAGAAGGAAATGCTGAGATAATGGAAATGTTGAAAACAATGAAAAAGGAAATGGAGGAAAGAGAACTAAAATGGGAACAGCAACAAAGGATCAGAGAAGAATTCGTGGAGGCTACAGCCAGAAGGAAGGAACAAATATGGGAAGAAAATTGGAGTAAGAGAAGAAGAACACAAAGAAGAGTTGAAAAGTCAAGAAGAGAAGATGATGGGCAGAATACAGACGTGCATGCAAGCTTCTCTGATAATCAGTTCAAAAGGAGATGTTTGGTGCGAACATCATGAAGGGAGAAGAGAGAGAAATGGAAAATAGCATCTTGAAAGATCGATGGGTTGAAGCATATATAAGAAGAGCTGTTTCAAAGTTTAAAGAGATAATGAAAAGAAAGAGATCAACAGCTGGAAAATGATGATGAGTATAGAAGGAAAACATGGTTGGAAAGTATGGACTTAATCAATCGAAATTTATCCAAGGCTGCTTGAGATATAAACTACGAAATTAGGAAGGAATAGTCAATCAAAATTGTAAGGGAGAGGCAAGACATGCTCATTAGGTATGAATCTGACTAAATAATGAAACATCTGCGAAAATGAAGAGGTCTCCCACAGCACGAAAGCAATGAAATAAAATTCCCACTAGGTTTATTGGGTGAAGCCGGAGTTTGATGTAGACCCTCGAACATAGTACCTAAGGGCACACAAGAGAAGAAAGGGAAATTTAAGGTTTTAGCATTTTATACATATATACATTCCCAAATTTTTTTTAATGGAAACTGATTTAGTTCATCCTAATTGTCCCTTGTTTGATTGATTTCTCATTTCATAAGTATTCTTTTTGCTTGTTAGATGGTTTCTCACTTGTTGAATGAAAATTGGATTGTGGATAAATAGATGTTACTTGATATCTGAATTGTGTTTCTGTGTCATCTTATTTGCTGTTTAGGAATCAAATAAATAATTATGTTATTTCTCAAGAACAGAAATTTGGAAAGAATCAGGGCATGAATAATTAAGCGGAAATTAGGGTATTTGTGTTTTGTTTAAATTCGAGTTTAGTTTGCAAAAATTGAAAATTGGTTATTCAGCGATGGAACAAAATACTTAGTTAAAATAATGTAAGTAAGCAGGTAAATAATCACAGTCTTGAAGAAATAATACACTTAGGTCAACAAAACTTATGAAACTTTGACGGGGAGTTAGGAACATCTTACGGGAGATTCGAGTTTAGAGTCCCATAGTCCACAGAACTTTGTTTGATTGCGGTTAGTGAAATCCTGAGTGAAGATAATAGCGAAATGATAGAGGGCTATCCTTGGCGGCTTGAGGCTTTTCTAAGCCTACCCTCGAAAATGGCACTTCATATTCTCCTAGTTCACTTGATTTGGGCCAAATAAGTACTTATTTCTTCAATAAGCAACAACGGCAAATTCCTTCCTTGCAATAAACACACCGGTAAAGAGCCCAGAGTATCCGAGTTTCAGGTTAGGAAAAGTTTAGTATAAAGAAAGAAACAAGTTTGGGGGAACAATATTTCCAAATTTTGACAATGAAGAAGTTGAAGAAGTAAAGAAGCAGAAGTTAGTAAAATAAGGAATAAGTTTCGTCTTGAGGCCTATTTCCCTTGAACAATTAAGCTCATAGGGGTGTTTTAACACCTAGCACCCTAATGCCAAGCTGATGCATGGGAGTTACTAGCCCAAGAAGTTCTCTAAGAGTAATAGAAAGCCTAAGAAGACAAAACACATTGCACTATTCAATCTTAGAAAAATAAAAGCAAGGTTGAAACAAAGAATGCACTTTTGAATCAAGTACACATATGGAAATTGAAATTCATAAAAGAATTCAAAAGATGAATCGAGGCTAAGATTGAGGAGAATCGAAAGAACAAAAGAAAGAAAAAGGGTGAAAGTTGGAAGCGACAATGTAGAGCAGATGGAAGCTGGGTGATTTACAACTTAAAATTTTCATTATCCTACCAAATTACCTAAAGCCCGACATTACAAGCACAGACCTCATTGATTTTGAAGGTTGGATTTACCTACATTAGTGGAGATCAATAAGAAAAACAAGCATATGGGACTTTGACAAGCGGTCTAAAGAAAACTCTGAAAGATTAACTAAATTCAACATGAAGATGAAAAAGGATTGATGACCTACACACACACACAGAACAAGACTTGTTAAATAAACTGTTTAAATACATTAGTTTATCAAGAAATTTTGTGATAAAAGTATACCATGCCTTGTTCTTGCATCCAAACTGAAATTTAAAATAATGTTGGTATCTCTTAATTCCAGTTCAAAAAGGTGGAATGGGAAAGACTGTGGCATGAATCAGAAAAATGTCCTTAAAAATTTTCTAAGCTTATTTGTTTGAGGACAAACAATTCTTTCTCTTCTTTGCTTGGGGACAAGCAAAATTTTAAGTTGAGATTGATGAGTCAAAACTCATTAGATTTTAATCCATTTTACGAGTTTAATATGAAAATAATGTTGAATTGTCCGCAAAAGTGATAATTTGACTCAAATTCCAAATTTACAGGGAAAATCTGTGAAACTCAAATTTGCGCCAAAATAAGAAGAATCAGCCCTCTGACATAATTGAGGTCTAGCTGGGAATTTAGTCAGCGAGAAGTTCGGTTCAATGATTCAAGTCACGACATCAACAAATTTGGCTTTGAAGAAGCGGAAAGCGTGAGAACATTGATCGTGACTTGAAGAAGGAGGTTGCGACAAAGAAGACGTGGTCGAGATTAAAGGAAACAGTCAAATGAAGAAATTCATGTCGCGACATCATTTCGATGTCGCGGGCTCAAGAGATAAATGATGTCGACATAACTGCGAGGTCGCGTGGATCCTGTCTATGAAGCCGTAAGAGGAGTCTTCGCAAGTAAAGAAATCGCAACTAGTTTTTTTAATTAAAGGGTCAAATCGAAGTCGCGACATGCTATACAGATGCAGCGACATGGCTTTCGAGGAATTGAAGTCTGCTTTTAAGAAATGATGTCGCAATACTCGTTCGGTCACTTAACCTTAAGAAGAGTGAAACGAGAAGAAAAGGAATCGAGTGACTATCCGCTTTGATGTCATGACTGGAAAATAGTTAGAAAAAGAAAGAAATCGGTTGCAACGTGGATTGAGGTAGCAACGAGAGAAAGAAATGGAAAGCAAAATTCGCGACATCACCATGAGGATTTGCGACATAAAATGAAAGTTATGAAGATAAGAAAAACACCATGAGAATTGCGACCCGAAATCAAGGTCACAACATGAAGTCGTCTTACAAACGGCAAAGTGGTGCGCAGCCTAAAGCGATGTCGCAACATAGAATTTGGAAGAATAAAGACAATAATGTCGCGACATAACAACGAGGTTGCGACATCGACAACGAGTTTCTTGAACAAAGATGTCGCGACATCGCCGATATCGCGACCAGCGATAAGGGATTTTGCAAGACAAGCGGTTTACCTTGAAAAGGAAGAGTGCTGACGATCATGAGCCATCGAGAATTCCATGTCGCGACATCAGCTTGAATCACGACATAGGCAGTGAATTTGGGCTTTTCTTTTGGATTTCCACGGAGCATTTTTTGAGTTCGGCCCGAGATTCTTTTTTTAATTATAAATAGATAGCTTCGAATAGTAAAGTAGTTTTCTCATGTCGCTGCAGCAAAGGAAACGAGAGGAACTGGTGTATATTTAGAGTAGATTTTTTTATTTTTTTAATAGTTTTATTTTACGGTTTTTTGAATCTAACTAGCTGTCTGGTAGTAGAAATTTGGATTGTTAGTTTTGTTATTTTTCTTCAGTATTATTGCCTGGAAATTTATGAAATCTAGACAAATTTCTAGAATTCATTTCTTTTCAGATTTATTGCAATTACAGTGGTCGTGCGAGATCGGCACTCCATTTCTTGATTCGCGTCTGATGTCGGTGACTCAATGGATTTGATTTACATTTGGTTATATGATACTCTGCGCATTTATGGAGAATTAATTTGGGTTGATTTTACTTAATCGAGTGTCGTTTTTGATTAGATAAGTTCCCAATGGTAGTACCTAATACCAGTTGAGGGAATGTATCTTGCTCTGATATCCAGGATGCCCTCTGAGTGACATAGAGACGGAGATTCCTAAGAGTTGAGAGCATTCTTTTCTGGGTATGTTCGACTACCATTGACGAATTGCTGAGCTCTGAGAGTTCATTTTGATAAATCTCCCATTCGCTCATAATTGAAGTTGGAGGGGTGTATTTAACAATCTAAATGATCAAGAGTTCACCTGATCTAAGGTAAGTTCCAATCCCCGTGTTAGCTTAGATCTGATCAAGGGAAAGGGATAAACCCATAGATATAGAGGTTGAGCCACTAATTAAGTAGTAGAAATTTTGCGAGAATCCTGAGAAGGTAAAGCAAAAGTTCTGCTGTCAATAGGAAATGGGTGTGAAGTATTGAGAGAGAAAAATACCCAGGTCTTGCAAGAGAATGTGTGGAATCTGGTAGATTTAGTTTGATCTTATTGGGAAAACAAAGATCTTAATCGATGGCAGGAGAAATCAATTCCAATAATTAGAAATCTTGGACAAAATTCATATCCATACATAGAACATAACAGCGGATTTAGTCTTTGAATTGGCTATTTCCATTGTATTTCATTGATGGTTTTTCGTTTCTCGATGGCTTGATTGGCTTGATTCTTTTATATAAATTTCTTGCGTGATCGTCCTTTTGTTTTGGTTTAATTTGAACATATTAGTTAATTATAGGATTTTTAATTTTTGTCGTTTTGATAAAACATTCATTATGAGTTTTGAGTCCAAATAGTATGAAATTTTAGTAGTTGGGGTAGTTGACGCATGATCGCTATCGATCTACGTAGGAATGATACACGGACTTACATTCGAGATTTACCTACTTGTATGACTGCCATGCAGTGCCATAAGCTGAACCATATTTTAATTACGAACATTAAGAAATTTATTTTAGCGAAAACTTATCAGTGACATGGGTATAAGAGAATTGTAAGGCTCTTGTGCATTTATGTTAATTTGAGGGTTTTAGTCTATAGAAAAAGGCGACGAAGTATTACAGTGTCGGATCTGAGAGGTACCCATAGGTACTACAGAACTTATACTTATTCTTATATTTCGGGTCTTATTCTTGTATTTCGGATCTTATGCTTGTATTACAGAGCATATACTCGTATTACGGATCTTATACTTGTATTTCAAAGCATATACTTGTCTTATGAATCTTATACTTGTATTACAGATCTTATGCCTGTATTACGGGACTTATTCTTATGCGAAGGTATCCGTAGGTACTATAAGTCGGAACAAATCAGAATCATATCAAATACATACAAAGGTCGAATCGGACTTATACGGATACATATCGAGATATGGATATTAGTCCATGTAGCGGTATGGAATGCAGCTATATGCATTATACGGTACCCTTAGGTACTCTTGGACTTATACTTATAATGCAGATCTGAAATTACCCGTAGGTACTATAGAGATTTACTTACTTGTACAAGTACCCGTGGGTACTCTAGAGCAGTTCCTCAGTGCCACGTAGATTTGTTTAGTTCTTTACCATATTCATTTTTACTCTTATTCTTTGACCGATCTTATCATATAGCTGTTTAACTGCCCGGACCGTCTTAAGAAGGTACAATACGGTGATGAGGTGTCAGTAGCACTAGCAAAGTCTTGAAGCACTAATCGAGCGATGCTTGCCGCGTACTTGAAGTGTCATTAGCACTAGTAGGAGTTCAAAGCCGTCGAGCGATGTGCCTTACGTAATAGAAGTCTTGAAGTAACCTTAGCGAGTCTTGCGAAACCGCCGTCGAGCGATCCACTCATTCATTCTTCGGTCCTAGGTAGTCATAATATCATATGTCTTTCAGAACTCGTAACATATCTTAATCACATTCTGTGTTCATGACATATTGCCTTTCATGTTCATGTTTATGTTTCAGTTCGTTTTCATGTTTCATATTATATTCATGTTTCATGAACACATTTATACATATTGTATTACCTATATTTTTCTTGTTTCATGCCTATTACATATGGCATTTCATATACTTGTACAGTGTGATGCCTATTTATTTACACATCATTCATGTATTCTTGTTCCTCTATTAATCTACTTTACTTAGAAATTGGGTGAATCCCATTCAATTGAATCATCAGGCTTCAATGATTATGGCATTTTCTTGCCAAACTAGTCATTTTGCCCATTTTACACTAAGAGCAGTTTGAAATACTCATTTTCAAGGGTCTTAACTCCATACCTGACACTGGTTCTTTGTACTATTTTGAATCTAAGTTACTAAGGGTTCTTCGCCAATTGGAATCACCCAAATCGAAGCACCGGAACTCAAGATATGTCTCAGACTACTCTATGTTCAAAACAGAGCCAGAAATTGGCTTGAACATAGTCCCACTTTGAGTGAATTTATGGACCACATAGAGTCAGAATTTGAAGGTACCTATGTCAGGGTGTTTTGTTCTCCTTGAAGTCTAGTTTAACCAGCAACTTGAGTCACTCAAATCGGATAGAAATATTAATGTTATGGCCAAAATACTAACCATGATTAAAATACAACATTAGGTACCGATTTTGAAGATTTAGATGCCGTTACCGATGGAGCAGACATATGGTACCGGTACCACTCTGTTTAAAATGCCGGTACCTCGAGGCATTTCGGAAATGGTGGTTTTCTCTCATTTTTTCCATATTTTTTCCACTAAAACCAACTCAATAAAATCAATACACATAAAACCTCCATATTAATAACTGCAACCTGTACAGCAATCATCTTTCAATACATATCTTTCTTCAAAAACCTTTCTGAATGCACTCCCACCTTAAGCTCTAATATGGGTCATAACCCATACACAAACCAAATACAAGATTAGTTAGGTTTGTTCTAACTGACTCCATTACTTGAAATTAAACCATGAATCCCGACTCCAGGAGGATTCCGCATTCTTCTTGTACCATTTAGGTTTTAACCTTACTTTGAATAATTTTAGGGTTAGGATGAAATCCTAACAAAACCCTAGGTTTGGGGACAAGATACTAACCATCCAATAGCATGGAAATTCATACAAAACTTTAGAATTCCATACTTGATGTTAGAATCCATACCTTTTTCCTTTTCCTTTCTTCTTCTCTTCTCTTCTTCTTACTCTTCCTTTTCTCTTCTTTCTTCTTCTCCTTCTATTCTCTACTCTCTGGGTTTTTGTTTCTGCCAAAAATGAGATAAGAATTTCTGGTCTTAAATCCAACTCTCTTTGAAGCCATGTTTGGCTTAAAAACCCATTTTTTGGGTTAAGTTTTCATTTTATTCCACTTTTGCTCATGATTCCTCTCTTTACCAAAATCAAGTTGAAGCATTTATTTTTAGCACAGTGGCTCAACCCATGTGTGGCCCCCAGGTGTAGTGGTAAATTACATATTACCCTTTGCTCTCATATTAATTTCGGGTTTTCGTTTTATTTCCAAAATTAATATTTACTTTGATAAACCCTAAACATGTGTAGAAAACCGCTTGGGTATATTTCGGTGTTACAAAAGCGAAAACTTCTGAAATTTGCTATGAAATTTTATAACTTCAAGATTCTGAGTGTTCATGGCTGCCTCTTTGCTACCATGATGTTCACACGCTTCTGCACCTTTTGCGCTTTTTAACTTTTTGTGGCGCCGGATTTCTTCGTTTACGCATTGTAATAGTTCATAACTTTGTTATTTTGGTAATTTTGTACTGGGTTTTGTCTATAAAAGACCCCAGGCATGACATTGTAAAGAGACCTTTTTTTGCTCATTAATAAAATTTATGGGCGGGAACCTTTCAGCGGTTCCCTCTCTTTTGCATTTTCTCTGTTTCCTCGCTCTCTCCTTTCTCACTAGCGAACACCCTCAGGGATGACAACTTGGAGGATGGCGAGCTAGAAACACCTACTCCATGAGAGGGAGAGGAATTTCTTGGGTGCAAGATAGAAGAAAGCGATGAGAGGGTTCCATGTGTTCTTCAAGCGGTACTCACTAAGCGACTTTGTGTTTCCTTACAACTTTAGGTTTTGATCCCTTGAATCTCCTTGAATGGTTATTATTTACGGTAGCTTTTGGGTTCAGTGGATGCTTGTTATGGATCCACGAGATTCATTAGTTACGCTACCTGATCCATTGGAAGGTGAGTCAAGGGGGCTTCTGCTGTGCTCGCTATCGGTGACTTCTGTGGTGCTTAGTGAATACCATTTTCAAGGATAGTTATTAAGGGTTAGGTTTTGCTAGCTAAATGAAGATTCGGTTAGAGAAATGACTATGAATTACATCCTCCCCAGCCTTGAGAAGGACCACAGGAAACCCTTGGATTTCCATGAGAATCAACCCCGGTGACCTAACACTTGAGGGTTCTATTTTACATTTGCTTGTTTTATTTTCCAGTTTCCAAACAATTGACCTTTGTTTTTACTAAGCCTTAAATCGAAAACAAATTACCAATTAGAACTTAAAGCTGCAGCTCATTTTATTGCAAAGAAAATCCATCCCGAGTGTTCGACCTGACCATATATATTGTAGTAGCCATCTTTACGGCGAGTAGGAGGAATAGGTTATAAATTTGTTGATTCGGACCACTACTAGCACACAGTCTTTCGACCAAACCTAAAGGCCACTGGGAATGTGGGGAAAGGGTCCATCCTCTATCCCATGTAGCGGGTATTGAAGTCGTGGCTCGGCCGGGTTGGCTCGGGAGCATTAAACTGAAAGATTACTCGGTACGTGCTTTCGGGATTACGATTGGGCGATCCTTATTCTATTCCACACACATCTTCTTTATTTCTTGTTGGCGCTATTTTTTTTTTTCGATTTGGGGCTTGATGAATGATCCTCTTTTGAAGTGTCCCATCACTTGAGTGTTTGAAGCCTCGACGAGGACTCTTGTGAGCAAGGTCAAAAAACCTTGGTATACTAAGAGGTAACATGTGTGTGTCTTTATAGACTACTTGGGAAATAGGCACTTAAAACACCCGAAGGGTGGTAAACTAAGTCACCCGACTTTTCTTACACATTATTCTGAGATCATGGAAAAACCTAAGGGGTCTGACCACATGAAATTTTTTGACTCAAATTAACCTCCCATTAGTGAGTGTGACATCTACTCACACATAATACCTAAAACATGCCTAAACACGCAAAGCTGCAAAAACAACCTAAAACAAAAACAAAGACACATGCAACCTAATCACATAAAAAAAAAAAAAAAACTAAAAACAACCAAAACACAAAACCAACCAAACACGAAAAACTAATCAGGCCCTTGAAAAAAAAAAAAAAAAAAAAACAAAGTGGATGTGTCCTCAGTATTGATAAAGGCGCAAGTGAGGTGGAGTGAACTCCCACACGGTGATCGCTTAGATCAACTGCCCGGTGGTGGTGGAGGTGGCATGTGAAGGCGAGGCTGGGTAATTTGCTCTACAGGATGGGCGCTGATGCGAGAATGGTCTTTGGTTGTGCATGGTACATTGCTCATGTTGACCTTAAGTGCATCCATGTCCTGCCTGATGGTGACCTGATGCTCCTGGGTCTCATCTGGCTCTGCCGCATCGAATAGAGTGGTCGGAGTCACATGCACAGTCCTCTAGTGTAGTGGAAGGGTGGCCAGGATCCTCCTCTTTGGGATGGGCGGTGGTGGTGGGGGTTGGGTGGATATTTGGCCTCTCTAGGGCACTTCTTTGGGATCCTAAACCTAGATTGGTATGCCTTAAGCTCATCCTCATTGGAGGCCTCATTGCCCAAATCGTACACCTCCTCTGGCCTTAGTACACCCGATTTGTCTTTCTTAGCCATGATCACCTTGATCGGGTGTATCCATGCCTCATTGTCCTCTAAGGGGACCCCGGCTTGCTTGCATAGATCGTAAATAAGGAAGGGGTGCTCGAGATTCATCTTCACATCTTTGTTATTGCATCCTTTATAAATTGCCCGACATCAAATGGGATGTCTTGGATAATGGCATGGTTAAGCAGAGCTTTCTTGGCCGTCACTTCGCACACATTAGTCGTCAGGATGAGATGCAATGTGATGAAGTGATGCCATACTTTAGGAATGTAGGCCAAGTGGAACAGCCTTGAAGTGCTGGTGCCGCTTCGTGTTCCGATTTCCACTCATCTTGCTGGATTGGTCCAAGCATCTGGGACTTAGGGGAGTTAGGGTTCCCGTGAAGCTTATCATAGGCCTCGGGTTTAGCCGGCTCTAGGTTATAGTATCGATTGATAGACATTGCATTGAAGTCTACAAACACCTCGCGCACCTAGACCCTTTTCAATACGTGGGAGGCTAGATTCGCGTAGAACTCTCGTACCATCATTGTGGTAGCCGGCCTCGGAGGTTGGTAAAGCGCCTTCCATCCCTTATTCTTAATGGTTTTGCGAAAGAAATCATCGGGGTGGTGAAACCCCTTCTCCTTGATGAAGGACCTATTCTTCGAGATTAGGCCGAATTTCTCGGTTGTACTCGCATTGACAAATTTCTCATGATCGTAATCATGAGCAGGCTCTTCACTTGCTCGGTTTCTTTTCGAGCTCAGTTTCTTCTTTTTGCTCGACATTGAGCACTTGATAGGGTTAGGTTTGAATGGCCGTCTAGGCTTTGATTACACTCTTCTTGGCCTCCTCGGCCTCCTAGCATGATGTGTCTATTTCAACCAAAATGCCCGATGAAGCCAAAAACTCACTTAGGCAAAATATCGAACACCTAGTGTACACTCCATGAGATGGTGTTCTTGGCTCTATCCTATGGCTTCTATACTCACCAACCACTCATAGGGTCCCTTCTTTAACACAAGTGACCCCAAAAATAGGAATAAAAATCAAATCTAGACCTAACTCACCCGAAAACTAGACCGTGTGGAGAATGTCTAAATGAAGGTGGATACTAGGGTTTGCGGACTTAGGAACGTGCTTAGGGCTTTGGAAAATGCAAAGATTAGTTGGGACGAGGTTGGGTGAGGTTTAGCATGGGTACCTTTTGAGGTTCCAATCCTTGTCTAACCCCGGAGTAGATATCCCGAGCTACCTCTCTGTCGCCGCTTCGATCTCGGAGCCTGAGAACAGAACAACACACATAAATTACTGTCTCCGAGAAAATTTCCATCTCTAAAATAAACAAACAAATGAAAAACTACACTAATGAATGAAAAACTTGAAAATGCTTAGGTTGCCTCCCAAATAGTGCTTTGTTTAATGTAGTTAGCTCGACTTCCCTGAATCTCAATGTCGGTCTTCAAAAGAGACTAGAAATGCTGACCAAACTTCATAGTGCTCCAATGCACTGCTCAGGGCGGATGGAATATCTTGTCTTCCTCACCTTTAACTCTCTTAGTTTCTTGCAGTTTACCACGTTGCTCTGCATGATCTCCTTGGGGTGACATTCCTGGATATCGTCATTGGGTTCGTCATTCGGATGTTTCGTAGCTTGGAATACATGGAACGTGACCTCATCACTCTGAACTCTTAATTTAAGCTCACCCTCTTGCACATTGGTGAGCTTTTTCAGTAGTAAGAAAGGTTTTACCAAGTATCTTTGAGGATTGTATCCTTCCATGTAGATAATGAGTCTATTTGGGAAGGAACTTATCCACTTTCACTAGGATAATTTCAATTACACCTCGTGGGTGTTGGTAAGACCTGTCAGCCAATTGCAAACTTATTGCCGTCGACTTTGCTCTTCCTAACTTCAACCTTTTAAACATTGAGAGTGGCATCAAGTTGATGCTTGCTCCCAAGTCACAAAGAGCTTTACCGGATACCGAGTTTCCTATTGAGAACGGTATAGCAAAACTGCCTAAATCTTGAAGTTTAGGTGGGAGCTTCTTTTGAAGGATTGCGCTACACTCTTCAGTTAGAGCTATGGTCTCATAATCACCCAATTTCTTCTTATTTTCTAAGATCTTTTTTCATGAACTTCACATAACTTGGCATGTTCTCAAGTGCATCCATAAAGGGTATATTGATATGCAATTTCTTGAAAATATTGAGAAACTGTGGCTTGCATCTCTGGCTTACGCAACGGTCTGCGAGGATGGGGATAAGTGGGGTTGGATCTGCTGCCAGCATCACTTTCACTACCTTTGAGTGCTTCCCATTGGAGCGCTTGGCTGGAGCTGACTACGTCTCTACGCTATATCTGCCTCACATTTTTGATTGGTCTGACTGTTTTGTTTCTTTTACTATCGTTGGTGGGGGTCTTGGTGCAGCTACTTCCATTCCACTTCTAAGAGTTATTGCTTTGTAGTATTCCGCTTGCCGGCTTCTCGAGTTTATCTGCAGTGCTTGGAAAGAACCTTCTTTGCCTCTTGGTTAGCAGTTGGCCCATTTTGGCTGTTGCACCTCGAGTTTCTGATTATTGCTGCTCGGTTATTCGGTTGGGTTGCTTGATTATGCATGGCCTTTCCTTTGTTTCATTCATAAGGTTGTATGGGAAGTAAGCATTTGAGCTAGTGCTTCTTCCAGTTTTACCTTTTTTTTTTTTTTTTTTTTGTCGACGGTTTGCTCACTTGGGGAGGTGGCAGGCTATTCTAATTGTTCCTCCATCCATAGTTTTGATTATTCTGATTATTCCGCCAACCTTGGCCCTGATTCTAGGTCTGATGGGTGTTACCCCCATACTGACCCTGGTTCTGGTTATGATTTTGGTTCTAACCCTGATTAAATATTGACACATACTGAGCCTGCTCTATTGTCATCCTTGCGGGTCGACGTGCGTAGTACTATGTTGTCTCCATGATTCCGCATTATCTCCCGGATTAGCACGAATAAATTTGGCACCTTGTTGCACTTTTAAGTTGTTTGGTGAAGTTGTCTTGACATGATTTACCAAATTGCTCAAGACCTCTGTGTTTGCACCTCCCACTGCCTTCCTCGATATCATCCTCTCCCTGGGCCGTTGGTTACTATTAGTAGCCATATCCTCTAGGATTTTATATGCTTGGTATATAGTCTTCTTCATCAAACCGCCCCCCGTTGAGGCATCTATTACTGTTATGGTAGAGTCACTCAGACCGTTGTAAAAGGTATGGACTTGCCATCTAGTTAGCCTGTGATGTGGACACCTCCTTAATAGTTCATGAAACATCTCTCGGGCTTATTAAGGAAGTTCTCACCACCAAGATTTAAAATCTATTATTGGTAATCTGCGCATATGGTGCGATCTTGGAGGCGGAAAGAACATGGTCGAATTTCCACCAAATCATTCCACGAAGTGTGGAATCGGTGGTTGGCAATACGGCCAGGGTGTTTAGCTCTATCACCCGATAGAGAAGCGGGAACAATCTTAGTCTAAGTGCTTCTTACATTGCTCCATTGTATTTGGCAGGTGTCACATACTTCAATGAAGTTTGTCAAATGCGTGTTGATTCTCCGCGAGCATAAAGTAGGCCCGAGATCATTACGAAGCATTTCTGAGGTTATTATTTCCTTCAAAAATTGTTCGCTCGAATAGGTGGTCTTCGGATAGTAGGCGAGCAATGAAGTAGGTAGTAAAGCGAACTCCTCTATGGCCTCGTGGATGTCACAGGTACGTATAAGCGGCACGGGAGCATAGTTCCTACATTATTCCCATTATGTCCCACATAACGTAGTTTTCTCTTGCCTCTGATCTTGCCCTTCCTGATTCTACACGACTACTAGATTTCTTTGGTGTGCTTCTCTTTGTTCTCTACGTAAGCGGTTTAAGGTTCTTTCTGGCTTAGGATCGAACGAGAGTAGTTCAACTTAACCCCGTCTTTGCATACACACACATTAACCTTTACTGCAATCACACGCACAAACATAGAGACCAAATTACAAGCACTTGTGTAAATTGAATAAAATGAAAAAAAAATGCCAAAGTAATATCTAACTGTCCTATTATCAATATCAACAGGAACTCTCCTCGGCAATTTGCCTTGAAAAAACTTGAACCTAAAGTAGAGGTTGTGTAAAATTTATATAAAATCACGAGGCCATACGACGAGTATGCAGCGTCGATTCACGTAATAGTGACTAGTCAAGTGTTGTTCCCCCTGAGGGAAAAGAGTGTTGAATCTTGGAATCAATTTATAGAGTATTATTTAGATGCCGAATCGTAATGAATTATGGCTAATATAACGGAAAGCTAATCCTTAACGAGTTGTTAATTCAATTAATGAGGACTAGGGTTTTGCCTCCCCTTGCTATATTAAATGGATTATGATCTATGTAAAATTTGTTATTCAGTATATTAACGGATTCATGTTGGCAGGTTGATCATGCCTATGAGATATCCTCTCTCAAGGTGTATTTGCCTATCTCGCTAATAGGGTTTATCGCATCTCTGCATCAACCCTTAACTCTGAGACGCTTAAATGATTAAACCCTAATCGCCACACTTGGAACCTGGATTTCTCTACCCTCCGATTGACCATGTGTCACTCTACTCGGATCCCCAGGAACCTTTATCTCTCGATCTCAGATTCCTAGAAAAAGCATGTTGATGTTGGCCAAACACCACCATGTAGGTAAATTATAGAGAATAGAGCAAGTCGATAACAAATCCATACATATACTAAATAAAACTGAATAAAAAACTAATCCATACGAATGTAACAAAGTGCAACTCGGGTTCTTGAGAGCCAAAACTAGAACATCATATTATTCTTTACAATCATGGAGTTGTTAATCATTAGGTGTTCGAGAAAGAAAGAAAATACAAATACTGGAGTGCTCACGATCTCTTGATCCACGCCTATGTATTCGTCTCTGTCTCGTATCTCATCCCTCCCCTTTTCGTTTCTTCGTTCTTTTTCTTATATCTAAAAAATTCTCGCTGGGTAAGTCTCGGAGACGTCGCGATGTTGGAATGTCGCTACGTTGGGACATCGCGACATGAGAATGTCGGGACGTTGAGGCTGGGTTCTCCAATCTCCTTCTTCACATCTCCACACAGCCTCCAAATGCCGCATTTTTCACCTAAGATGCACAAAAAGCCGAGTATCAGATATACAACAATAAACGCAGTTATTACTAGATGAAACAAATCGAAAATGTGATCAAACGTGGGTATATGATGAGTGTTTTGGGCACTCATCACTAGGCAGTTCGCATCAAAAAAAAAAAAAACTTGAATAGCAGCTAGCTGATGCAACTCGTCTTTTCTTGATTCAAATTCATTTGGAATGGATTTCCTAAGATTTGGCTACTTAGTTTCCAAAGTGCCAATTTCTTCATTTTTACTTTTTTTGAGTCCTTGCCTCCAAATCGTTCTAGAAACTTTATGAGCTTATAATATGTATTAAAACTCTACAAAAATGCTTCCAAAAACACTAAATTATTAGTTCCATACTGCTTAGGACCAAAATGTGCCAAATTGGTATAATTGAGACCAAGCACTAACCAAAAACAACTAAAACCATATGAATTATGCTCTTAAAAGTGTAGTTTTCGGATAGTATTCACCAAAAATTCCATTAGTTATATATTTTTATTCCTATCTATAAAGATATGATCTAATTGTCGGTGCCACAACATATATGAATCTTCTTTCATAATAAATTATTTAATACTAGCTTGATCATGTATAACATTATAAATAACATCATATTGTAGATTAATAGAGAAAATATCATCAGACAATCTACAATTCCCAAATAAGATTCAAATTTATAAAATAAACTAACCATTTGGTATGAAGTAGCGCAATTTATAATGCAATTTTGACTTTTTCTATTTACCTTTTACAACTTCCATTTGGTATGATGAAGTTACGTAATTTAACGCAATTTAACGAAGTTTCTATTTACCATGTGATCACTTTACAAATATTTTTTCTATTATATCTCTTTAAGGATTAGAAAAAATAGAATATATAATAAATTAAATTTTATCGCAGCACCTTGAAGAATAGTCCTCTTATGATGATAATGATCATAATAGTAGTACTAGTGATGAAACTTCTTTTTAAGAAAAGTTTGAGTAATCACCACTTGCTAATTTCATCATAGCTGTGATGAAACTTCTTTTAAAAGTTAGAGTAATCTTCACTTGCTAATTTCATGATAGTTAATGTAAAAGATCTTTCAATTATTTAAATGGACCTTTATTTTTTTAATCCATCGAGATATTATCATTTTTTTTCTCCCTTTTTGTGACGTACTTGTTGTCTTGGTATCATTTATACATGTATTTTGGAGACAATTAACCATCCTACAACCTATACCATATCAAGTACATAGTCCAAGACATAGATTTTTTATTTTCAACATTTTAAAAAATGATGTTTTAGATTTCTTGAAATGTTAGGTATACATATACTTTTTCAGGTATTTTTTGGGATGCAAACATAGTGCTTCAAATTAAAATAAGAAGAGAATAAACCAAAAAAAAAAAACAAAACGCATATATTTACATGGTGACTAGGAAGACACTTATATATATATATATATATATATATATATATATATATATATATATATATATATATGCAAATATTTGATATTACAATAAATATTAAACGTTAACCCAAGATGTTATGGTATTAAAGAGTAAAGTAATATACAAAGTGAAAGTGAATGGATGTCAAAACAAAATTGGATAGGGATAGATTGTTATTAAAAAAATTTAATAGTAATGACGAAGACAGAAAAAGAGGGAGAGATCAAAAGGGTATAATCAGTAGAGTGAAAAAGAATAATCCTGGCAGACAAATTTAATAGTATGATGAGTGGAAGCTGTAACCTACTCATATGCAACTAATTAAGCCAAAAAAGGAAGACTGAAAGGGACTTGAGGAACAAATACCCTTTGATACTATGATGATGACCCTCAAAAAGTAGAGTTCTGTTAAATCCAAGTAGATTGCATATTACGAATATTTGATTTGTGAAATGTAGCTGTTAATTACTTAGTACTAGCAATCAACCCCACTATATATCCATATCCAGTTAAGATTGGAATCAAATATAGATATTTTATATTAATATATAAATATATAAAACAGTGTCATGCATGCATAGAAATCCACGTATGTGTGAATTAATAGCACAAGGTATGAATAAAAATTGAAAAAGGTGGAAGAAAATGGTGAATGATGGGTTGAATTATTTGCTTCCTTTCTTCCAAGGAGTATTTGGCTTCCAGCTATCATTTGTTTTTGTTCACCATGAAAGAGAGAGAGAGAGAGTGGAATCGGACAGCACTAGCTAGTAATAAAATTGTTGATATTTATGAAGTGGACATTGCTTTCCATGTATCAAGGGATGTCACAAAATTGTTGGATTTGACTAATAGGATTTCCATCATCAAAATATGTAAAGAAAAGTAAAAAAGAAAAAAAAGAAAAAGAAAAGAAAAGAAAAAGACTGCAATCATCAAGAGCCAGATTATGTTCATTGATCCTTCACAAAGAGAAAAAGGTAACATCTTTGTGGAAAAAAAATGACATCACCTTACTTTTTTGTTTAACCAAATCCGTTATTGTCTTTATATGGTAGGCTCTAGATATGGCCAAATGAACCCCACCCACACACATACAAACACATAAAAACACAAACAATATTTACACGCACAACTAAGAAAAAGAGATCATCATCATCATCAAACCATACAAGAAAAATTTTCAATTCTTCTAAACTTTGGGGCTATCTTTTCTGGCTCCACATTCTCAAATGGATGTTTATCTATTAGACTATCATCATATCATCTCCCTATCATGCAATAGCATAGCATATATGACAAAGGGATATATTGACTAGATGCAACGGAAGTTAACCCAATATAGCTGGTCAGTAAGAACCCCCGAATCATTCCATCCCCCGTTTAATCATTCATATATATATATATCTTCTTACGCTACCTTTGTCCCATTTTGTTTCCAAAAGGTGTGCGTATTATATAGAATACCATGTCAATATGCAAAAAACAAGACCATGGTATTCAGCATTTTGTTGTTGGCTTTGGTCTAACCCTAACCCTCACCCTAATCCTAAATTGACTATGGGTGAATGGCCTAGTAATAGCATTAGCATTAGGCTGCGAAAAATTTGATGGTGGGATAAGAATTAAGAATGAGGTTTGTCACATAAAACAATAGTATGGTACTGAGCAAGGCCAGAAAATAAAGTTAGGGGTATAAATATTTTTAAGAAAGCATTGTAATAAAATGGTTCCATTAAAATTTATAAGAGCTAAATCATTCAATTAAGACCACTTATGTTACTTAAATTTGTCCCACCGAAATTGAATCTTTGTTCTGTCATTGTTGTTGAGCATTTGGTTGTTGACTTTGGTCTAACCCTAATCCTAATTCTAATTTGATTGTAGATAGGCTAGAACTAGCATTAACATTAGGCTCCAAGAATCTTGACTGTTAATTAGTTTTAAAATGAGGTAATTAGGATGTTTAGACTAAGAATGTATGAATGTGGGCAAGTAGGGCAAAAGAAGACTGAATCCAATGGGCCAAAGCAAAACCAGGGTCTATCCCAGTTTTTAGAAACCAGCCATAAATGTTAAGTATCAATCATGATGCAAGCATGTAGTTGGGTGGTATCAAATGGGGGTATTAAGACAAGATGGGGTCATCCTTTGTCTTTGTCTCCCTTTTCCTCTTTGTTGATTCTTTTATTTTGAATGAGACAACGTGGGATGGGACTTCAAAATTGCATGTGCATTTAGGGTTGCAACTTGGTTAGATTGACTCAAATTGGAAGTCAATTGACTTTCAAACTTAATTTCACCAGTCTTATCTGGAGTTCTTGTCCTTTTAATTTTTTAATACAATATTTAATATTTAAACTAGTCCATAATTAATGGGGTTAATGTTTTCAAACTTATAGATTCTACCCTCAAAACCCAAATAAAAAAAGTCATATATGATCAAACCCCACCATTCATTTATGTATTGTTCAACTTGTGGGGTGGAAGCCACTCCAAATCATAGCAGAATCTATATCTAGGAATATTAATTCCTCTTTTTCAAATATGAGAAACTATATATATATATGTCTAAGGTGTGGGGTGTGGGGTGCAGGGTGCATCTATCCCTAGTTACTTCCTATTCCTTTCCTCCCAATACAATGAAACAAAAAGTAAAAGAATAGAAGATGACAAAACTTTATATTATAAAGAAATAGAGGTAGACACATATGCCACTTAACCAAATTAGTATCATCATTATTATTTTTTTCATGGTTATGAAAAAAATCACTTTATGAACAAGTCATTCTCTGGACTTTACAGCTAGCTCTGACTCTTCATAAAATGTTTTTTATCACACTTGCACCCCTTCACTCTAACTTGACTCATTATATATATATATATATTATTCAAAACAACAAAATAGCTCATCTGTCACTAGGGTTTCTTAATTATATTATCATTAACTGATTGAACCCTTACATATATATGATAAAATATATTCAAACTGTTCTTCACTATAGACATGAATATTTTTATATCACTCATCCACACCTACCAATGCAACATTAATGTGAGTTAGGGGTACGTAGGCATGCATGTACGTACCACGTACATACCTTGTTCTTACAATAAAGCATATAAATAACTAATCACGAGATTTAAAAACTTTATTTAAATGGTATAATACAGTGGGAGTTCTGGGAACATGAATGTAGTAAACCAGCAAATTTTGAGTTAATTATGTTATTAGTTTTAATTATATCGGCGCTTAATGCTCTACTAAATGCAAACCGAGGAATTATGAATGTGATTGGGAGTTTGTGTTGACTCTTAATTAAATTAATTGGGTATCTATGGCATTATTCTTGCACTTGTATTAGTATATATGTATGAGCTTCCCAAAAACAGTTGCTTATGGTTTACATCTGTGTTAGTTATAAGTCTAAGTCTGTCCACTGTCTGCTTGCAGGCAAAGGAATGGATTCAAAGGAGGAAAAATGAATGATCTATGATCTCTAGAATTTTGAATATGTGCCATAGGATCAAGTGCAAGGTGATCCGAATCCCTAAAACTATATTTTGATTATTATTATTCATTTTCTTTGTTATAACAGGCATGCTTAATTAAGTTTATCCCCTCACATATTAGGGATAATTAAGATGATGAGGATGAGAAGAGCTTTCTGTGTGCTTTCTAAAAGCGAGTGCTTTTGACTTGGCTGGAGAACAAATGGTTAGTGGGGAGAAGGGAACTAGTGGTTGTAGGTGCATTGGACTTCAGTCTTGAGTGGGTTTGTTAAGGACTTTGATTGCACTGGTTTATCAACCCATTCTTATTCGTGTGGTTGGGCTGCCTATTATTAACTTATGTTAGTGTTATTATTCAAATTTAGAGCCCGTTTTTTTTAAAGGAGGTTTTTGTTAATATTTTGAAAAGAATTTTTTTAGAAAAGCACTTAATAGCTGTTTTCTTGAAAAACAATTTAAAAGTTTTAAAATATTTCGAAAATGCATTTTACTGTTTCCTAATCTCTTTTTCTTTTTCTTTTTTACTCTCTTCTTCCTCATTTTTTCATATAATTGGAGACTCATAGATCCTTATTCAACATCATTCTCAACTTTAACATACTCTTCACATGTTGTGATATGTGGCTTATATTGAGAGTAAAAGGGGGACAAATACTGTCACTCCATTTCGGTATTTGCCCTTTAGACATAATTTTTTATCGAGAAACAAAGTAATAGGTTAGGGTGTAGGGACGAAACCCCAGTGACACAATATTGTAAGGTATGGTACAGATTATAAGGGTATTTTTATAAATTGATCAGATTATTATAATTAACCTCTCCAATGTAACTGTATTTCTTTGTAATGGAAGTTTGAACCGTCGTTTTGCGGGTGCGGGATGGGTACTAAATTTGCAGGCACTTGTCAGGGTTTTTCTTGGCCTTTTCCACGGAACAGTGGTCTTGGGCCTTTAGATGGATAGCCCACTTCTTCAAGATGATGGTGGGGACTGGGAAGATGACCAGCAGAATTGCACCAATTATCCAAAGGTTTCTAGGCTTTGTGGGGGAGATGCGAAACACCCACATTAGGGATGGCAATTCGTGTTAATAGGTTGTGTTCGTGTCGTGTTAATATATGGATCGTATCAGCGTTCGCCAGAAGCCACATTTCGGCGAATAATAAGCGTGTCGGCGTTGTTAGCAGCGTACGTTTATTATTCGTATTAGATAGATCAGCCTTGAAATATGGCCAGTTTAATTTGATTATTTAAAATAATAAAATTATAGTGTCGTATGCGTATTTAACACAAATAACTATTAAATTTAACATGTTTATTAATTTTATTATTTAAATTCACTGAATTATAATTAATAATCGCGTATTTACTTATGAATAAACTTTATTAAATAAGTTAATTAATTAATATAATAATTAAACGGGTTAATTCGGATCGAGTCGTGTTAGGCGGTCCCAGCTGCGAATATGGCCAGCTTTCTTGAATATCTTCAGCCTGGCTACATGTATTTGTGTTGGATTAGAGTGTCGTGTGTCGAATTTTCTGTGCATAACAGCATCTTTGTTGCTTTCGCTCTTCACTCGCCTTGGAATTTTCTTATGCCTTGTGCAATCATGGAGAGAGAATCAGATAGTGTATGGAATCAATTAGTTGAAATGAGGGTGCATATATATGTTAAAAAAATACCTTGTTTTGGAGTTTAGTATTAAGGGAGATGTTCAAAAATTTTGGTAACAGTCTTATATGTCAATTTCATGCCATATTCTATAATCCTTATAATTGAAGGGTTTCTATTTTGTTGGCATTTTTTATGTAGGGACATGGGCACATTATATGTAGGGACATGGGCACAGAACAAGGACAAAACTGAGCAAAATTTTCCTAACTAAGAAGGTGACCTCTACAAAGAAATGAAACTTCTAAAACCCTAACTTATTTTCTCTCAACTTTACTCTTACAGGCTAACAAAATCTTCTTTATGTAAGAGGGATGATTTTGGTCGTGCTCAGTAAAAATCGTAGATTTCTGTCGTTTTCTATCAATCTGTTCTTAATAAAATAGTTATTTCTGCTTGAATCTAAGTTTTATTTTTTTCGTGATTTACGTAAATGCTTGTTATGGCGTTTAGTTAACATGTCATCGAGAAGCACATTTACGACGTTTTATTTTTCATTATCTTGTTTCTATGTTTTATTTGTGTGGGTGATTCGAACGGATAAAGCATGTTGATAAAACGAAACCGGCGAAATCAGTTATGGTTGAGCTTGAGTCGTATATTTTAGTCGTTATAGTATCGTAATTGCAAAGCTTCATGGGTTATTATATTATTAACATGAGTGTTGTTTCATTTTTTTATGATTTTTAATGGTAATTTTGTTTCTATCTATGACTAGTTTGAATTAATAAAATTATTTTGTTTTAAAAAAAAAAAGAAAAAAAAGAAGGTGACCTCTACGTGGTACATATGTGCCAGCAAGTGTATTGATTAGAGGTCAGCAGTGGAGCCACAAATTTAAAACTATATGTGCAGGTGGGTCATGTGAATGGGCCACTTCCAGTACCATTACTAAACTTTATTTCTGGTTGACCATACATACCATATATTGATAAATTAAACATTGGTTTTATATAATTAATTAATTAATTTATATCCTCATCTCACACTAAACAAAACACCCACAATGAAGAGCCGTGGGATAGATAGCATAAAAAAAGAGAAGAGACTGGCCTTTAAAAGTCCTTTGGAATAGTTGAAAATTTAATTAAATTAAATTAAATGGGTGACCAGCTTGACAGATTAAGTTTCCTCATCCATGATCTCATCATGTCGCCTAAACCTTTCAACTTAATTTGTCAAATATCTCAGGCTGGCTCTTAATAAATTACAATCTATAGATAAGCGTGCCTCGACGGGTAGTATGGCATGGTCATCCGCTCTAAGGGTGTAGTCAAGTCGAGTCGAGTCGATATAAAGTCAAGCTTGGGTTTGACTCAATTAAAAAACTAGAAGCTTGAACATGATTCGAACTTGAACGACCTTTTTTTTTCCAGATGCTTGAAACTCGACTTGAAAAATAGTCGAGTTACTCGAGTTCGACTCGCTCACGAACAACTTAAGTCAAATATTGTGATATTCGTTCTTGACTCGACAAGCTACTCGAGCTCGACTTAATTAACTTCAAATCGAATTCAAGTATTCTATGAATCGAGCTTGAGCTCAACTCAATTAACTTCTAATCGAATTCGAGTATTCTACGAATTAGGTTCAAGTAGCTCGAAGTAATATGACTCATTTACACCCCTACTCCACTGTGTATATATAATAATAGAAAATACTAGAAGATCAAAAACTACATACCTATGTGTGTACTTTCTACAAACTAGAACAACATTTTTACCTTCTATAAACTACGTATTTGTGTGTGTAATTTGACTTGTTTACACAGTTACTTTGCTCCTGAAATCCGTGATGAGCAACTTTCAACCCTCGAATTTATAGCATCTATGATTTGGTCTTGAAAGTTTAGATAAGGCTAGGTCATTATCCTAATATGTCTCCAACTTTACCTTCTATTTTCTGTTCTTTCCTTTAAGCTATCCCAGCGAAATAAGGAGACTTGCTGCTCAAGTACCCTCTTTATTAATAGAAACTTGATTTGTTTCTAATTCTAGTTTGATAGCTTAGATGATCAGATCTTCTTGATTTCATCTTTATTCACTTGCTAAAAACGATCTTAGGCCCATCAGTAACTTGCTTCCCAAGTACCTTAGTCTCCAAGGTTCCAGAATTGACTTGTGTTCCACGTCAGCTCTGACCATAGTTCGGACTTAATGAGGCTACCATGTCCCTACACTGTGGGACTGCCTTAGTCCGAACTACTTCCTGGTTCTTCCAAGGTTTTCATGTATAATTTTTCAAATCTTCATCAAACTTGATCTTTGAAGTAGTCATCTTTTTGTAGAAACCTTGAGATGAAGATATAGACAATTTCTAACCCAACATTCTCCCCCTTTGGCAAAAACATCTCTTGAAGAATGAGACAAGAAGACGGACTGAAGAAGGGAGGAAAAAGGCACTTGACACTTGAGATGAAGATTGCCATTTCATTTGATGGACTACCTGTGTTTGTTCGCCTTTTTCTATATAGACTAAAACCCCTTAACATACTTCTGAGAGCCTTTGTTCTCTTTATGCCATGTCACTTTGGATAAGTTTGCTTGCTAAAATAAATTTCTCTTAATGTTCGAGGATTAAAGCCAGGGGTTCGGTCTATGGCCTTCACGCAAGTGCACGAGGTCATACAAGTAGTAAATGCGAATGTAAGTCCGGGTATCATTCCCACGAGGAGATTGATAGGCGAATTACGAGATAACTTCACCGAGCTACTAAAATTTCATACTATTTGGACTCGAAAACTCATAATGAATGTTTTTATCAAATAATAGTCGAGAAATCTAAACTATTGAATATGTTAAAGGTAAACAAAAACAAAAATGAATAACTAAAAATAAATTGTATCTAAAAGAATGGATTGAATCAGTTTATTGAGAAAGCTTGAAAATCGTCGATGAAATCTGATGGAGCAGTCCCGATTCGACCTTAAAATCCGTTGCTCATTTCTATGTATGGATATGAATTTTGTCGAAAATTCTAATTATTGGAATTGGATTTCAGATTTTCAGCGATTTAATATCCTTCTTTCTCTCGAAGAACGAATCCCGAAGCCAGGCTACACAGCCATTCACATTTTCTTGCAAGATACGGGTATTTTTAACTGCCGATACTTCACACCCATTTCTGTTGGCAATGAGAACTTTTTGCTTTACCTTCTGGGAGTTTACCATAAAATTTCTACTACTTAATTAGTGGCAACCTCAGATCTAATGGTTTATTCCTTTCCACTGGATGGATCTAAGCTAACCGCAGGGGATTGGAACTTACCTTAGATTGAGATGAACTCTCCCCGATCATTTATATTGGTAAATACACCCTCGGGCTTGATTATGTGAGCGAGATGGGGGGATTTATCAAAATGAGGCATGGGCTTTGGCAGGTTTGGATCTGATGTGGAGCGACAGGGCTGCCAGGAAAGATGAAACATATGACCTCCAGATCTTTGATCTGCAGTGATGACCACTCGAGGCATCTTTGAATATCGAGCAAGATACATTCCTCCAGCCAATTATTAGAGTACTAATTTGGGAACATACATTCCAAAACGACAGATTAAGTAAATCGAACCTAAATTAATTTTCATGGTGTCTTGGGAAGAGTGGCAACTAAATGTAAAATCAAATCCGGTGAGTTGTAGCTCGATTCTTGCATTCACGAATCAAGAAATGGAGTGCCGATCGCGCACGACCACTGTAATTGCAATAAATCTGAAAAGAAATGAATTCCAAAAATTTGTCTAGATTTCATAAATTTCCAGGCAGTAATATTGAAGAAAAATAACAAAATCAACAATCCACCTCTACTCGTTTATGCACAGTTCGCAGATTCAAAACCAGAAAATAAAACTAAAAAAATAAAAATCTACTCTAAAATATACACTGAGTTCCTCTTCTTTTTCCACTTTCTTGGAGTGCGAAGAAGGAGAAAAGCGCTTTACTATTCGAGAAAGCTATCTATTTATCTTGTAAAAAAAGCAGATCTGGAGGAATCCCAATGCTCCGGTGGAAATCGAAAAGCCCGACTCTTGTTACATGTCGACCTCAAGTTGATGTCGGCGACGCCAAATTCTTGATGGCTCATTATCGATGTTTCTTCCTTTTTTTGTTGCAACCGGTTGTCTTACAAAATCCACACGATCGTGACCGCGACATTGGAAGTGATGTCGCGACATCTTTTGACCGGTGTTCCTTTGAGTGTTGATGTCGCGACCTCGGTGTTATGTCAGCGACATTATTGTCTTGCTTATTCTTCCGGCTTTTGTGTTGACATCAATTTGAGGTTGCAACCACTTTCTTTACATTTGTAAGAAAGACTTCATGTTGTGACCTTGATTTCTTGGTACGCAATTACATTAGTGTTTTCTTGTCGCCGTAATTTTCAATTTTTATGTGCGACCTCATGGTGATGTCGCGACCTCTTACTTTCCATTTCTTTTCTTGGTCGCTACATCGTTCACGTTACAGGCGATTTCTTTCTTTCCAACTATTTTCCAGGTCGCGACATCAAAGTGATGTCACGACCTCCTTTTCTTCTGCTTAGCTCTTTTTGAGGTTGCGACCTGAATGAGTGGTTGCGACATCATTTTTCTTGTCAAGACTTCAGTTCCTGTTTTCATGTCGCGACCTGTGTAGCATGTCGCGACATTGAAATGATGTCGCGACATGAATTTCTTCATTTGACTGCTTCCTTAAATCTCGACCACGTCTTCTTTGTCGCAACCTCCTTCTTCAAGTCACGACTTCACTTGTTCACGTTTTAGTTTCTTCTTCAAAGCCAAATTCGTTGATGTCGTGACTTGGAACTCTTGGAAGCGGAACTCTACAATCGCGACTTAAATTCAGTTGTGACCTCAGATACAACTGCGGTGATTTCTTCTTATTTTTGCTAAAATTTGAATTTATCTTTGTATTTTCTGTAAATTGGAATTTGAGTCAATTATCACTTTTATCTTGAGACAATTCAACATTATTTTCACATATTAAACTCGAGAAAAATGGATTAAAAAATCTAATGAGTTTTTGACTCCTCAAATTCCCCAAACTTAAAATTTTGCTTGTCCCCCGAGCAAGAAGAGAAAGAATTGTTTGTCCTCGAACAAATAGAAAGCAGAAAATTTTAAGGACATTTTTCGATTTATCTCACGGTCTTTCTTGTTCACTTCTTATCTGGAATTAAGAGACACCAATATTATTGCAAATTTCAGTTTTGATGCAAGAACAAGGTATATGGTATACTTCTATCACAAAATTTCTTGATAAACTAATGTATTTAACGGTTTATTTATGAGTCTTGTTTTTATGTGTGTGTGTGCGAGTCGTGATCTTTTCATCTTCATCTTGAATTTAGTTAATCTTAGGGGTTTTCTTAGGTGTTTGTCAAAGTCTATATGCTTGTTTTCATATTGATCTCCCTTAATGTAGAGTACATCGACCTTGAAATCTTGGAACTTTCGGGCTTGTAATGTTGGGCTTAGGTAATTGGGTAGATAATGGAAAAATTTAAGTTGTAAATCACACCCGGTTCCATCTTGTCTGCATTTGTTGCCTCGACTTTCACCCCTTTTTCTTCTTTGTTCTTTTACGATTCTCCTCAATTTTAGCCTAATTCATCTTTTTGAATTCTTTTTATGGAATTTCAATTTAGTATGCCTTAATTCGAGACGAATTCTTTTGTTCTTGAACTCTTGCTTTTATTTTAGAATTGGAATAGTCACGATGTTTTGTCTTCTTAGGCTTTCTATTACTCTTAGAACTTTGGGGTACAACAACTCCCATACCGGTTGGCATTAGAGGGTGCTAGGTGTTAGCGCACCCCTCTGAGCTTAATTGTTCAAGGGAAATAGGCCTTAAGACAAAAATTATTCCTTATTTCACTAACTTCTGCTTCTTTACTTCTTCAACTCCTTCATTGTCAAAATTTGGAAATATATATATATTTTTTTCAAACTTGTTTCTTTCTTTTTGCTAAACTTTTCTGAACTGGAAACTGGATAATTTGGGCTCTTTACTGCAGGTTTATTGCAAGGAAGGGAATTTCGGCTCAAATCAAGGAACTAGAGAATATGCTTAAGCATATTTTGAGGGTAGGTTTAGAAAAGCTCAAGCTGCCAAGGATGGCCTCTATCATTTCTTGTTGGCTGTCTTCACCTAGGATTTCGCCTCAATCAATAATCAAACAAGTTCTAGGACTATGGACTCTAAATCACAGATCTCGGAAGATGTTCTACAATTCTGTCAAAGTTTCATAAGTTTTGTTGACCTAAGTGTATTATTTCTTCAAGACTTGTATTTATTTACTATTTACTTACATTATTTTAACCAAGTATTTTGTTCCATCAGCAATAACCAATTTCCAATTTTTGCAAACTAAACTGAATTTAAACAAAACAGTCAATACTTCTAATTTCCAGTTTTCATTATTTATGCCACGATTCTTTTCAGAACTACGTTCTTGAAAGAACAAAATTATTTATTTGATTCTAAGCAGAAAATAAAATGACACGAAGCAAAATTAGAATCGTGTTTCTCGATTTGTAACATCTATTTATCCTGATCAATTTCCATTCAACAAGTGAGAAACCATCTAACAAGCAAAAAGACTACTTATGAAATGAGAAATCAATCAAACAAGAGACAATTAGGATGAACTAAATCAATTTCCATTAAAATTTTTGGGAATGTATATATGTATAACATGCTAAAACCTTTAATTTCCCTTTCTTCTCTTGTATGCCCTTTTAGTACTATGTTTGGAGGGTCTACATCAAAAGCGGCTTCAGAGGTCAAACTTGGGGAATTTTATTTTAGCTTTTGCTTTTCTAAAGCGGGGAGAAATTCCTTGCCCGCTGCGGAGGTTTCATTGCCTATTTGCACTACATGAATAAGCATGTCTTGCCTCTCCCCCACTTGATTGACTGTTCCTTCTACTTCAGAGATACATTCAGCGAGTTTGATAGAAGATACATTCTGGTTGATTAAGTCCATAATTTCCAATTATGTTTTCCTTCTATACTCATCATCATCTTCAGTGGCGTCTCTTTAACCATTATCTTCTCAAACTCTTTGAACAATTCCTTATATATGTGTTGAATCCATGATCTTTCTTAGCATCTTTAGTTCCATTTCTTTCTCTTTCTCGCTTCATGATATTTAGCAATTCAACATCTCTTTTGAGGCCGATTATTGTGTGAAAGCTTGTGCATGCAATGATACGCCCGTAATTTTCTCTTCTTGTCTTTCAACTCTTAACCTGCTTATTCTCGATTTTCTTCCCATATTTGTTCCTTTCCCTTCACATTTTGTAGCTCGAATTATACGATCCTTGTTGCCTTTCCCATTGAAGTTCTCTTTTCCTCCATTTTCCTTTTTCATTGTTTCGGCATTTCCATTATTTAAATTTCATGCTGCTCTGGTCTTTTGCTTGACTTGGTATGTTCGCGTACTTCTAGAGATAAAGAGATATCTTGGGCATCTGAGAGGTTCTCCTTACATTTTGGAAGGAAAATTTGTCACCACAGCACCTCTTCCATCTCTCTTCTATCGATTCGCATCCCAGCTCACCCTTACTGTTTTTGCATCCCAACACTATCTTCTTTGCTTCTTCCTTTTGGCCCCATGTACTCGAAGTAGAGTTAGAGGAGGGACAGGGACATCTTTCTTCTTATCGGTTCCGCTTCACTTGCCGACGAGGAGTCTAGTCATAGTGGCAGGGTGAGGAATCAATCCTCTTTTATTGCTATGATGGTACCCTTTGATTTATTCTTCAATTAACATTCCCATGTTTATTTTATATCCTTTTCGGCGTACAACGGGGATGGCTTCCTGTTCTCCCAGTAGGAACATGCGGTAGTACTATCCACCAGAACATATAAAATAAGGCCGAAACCCTTTCACCCGTGAGCTCCTCTTTTGATGGCATGATGGGTATTCTTACCGTCACTTCCCACTTTCCTTCTCCTCCAGGTCAGCAGGTTCACTATTTTTATAATAATTTGGGGCTCTCAGCCGGTTTCTTGTATTTCGACCCATACTTGTGTCCCTCTTAGTTTAAACGCTAGGTATGCTTCCTATACGTCGAAGGGCACCCGAGCACCTCTCACAGCACGTCATCCTTCATTCCCTATGTTTGCATAGAATTCCCTTGGAAAAGTGAAAACCCTAGTGCTGTGTTATAAAGAACTCCTGACCTCTTTTGTGCCCGGAAAATAAATCAATTTCATAAAGCCCTCTTTCGCAAACAAATTCTTTATCAAACATCACCTTGTTCCTGTAATTCCTTGGCTTCTTGTGAAATGGCAGTCCTTGTTCTCTTACATTCCTCTGTCGGGTTGCTCCTCCTCCCTGTCTTGGTTCCCTTTTTCCAACATTTACTTCTAACCAGTGGAGTTGATTTAGGCTGAACTTCTTCTCTTTGCCCTGCCCGACATTGTCTTGCATAATTTCTTGATCAATTTGTTGAGATTGTTGAGTCATCTTGGTTTCTTGTGTGATTACGACGGTTTATGGAAATTCTTGAACTTCACGGTTCTAGGGTTTGAAATTCCAAAAGATGGATCTTGAGCGGAAAGGTTGGGGTTGAGCTGTGATTCTTGAGAAATTTGAATTTGAATAGGCGTTGGGTTTAATGTCATAGCCAGCGCTTTGGGAGTGGACATTAAATATTGAATCATAAATCAATGATTATTGTGGCTTTTTATTTTTAAATTTTTGCTTCTTTGGGCCTTGAGAATTAGAGGGTTTAAAATTCACTTTTATTGACTTTTGGACAATTTTAGGTCACAACTTCAAAATTTCATGTCGTGATCTAAAAATTTAGGTCACGACAGGGAAAATTGTGTTGCAACATAAAAATGTTCTTTCCCTCCTTCATTTCTTATTTTTCACATTCAACATTCTTAGTTGCAATTTTTGGATTAATATTGTGACCAAAACATAAACGCTCGATTTCAGTAGTTTCAGTGTAATTCTTTGCATTCGAACATTCTCTGATTCAAAACCCAAATACGTATCGTACAAAATTCGGCCAACTTCCATTATGCATCATTCGACATTAAGCATCAAAACAAGATAAAATTCCCCAAACTTTCCAATCATACTATATCAAGAATAGATTTCAAAATTCAAATCAGAAGAAGAAGCGCCCTTTTTGGTCTCTTATGCTGATTGAAGTTTGATTGTAGATGCTCTCCTTTTTTGCACAATCTTCATTGTCCTGTAAAATTAGAAATTATTTAACTATTATTCAATCACTAATGAATACAATTACAGAATCTACTAAAAATTTTAAACACTGAAACTGTAGAATGGAAACGAGAAAAGATTCACAAAACAAGGCGGTGTGGTGCCTTCCCGCAAGAATTTGCTCCATTTTAGTCTTTTGTGGACTTCTATTTGCCATTGTTACTGTTTACACCATGCAATTTTCTTCATTGAGAACTAAAGGTTTCACCCGGTACCTTTTTAAGATAATGCTTTTGCATCTGTACGACCAGTAACTTTGAACTCCTCATGATTCTTGGTTCTAAAATTAATCATTTACTTTAATTATTGTGCTTGATACCAGCATAAATGGTCCACTCCATTTAGTTTCAACTTTCACGGGAAGAGTCTTATCTGGAATTGAATAACTTGGAACTGATCTCTGCCTTGAATTCCACCATCAAAATTAGTTGATCATGCCCATTTTGTTTATCCTTGCAAAATTCAGTATATCATAGGCTTCATTCCACTCCCGACTCTTCCAATTCATTTAGCGGAGTAGCCTATCTTTATAGCGACTTTTAAAATCAGGTAGCTTCTTGATGGCCCTATAGCACTGTATTCTAGCAGCTTTCAAGAGGTAGGTGACAAGGTTTTCCAAAGACAAAATACGTATGGGGACATTCAATGGGAGTTTTAAGCGATCCTGCTGTGCCCGGCAGTGCATAGTCAAGCTTGGGCCAATATCTCTGCTAGAACTTACAGGTCTTTTCAGTACTCTTTGTTTCCGCAGTTGGAAATTTCGGCTTGCCCATTTGTTTGAGGATGATGGTAGCTCATAATGTGTTTGATACCATATCACCTCCTTGGGTTGTCCAGGCACACTATTAAATGTGTCAGTGATTATGGTTCTGGATTGTCTTACAGAAACTGGCCGAGAACCAATTTCTTTGTAAAAACCTATTGTATTGGCATCATTCTTTGGACATGCTGTTGCTTCTACCCATTTGATACATAATCCACAGCTAGGAGTATGTATATATTTCCAAATGAAGCTGGAAAAGGCCCAATAAAATCCATTCCCCATACGTGAACAAGCTAACGCCACCGGGATACCTTGCGGGGGCATTTCATGCCTTTGCTGATGTTCCCACATTCTTTTGGCATTGATCCACCTGACACTTTACACATAAAACAATCCTTAAAAATCGTGACCGGAGTAAATTACATTTGGAGAATTTTTATGGAACATTTATCTCTATGAAAGTGTGTCCTCGTAAGGTGACATAACATTCTTTTAAAATCTTTGCTGCTGCTTCCTAGGCCCACCCCATCGTATAATCGAGATCATCTCTCTTTTAACGTCTTGGTCATCCCGGATGTAATTTTCTTTGTCCCGAGTCCTTGCTTTTCTACGTTAGTAGGCGAATTACAGTGGCAAAATTCCTGAAGCTAGAAATTCACAATGTCGGCATACCAGAGGGTGGATTGGAGTAAACAGTGAAATCATATAATCAGGAAGAAGAAGGAAGGAGACGGCGATAGAGAAAGATGACGTTGTGAGACTTAGGAGAAGACTTACTGCTATTTTCTCTTCCTTCTCCTTGTACGAGTGGTTTTCTCTATAAGCAGTGATCGGCTATCACATTGTCACTACCCTTCTTGTCTTTTATTTCTAAAATCAAGAATTTCTGCAATAATAGTACCCACGATCAATCTTAGCTTTGCTTCTTTCTTTGCCATTAGAATGTTTAATTTGCTTGCATGATCAGTGTGTATAACAACATGAGACCCCAAAATGTATGGCTTGAATTTTTCACATGCAAACACTATTGCTAGCATCTCCTTTTCAGTAGTAGAGTAATTTTCTTGTGCTTCATTAAAGGTTTTGCTAGCATAGTAGATGGCTTAGTAGACACTTTTTTCATCTTTACGTCCCAATCACGACTCCCATTCTGAAATCAACGGCATCACATGATTTCAAATTCTGTTCAATGCGGTTTTGCCATGATGGGGCTTGACTAGTCTGGATTTGATTTCTTGAATGCTTTGGCGGAGTTAAATCTAAAAGAACTTAGTATCTTTTTCGGCCAATGCGCATAGTGGTCTAGCAATTTTTTGAGAAATCTCGATAAATCTTCTATAAAATCCGGCATGTCTAAAAAACTTCGATTCCTTATTTGTAGTGGGTGGAGTTAGGTTTCTTATAAATTGAAACTTTTACGGTCTACTTGAGCCTACAGCTGCGAGAAATCATGTGCCCAAAAATTCATACGTAACCGTAAAATGACATTTTTTCCCCCAGTCGAACCGGATTTTTGTCTTTGCACCTTTGAAGTCTTGTCCCCCGAGTTATGTAGGCATTGTTCAAAGCTGGATCCATACCTTTGTAAAATCATCCATGAAGATTTTTATAACTATACCTTCGTCAGAGAAAATATAGACATCATGCATCTTTGGAAGGTACGGGGCATTACACAAACCAAATGGCATTCTCTTAAGCATATAAAAGTACCAAATGGGCATGTAAAAGTGGTTTCTCCACGATCTTGATTCAATATGTTTAGTTATATCGGAGTATCCATCGAAAACAAAAATGAGGGTGTCCTTGACTATCCGACATCGATCAATGAAAGGTAAGGAAAATGATCCTTTAAGTTTGCGGTATTCAATTTTCTATAGTCAATACACACCCTCCATCTGTCCACGGTTCTTGTAGGAATCGAGTTCATTCTTTTCATTTTGATTCTGATGAATCCAGCTTTCTTAGAGACCATGTCTTGGGCTTACCGAACTATCGACCTAGCATATATAAAACACACATTTGCTTCTTTAGGAGCTTCTTTTGACGACTTCTTTCATGCTTTGGGTTCAATAGCTCTTTGAGTGCTCCACGGAAGTTTTGCATTATCTTCGGCAATATTTTGTGCGCACAAATGGAGGGGTGATACCCTTCGGATCTTGATTAACGACAATCGCTTCCTTGTATTTTCTTAAAATCACCAGCAACCGTTCTTGACGGTCAGTCGGTGATATGATAGTAGTTTTTCTCTTTTAAGTTCTAAAGCACCATATTTCAAATAGTGGGCAATTCTTTCAATGTTAGCCCTTTATACGCACTAGTTTCCTGCTCCCGAGTTTAAGCTGTTTAAATTTGCTTACTTCTGCAGCCCATTTTCATTTATACTGCAAATTTGTTTCCTTGTTAAACAAATTTGAAGGCGAACTTCACAATCAAAGCTCTCAAGGTGCGAAAATTCATCCTCTCCCGGTACCATTGATAGAGTGTTGAATGATACAATCCAGGAATTCAATTCATCATTGAGAGGCTATTGTTTCTTACGGCCAAGCCCATAATTGTGCTCTACATTAGGATGTTCGGACTCTATTAATATTAAAGTGCCTTTGCTTCATCCCGAGTCTAAGTGTCAGTTCACCTTTCTGTACGTCTATCAAGGCAGCTCTTGTTGCTAAGAAAGGCCTTCCCAGTAACAAAGGAACTTGGGTATCTTCCTCCATCTGCATGATAACAAAATCCACTAGGAAAATGAATTTCCAAGCCGACAAGTACATCTTCGAGAATGCCTCTTGTTGTGCCATTGATCTACTCGACCATGCGCAATGTGATTCTTTGTTGGGAATTGTTCCCGAGCTTAGTCTGCGCACTGCGATAGAGCATCAGAATTTATACTCGCGCCCCGAGAATCACATAAAACTTTCTTGAATTCCTTATTTCCACTATGGAGCGGGGAATGGTGGAAACTATCGGGGTCTTTCATCTTTCTTTGGGAGCCTGTTTGGATAATGGCCTTTGCAAGTACTTGATCAAGTCAACTATATGACTATCTTTCTTTTCTTGCTTTCAGTATTCCTTTAGAAATTTTGCATAAAGAGGCATTTGGTGATCACAGCAAATGGGATATTTATTTCTATTTTCTTGAAAATATCGAGAATTTAGAAAAGCGTTCTTCTCTTCTTGACCACGAGTCTTTATGGGAATGGCAACTACTTGGTGTATACGTTGTTTCTTCCCTTCTTTTACGGTCATTACTTCCTTCGGTACATTCAATGCGGCTATTCTTCTCTTCTTTCTTTTCAGTCTCTTCTTTCTCTGCCTTAAATCCTTCTTTCTTTTCAGTCTCTTTGTTGTTGCTCAAATCCTTCCCACTTCTTAACTGAATTGCCATGCAGTCTTTTGGGTTCTTCTGCGTGTCACTAGGGAGTGCTGCCCTTGCTACGTTTGGCATATTCGGGGCGGATATACTTGTGTCTCTAAATTTTTCAGTGAGGCACTAGCATTTTTATGAAACATGTGAGTATCAGACTTGAAAGCTTCCAAGTCAGATAGTTTTTGTTCATGGAATTGTAATAGCCTCTTATTATCCCCCATGAACTGCAGCATTTGTTCTTCAAATTGTTGGGTTCTCCTCTAACCCTGATATTCATTTTTGCCCTCACCTCCTTGATCTTAACTGCTTGGAACACATGAGTGAGCTGCGATATCCTTATTGAGGATGTTGTCTGCAGCAGGCGGGTGTGTGCCCCTCCACCATATGAGAAATTCTCATGGTTCCTCGATCTTTGGATTGTAGTGTGTGGGCATGTTAAGTTGGCCCAGAAATGATAACTTCTTTGCTCGTTCCTTACTTCCTTTCCCTCGGCACCATAAAAATGTCTTACATTGGCACGTCGGCGCCTTTCATAAGTTCTCTTTCGGCTGCTCTATTTCCTTGAAGCGGTGTGCATCACTCTCTCTTGTTTGTCCATCCTATGCATTATGGCATCAACTGCCTCCATGGGTACATCATCTTCTTTCAGCTCCATGACCCCTTTTCCTCTGCTACTTCCTCTTGAAAACTCAGATGGAGCTTTCATATTGCAATTTGCTAAGTCTTCTCGGATCTCGCCTGCTTGGCCTTTTTCGTTTGAATCCTCCCTTTGCATGAAGCATCGATAATGCCCTTGGATGCATCATTTAAAGCATAATACACTATGTCCATGCGGGTCTTCAAATCTATTCATTACATCGGACACCTGCTTGACAACCTCTCTTGAATCTTTCCCGAGAGCCTACATATAGGCTCATGCTTTCCCACTGGCCGGAATCTCTTATTATCTCTCTTCGTCTTTACGAATTGAGAGATGGAAAGAATACGCAGTAATGCTTCTACCAACTCCTCCCAAGTATCAAGCTGAACCATATGGTAATGATTCATACCATGTGGCTGCTATATCTCTTAAAAGAAAATGGGAAGAGATCTTTGACTTTATCACCTGCAGTCTCCACCATTCGAAACTAACTGTATTAGCCATCCTGTGAAATCTTCCCAGGTATTCATTTGGGTCTTCGGTAGGATGACCCGATAAGCTGATATTCTTGAACCATTATGATAAAGTGGCTTTAGTTAATTATTTGCTTCCACACGGTGGTTTGTCACGATTGCGAGAATATTCTTCACTGAATAATAGGCCTCGAAATCCTCCATTATTAATGCGTAATGGGGGACCTTTTAGGCTGCGTCTACGTTACTCCTATTTGGTCATGTCTCTCCATCTGCCATAAACTGCGTTCTGCTCTTTTTGTCTTTCTTAAGCTCATCAGTATTCTCTCCAATTCAGTGTCCTAGCTGGAGATAGGTCGAGAATCCTATTCCTATGCATTAAAGGTTTTCCTGTAATCAAAACACACTCAGATTAATAGGATTAGTCAAACTAAACAAATATTTTCAACATGGATTGTTAAAAATTAGTGACTGTTGTAGCCACTACTTGAAAAGCTATTTTTGTTATTTTCTTAAAAATGTCCAAATTAGTATTTCCTTCTTTCGTCGGAGGCATATTGATCTAATTAATTCTTTGATCACAGGAAGCAGTAGCCATAAAAACTTGTTCGCCTTTTTCTATATAGACTAAAACCCCTAAAATTAACATAGCTACAAGAGCCTTACAATTCTCTTATACCCATGTCACTTTGGATAAGTTTGCTTGCTAAAATAAATTTCTCTTAATGTTCAGGATTAAAAATAAGGGGTTGAGTACATGTGCTGAGAGTGCACAGTCCTCTAGTAGTAAATCACGAATGTAAGTCCAGTATCATTCCCACGAGAGATTGATAGCGGGTATAGATCCAACTACCTCGACCTCAAATTTCATACTATTTGGACTCAAAACTCATAATGAATGTTTATCGAAATGACAAAAATCAGAAATCCTAAACTATTAGAATATGTTAAATTAAGCAAAACAAAAATGATGTAAAAATAAATTGTATCTAAAAGAATGGATTGAATCGGTTCTTGAGAAACTTGGCTCATCAATGAAATACAATGGAGCGTTGATTCCGGCACTAAATTCGTTTGCTCTTGTTCTATGTATGGATACGAATTTTGTCGAAATTCCTAATTATTATGGATCTGAATTTTGTCCAAGAATTCTAATTATTGAATTGATTTCTCCGCTTTCGATTTAATATCCTTTGTTTCTCCTCGAAGACAAGATCAAACTACCACCCAGATTCACATTTTCTCGCAGATCCGGCATTTTTCTTCACACTTCACACCTATTTCGTTGGATGTTGGTAACTTTCTTTGCTTTACCTTCCTGATTCCTCGCAGAAATTTCTACTACTTAATTATGGCACAACCTCCAGATCTAATGGCTTATTCCTTTCTCCCTCGATTAGATATGTTAACACGGGATCGAACTTACCTAGATCGAGATGAACTCTTGATCATTTATATTAGCTAAATACACCCTCCACTCCCAAGTATGAGCGAATGGGGATTTATCAAATGAACTCCAGAGCTCACATTTGGGCCAATGGTGTCGAACATACCTAAAAGAATGCCTCAACTCCTCGTGGAATTACCTCCGTGTTACCGTGAGGGCATCCTGGATATCGAAAGGCATACATTCTCAACGGGTATTAGGTGCTACCTGGGAACTTATCTATTCAAAAATGACACCGACATAAATCGAATCCCAAATTACCTTTCCATAATTGTGCAGAAAGATCAGAATTAAATGTAATCAATCCACCAGTCAAGGCCTGACATCGTGTATCATAATCAAGTGAAATGGAGGCGATCGCGCACGACCATCACCGTAAATAAATCAAAAGAATGAATTTTAAATTTGTCTAGATTTCATAAATTTAGCACATCAAGAAAATAACAAAATCAATAATTCTATTTACTCGTTTTCAAAAGATAGCCACGATTCAAAACCGTAAAATGAAACTAAAAAAATAAAATCTACTCCAAAATATACACTGAGGTTCCTCTTCTTTCCTTTAATTGGCATTGAAGAAGGAGAAAATTGTTTACTATCTCGAAAAGCTATCTATTTATACTATAAAAAACGAACTGGGCGAATCCCAAAATGCTCCAGTGGAAATCCAAAGAAAAAGCCCAAATTATCAGCTCACTAAGTGTCAGCACCAAGTTGATGTCGCGGCTAATGAATTCTCTTGATGCTCCACACACGCGACTCTTCCTTTCTTCATGTAACCATTTTGTCTTACAAACTCCCCGACTACCTGGTCATATACTGAAGTGATGTCACATCTTTGTCTGGGTTGTCTTTAGTGCTGCTGATGCTCACTTCGTTGTTATGTCGCGACATTATTGTCTTCTTATTCTTCCAGCTTTTGTGTTGCGACATCAATTTCAGGTTGCGACCACTTTGCTGTTTGTAAGAAGACTTCATGTTGTGAATCTTGATTCTTGGTCGCACTCGCTGGCAGGTTTTTTCTTGTCTTCATAATTTTCAATTTTATGTCAGGAACTCATGGTGATGTCATGACCCTTTGCTTTCCATTTCTTTCTTCAGTCGCTTAATTCGCCCACGCTAAAAATCGATTTCTCTTCCAACTATTTTCTGTGCTCGACATCAAAGTGATGTCGCGACCTCCTTTTCCCGCTCAAATTCTTCTGAGGCGTTGCACCGAATGAGTGGTTGCGAGACATTTTTCAAGACTTCAGTTCTCGCTTACGCTTCGCACCAGCATGTCGCGACTTCCAATTTGACCTTTAATTAAAACTATTTGCGACTTACATTTAAGTGGCATCTCTATGGCTTCATAGATGTGGACCGCTGAATTCTCAGTTATATCGCGACATCATTTATCTCTTGTGTCGCGAGTTGAAATGATGTCGCATGAATTTCTTCATTCACCGCTTCCTTAAATCTCACCACGCCTTGTTTCATGAGGTCCTTCAAGTCACTAACACTTCACTTGTTCACGCTTTAGCTTCCTTCAAAGCCAAATTCAAGATGTCGTGGACTTGGAATTGGTCGAAATTGAACTTCCCCGGCTGCGACTTAAATTCCTAAATACTAGACCTCAATTCCTAGAGGTCGATTTCTTCTTATTTTTGCTATAAAATTTGAATCTCACGATTTTCCAAATCGAATTTGAGTCAATTATCACTTTTCTGCAGACAATTCAACATTATTTTCATATTAAACTCAGAAAAATGGATTAAAAATCTAATGAGTTTTTTTGACTCATCAGTGTTACATCTCGGCCATATACAATGAGATGGAATTAAAAAGAGTACAATAAAATAATTCCTTCTCTTGTATCATTTGTCTTCTCCTCTTATTTGTTGAAGGCTAGAACTAGGGAGACCGAGGTGATGGCAAAGGGTAGCCTCCAATGCCTACTCCGGGGTTGCCACTGTGTTCGCACCAAGTGAGGTCATTAGAGGCAATCACCTGAGCTGATGAGACTCAGCCAAAGACTGAATGTACCAATGTTTATCCCCAAAAGCAGCTCTTCAATTTCCTACTGTAGTGCATCAAGCAGCTGTGTTCATTTTATAACTCAGAGTTTAGACTGTTTAAGATAGGTAATTTTATAGCAGGATCCATATACTCCCCCCTCAATATCATCCTTTTGACATGGAGAATATGGAGTCTTAAGCCCTAGTCTTTTTCAACTCCTTTAAAGTTGTTGTCAGCTCCTCTCTTATTTTCAAGAAACCTAGGATATGAAGTTCCACCAACTGCTATTGTTTATAAACGTGACCCAAGAACTTCGCAAATCAGATGGTTGGCCTGCATCGTTGATTGGCTTCTTTAGATTGGAGGTTGAAGGGTGATTCGTTGAGGCAGTAGCTGGTCCGGACTTTTTTCGAAAGGGACATCTCGAAGATAATGCCCTTCAGAGTAACTCAAAGGTTGATTCTCACTTTACTCAGTCTGAGGGCCCTAAGATGCTGGAAGTGGTAGTGTTATACGACTTTTAAAGCTGTGAGTATCCCATATATCAAGGAAGGATACCTAATTGCCTTCAGGTATGCTGTGTTCTTGACGTGTCCTAGAATGTGTTCGAATACTGACTTACCTAGGTTGAAATTTTTGCACATGACTATCTAGAAGAGAAAGGTGTTAAAGTTCTTTACTACTACCGTATGGTGGATGGTTGGCTACCAATTTCAGACACATGGAGATTTCAGGCATGGAACTCAATAACACCTAGAGCAGATGATGAGTTGTATCTTTTTCGTCATGTTCTTCTTCCTCCCATGATGATTTAAGACCATTGATCAAGCCCCAATGCATTCCATTATTCTCTAGATGTCATCACATTCCCAATAATGGTTGATGATGTTGTGGGAGAATTGAAAAATATGTCCCTGCAAGACCATCCTCCGTAAGCTCTGGGATCAGTGGGTCCCCATGTCCTAGACAAGTTCATGAAACCTGTGACAATACGAGACATGAAAATATAGCTTCAGCCACAATGCCCAACATGTTCTTTTTCCAAAGTGGTTCCACAATCTCATACTATTCGAAGTCCTTAGAATGTAAGGTTCGTTGACCCATCTCTTTGAGACAGAGACCCACAACTTGTCATAGGAAGAGGATTTAAAGAAGAGGAATGGAGATTCACTCACTATTGGGGATGTCTGAACGTGATGCCTTCATCGGTTTTTAGTCCAAGCTTTGACTGAAAGGGTGCGGGTAAACTTCCTCGTGAAGCAAAAGTGAACAAGAGGAGAAAGGATATTTTTTCTCTAGTTCACCAATCGGGATTTGAGGATTCATCAATCAATTGTCGAGGTCGTTTTGACTAAGATCTTAGAATCTCTTTAGCCGAGTTTCATCATATGAACTGGAAAGGCACTAGTTGATCTTCTTCAATTATCTCACACTCAATTTTAGACACCATGGTCTTTGGTGGTGTTCGAATGGTGATGTCCTCAAGGTTTGGACACTTGGACTCCCCTTGATTGGACTAGGAGACTTCTGCCTAGAAGCATCTGTTGTAGGTATGTCCTCTTTGGATGTACCATATGGCATAAGAGCTAGTAGCGTTGAGCAAAGAGGTTCCACATTAATGGAATCCATGACTATCCCATCTTGATAAAATATTCTACCTTTTCCGTTGAAACTCCCCTTTCTAAACTTTCTAGTACCGACCTTACTAGATCTGGTCATCACCATCTTCAAGAGCTGACAAGAATTGAAGATCTCAAAGAAATTTATGACCTTTAGAGGTTTCTTGAGAGAATATGCAGAAAAAGAAGTGTGCTTTTATCTTCTATTGTTCTCCTTTATCTAGAGGTCCCACTGGCTCTTGAGAAACCCTAGAATTTGTCTTTAATGGTATCTTTATTAATTAGGGTGCTAGACTCGTTTTTGACGTGATCGGCTTGTAGTCGCCTTCGGCCATTTCACTCTCACGCCCAGCCATTGCAGTGTATGTCATAGGTATATATATATATATATATATATATGTATATATATATATATATATATATATATATATATATATATATATATTTATATATATGAATTCATAAAAAATAAAATGCATATGATGCATAATCCCATGGAAGATATGAGGGTCTCATACCTAGTAGTATCCAAACCCTGGGTGAAGATACTGATCAAATTAAAGTTGTGGGAATTAGGACTTCCTTTGGGATGACATAGTCCTTAAGCATATTCTTCATCCTCATCAACTGTTTGCACCCACTAGTTACTACTATGTGTTATGTCTTGGTTGTTGAGTGTGATATGTAGTTCAGTTTTCTGATGAGCCATGACACAAGACTATTTTCATAACTTCCAGATTTACACTTCATCCCTTTTGAGTCTCCATCACAGCCATATGTTCCACACTTGATGGTCTTCGTGATTTCTAGGAAAATTTCGACCTCAATGTCTTGTTCTCCTATATCTTGATTCATTCCTTCCACTTTCCGAATACCTCCTGTGACAAGATGCTTAGTTCTAGGTGTAGTCCGAACTTCTACTGACATAAAGAGGCATTCTTCACAATATGAAGTGATTCGAACAAGCTGAGTTACTTTCTCCTTTTGTACTTCTTTAAGAGGCATATCATGAAAAGTCTTTTGGTCTTCCTAGGGAGAAGATGTTTTTCCTCTCATAGGGTGATTATCGTCTTGATCCCCTTTAGGCGGCATACGAGTCTGAATCGGGACTTTTACTTGCTTTTTCTGTGACGCTAGGCCCAAGTCCCATAACACCAAAAAACATCATATCCAAAGATAAAATAAAACTACCACCGTAATGGTGGTCACAAGGTCATACAAATTTATCCCAATTACATATACATATACAAAACTCAGAGTCACAGGCGATTTGTGATGTGTATATAAAATTCATAAAAATATAAAAAGACCGCCATTCCATAAGTATATGCTTCTGTCAAGGGTCAAAGTGTACCTAAGTACGGATATCATCCATTACAAAACAGATGCCATCACCGCACTATAATACATTTCTAATGATCCAGTTCAACACTGTGAGGCATGAAAGCAACTAAACTGGAAACAATAAAGTCTCAATCAAATTAACAGTTCCTCCACAACTGAAGGATGCCTACAGATGAGATAAATCTTTAGTACTAAGCAACTGATAACCCAGATCAAAAGCAAACTGGCTCTTACAGCTTCATGAAAACAGTCAAGTGCACCTTATTCTGGCTAACACAGTCTCTCTCAGTCTAGCTAACCTACCAACTAACACTAGGCTCCTTTGCTTCTCACCAACCCCAAGCATTAGATGCCAGATCCAAAAGTCGACACGCCTCCTAATCGATAATTCTCACTACCAGGCTAATTGTTGATCTATCTATGTCTAGTTCTTTACTCCCTTTCGTGATCTTGCAAAGAACCACTCACCACATTGAGATTAGCCAAATCATCATGTAAATAGAACCAAGTATGAATCACAGTACCACAAGAAAACAATAGAAAACGGAATATTAACAATAGAAATAAAACCCATGTTCAATATGTATACAACCAAACTCCCTGACTAAAATTTAAAGCATGATAAAGGTTTGATACATAATAAACTTAGGATAAAAACATGAGAAAAGAGGAAGAAGAAACTATACGATCAAATGATGATGAGTCTTGATTTTCTTCCACAAATCTCATGATCTTCTCCCAACCATAAACAGCTCCTAACCCCTCCCTTGGTCCCAAGACAAAGCCCCTCTCCAGCCTCCCGATTCGTGCCATGAGGGTTGAGCTTAATCAACAAAAATTTATAATATTCCTGTTCCTCCCACCGTCGTAGGTCAAGCTACTCAAGATAGCGGTCTAGGGTCGAAATATTGTGGATGGGGTTTTCATCCTAGGAATGATTTGCATAAGTGTGAAAAGGTATATTCTATTTGGATTTTTTTGGATTTTGCTTTTAAAATGCAGAGTAGTTTGAAAATCGAATAAATCAGAAGACTCAAAGATGTGAAAAGAGAACTTTGAAAATTTAGGTCACTAACTTGATAACATAGTGGCAAACAAGTGTCTTCGGCTTTATCCTCGTGATTATGACAAGCAACCATAGTCCAAGCCATAAACCTGATCTTTGTTTAACTAGCAAACCAACCCTGTGAATCACTCCTATCTGAGTCAACACAAAATACGCATCTATAGCCCCTTTCTCGGGCCTTAAAACCCTAATACATCCAACATTCTGGCCTTAAGTGGGCTCAGAAGACCATCTAAAAACCACACAAAGTATTTAGCAATAAGATACACCTTGTGATCCCAAAGCACGGTAAGTGTATCACAACCACGACATTAAATGATATTCAAATTCTCAGTTTGAGAAGGCAAGACTGAGCCAAATACAAAGACTGAGATCCAACACATGAGGACAACCCAACCGCCCCACAACCAAGCTTAGCCACCTTCCTCTTCAAAGAGGCTTAGCTACATCTCTCGGTTGTCATCCCCAAGAGGTTGTTTAAGCACTCTAGAAAATGAGAGAGAAAGAGGAGAGAGAAGAGAGAAACCAAACCCTAAGTGAAAGTCAAGATATTATAAAGTGAAAATTTGTGCCAAAAGATTGTCTCCCAAGTTAGCTTCCTTAGGTTACAAAACTAAGGGGTTTTATATATAAAGCACCCATTATGTGAAAACTACAATAAAGCCTAACATTTTGGCTAAAATAAGGGACAAGGGAAGTATTACACCAAATGAAGTCGGTTTGCATTAATTACAAAAGGATGACAAGGTATTAATTCTCATTAGATAAATAATTTCAGGGCGTCAAAATCATTAGTTAATAAAATTTCGCTTAGGTAGCAATTGCAATACAGAGATAAATAATTGTAATTTGGCTAGGCACTGAAATTTATAGCTAAATTTCGCTATTAATAAATTTAGGTGATAGCTTAAACCGTATTTTTCGCTAGGAACAAGTAATAGCGAAATCTTTAGGTCTAGCGTTATTCATTAATTTTCGCGCTTATGCAAATTTCGCTATGATTGCTAATTAATCCTGCACTCTGAATCATAGCTTGGGCCTCCCCGGAGTTGCCGATTCCACTGCATGGCCTACTGCCCAATATCGCACTCAACTTTATCACTTTGCCTTCATTCTTCTTTGATTTTTGGTATGTTTGATGGCTGATGAATGGTCTTGAATCTCACATATTTAGCATATGTCTCGAGACACTTCAAAGTACGAAAACCCAAAACAACCAAAAATAACCTCTAAACGACATGCTTTATACTAAGAACACCAATAATTTCAATTGGTATAATTGGCATGATTAGTGCAAAAGCACCTACAAAACCTATCCGATAGGGTCTAAAATAAAGACTTCTTCAGGTAATTAATCACACCCCCCAACCGAACGCCATAGTCCCTTTAGTACGTAAAAACAAAAGGATGTACAAAGTGATTCTCAAAGTTTATGATTCAAAAAAGGTGTATATACATATAAATAGTAATTAAACCTAAAATTGACACCAAGTTTTGAAACCGCCATGAAAGAGACAAAAACCATACAAGAACAATTTCCAGGTCAAAATTGGTTCCATGATTCTCAACCTGAATTTCCACCAAAGTCAAACGGTTCTTTATAACCATCGAGCCACAAATTGTAAAATTGCCCCTCCTCCAACCTAGCACCGCATGGCTCTGCCGTTGAACAAATCTAGATAAGGATAGTTACACTTTTTTTTCTTTATTCAATCATATCAGAGGGTGCAATGCTTAAAATTGACTCTACCAAAGTCCAGTGGGTCCACCCATGACCCAATCCAATTAAGGCTTGTGGCATCAAGCCAAAAGGATCGACCATTAAACTCTACAGTTTCACTCTTGACTAATGACTCAAAATCAATCACCTACAAATCGCAACTCTACCTATCCACCCATGTAATGAACACTAAATCACATTCTAAACTACTACATAGTGGCATCTAAGCCAAAGGTTTTCAAACATACACCCCTGACCGTGTTCCTGGGTTTTAAGGTAAAGCGTCACGACTTTATTTTTTCTTTTTCTTCTTCTTTTCTTTTCTTTTTGCTTTTCTTTCTTTCCTTTGAAGACTACATTGGTCTCTCAAATGTGGGTAAACATGTCATCCTAGGGTCGCTAACATGCCTAAGGCCTAGCTATGCAAAGTGAAAGGAAGCAACTAATTTGATGTACCATTGAAACAATCCGTGCAAGGTGTGAATTAAGCTTAAGGAGAAATACCCTGTTACGCTGGAACTCAACTCAACAAAATTATATCAATATGAATTGCTCAACATAAAGGTGACAAACAGTGGTTTCCAAATTTTCCATTTAAAGTATAATTCAATTGTCCAATTGAAGTATCTAATTTGCTTCACCAAGCAACAATTCAATTGTTCAATTGAAGCAATTCAATTGTCCAATTGAAGACAAAAACGATTACATAAGATGGAGGCACAAAAAGTATGCAAAAGTGTAAAGTATATATACCGAATAGGGCTTTCGATATAGCCAAAATGGCAGTACATACCAAAGCCAAACATACAAAAAATCACCGCCTTACTATGGCTAATACACAGAATCCTAACTCAGCCCAGTAGGCAGCTGACAAGCCGTAACTATACAAAATCATAAAGAAACCCAATCCACCTCTACCGCCGTGGGTGTGGGTCTCTGGATCACGCCGGGCTGCAAATGGGAACATATCCAATGATGCGGATGCCGGCCAATGTGAGGCTCCTCCCTCCGATCCGAACACGCAGGCACCTGAGAGCTGGGTAATCCGTCGCAGCGATGAGTGAAACCGAGCTAACCTCCATCCGTCGCCCGAGTAGCCGCACCCAGCATATAGCATCCATCACACCCGGCTATCTCTCGAAATGGGCGCAAAGCCATACTGGGTGGAATGGTGTGTCGAATAGGAGGGGACCAGTGTATCCGTCGGCGCCAACATGTAGTATGTAGAGGAGGAGATGGAGGATGAGTGGAGCCGACCAGATCTCTGCCTGGGGGCGTTTGCCACCGGCTTCGTGGAGTCCCGGCCACTTGATCCGGTACTCTCCTCCCGTCCGCCGGAGGAGGAAAGATACGCATGGCCATCACTGGCCCACTGACAGACTAGAGGGCATCTGATCCTCCTTCCTAATCCCGGGTTCCGAATCAAATGCTCAAGAACCCGGCAGAGTAGTCCCAAAGATCAAAGCACTGAAGACTCTCGCTCGAACTGTGCCCTTCCGATGGACCTTCTCCTCGAAATGCATCATGAGGTCATCACCGCCGAGGATCAACTAGTATCCCTTTGAGATCCCAGAAGAACCTCCCAGATGTTCCCCTCCCCGCCGCATACGTCGGAAGGGTGAATAGTCAGTCCTCAATAGGTGGTCAATCACAAAGATCCGAGGCTGAGTCGCCTCCCCGAAGAGCATCGCCCCGCCAGATGTCCCGGCAGATAATCCATCACGAGGTGGGTGTGGCCTAGTCAGTAACCTCTCGCATTGCCTAAGGTATACGCAGCTCTGTGCCACCGGGGAATATCCGCCGCCTCGAAGTACCCGGCCGATCATCTATAGAGAATCGAAGCTCGCACGACCAAACGCCCCCGAGGATGTCATCGAGTGATAAACCGCAGCACCACCCGCGGGGTAATAATACGCTCTCGGGGTCATAGCGGCGTAGAGGAATAGTCCTCAATCAACCTCAGAACTCAACTGATCAGCCTCGCTACCGACGCCAGAATGACCCATGAAAACTCGAATGGCAGTGATTCCCGAATGGGGTGCCCGACGAACAACCCGCCTCCCGATCCCGAAAGAGTAGACAACCGAGGCGATGATGTCGCCCGCAACTGGCGTGACCGGAGACGGTATGGAGGCCAGATGAGGCGACCGCCCGCCCGATTTATGCCCGCTGAGGGCCGGGGTCCTAGCTCTCCTTCCGTATAGCGACGGGCCCGGTCCGATCCGAGTCCGATATCGCTGGAATCCCAGGCTTTCAGAAACACTGAGCGGTCGAGTTTGGCCGCCTCGCCGTGTACCAATTTGACACGCCGGTTATGACCAATTCCTAGTACGGTAACCATAACCGAAATCCAAATAAACATCGGAAGAGGTCAATATGAAAATGTAAATCTGGGCGTAATCGTGATGACCGATTCGAAGTTAACTAATGGCTAACCGAGTCTCTAGCCAGAACACCGGCTAACCTGTGGTCACCGCGGCGGCGTCACCACCAGACAGCTAAACAAGGCTCTGGCTGCAACCATCAATAGGCAAAAGCATTTCGAACTGATAGTGTGAGCACAAGAGGGCCTGAGAATGGCCAACGACTGGGAGCGGCGTCTTGGCAGTTGACTCAACTGGCGGGCCGACGCGGTGAGTAACGGGCAAGGGCTCGTAGATCGGGCCGTAGCGCCACAGGCAAACAGAGTCAGTGGCCGGCGGTGGTGTGTGGCCTTACGCACAGGTAACTACAGCGACGCGAACAGACGGCATGATGCGTTGTGGCTACGAGGCTGTGGATGCGGTCTGACATGACTGTGGTCGCCTAGTTACCACTGAAGTCGGGAGGAAACAAAGGTGTGACGAGCCAAAACCCCCTCCACTCCTCTTATAGGCAAACGAAGTAGCCGAAGGGTCTTTTCCCTCCAATTTTCGCTATTATAGCGAATTTGGGATTATCCTGCATCACCTTTTGCACCTCAAATATTTCAGCTTAAATATTAATAATATATGAAATAAAAGATTATTATAAAAATTATTATATACTATAATTAAAAATTTAATATAAAGTACTATAATATATAAACAAAAGTACTAAAAAGGGAAAACTGCTAATTTAGGAAACTTTCTAAAAGAACTAAAATTATTGAAATCGACTAAATTAAAACTAAAAGGAATTGTCGAACTCCAGACTCATTTTTTGAGAACACCAAACCAGTTCCATATCACAAAATTTACTCAAGGAGGGTCAAGGAGGAGGATCTCCTCAAACCCTAAGCAGCGGTCCGAGTCAACTTTCGTGTCGATTTCCTATCGCGGTTCGGGGTTTCTCATCATGGATTCAATTAAGCACCGCCTACAAAGGATTCATGGCAGATTTACAAATAGTTCGTCGCATCAAGTTGGCGTATCCCCGCAATTCCTCGACATTCAGCCTTCCCCGCATCCCGACACACCCAACATACCCATCGTGCACTTTGATTTCGCTTCTTTCCAACTCAGGTTCGCTGTTCAAACGAAATACGTTTCAACCCAAGGCCGCGTTACCAAACGAAGCATGATCATTCCGCAATTGATAATTATCAAGTGCAATAAAATGTATCTTCCAAGGATGATAAGGCGCTTATCAGTCTATTCGCAATTGGCTCGGGTGTCACACCAAAATCCATCGTAGAATTTGTCACTCACCAAGACACTAACTATTCCCTTAGAATCTCTTCACACCATCTACTCACTTCAATGAAAGTGATATTGGTAGTTTGCCCACCCAACCAAAACTGCTGTACACACGTATCACGATGCGAGGTTCACACCGTTCAAATCAAGCAAATGATTTATCTATGCACCCCACCAATATTTACCGAAACTGTGGAGATCCTGGATCCTCAGATTTGACAGTTCCTTCTTTCGATTATGGCAATCACTCGTCTGTATGAGGAAACCTTTCTCAATACCTAATCCCTCTTAATCGCGGCAAAGATCTTTCAAAAATTCTAAAGGTAAGGGGTGCAATTTGTTTGATTATGTCCAAAAGAGGTATGTTGACTTAATTCATTTTAGACTTCTAGAATGCCCACAGCCATTGGATGCCTTTTCGCCCAAGTGCCGGGGAAATGAGGTGGCATGCATTTCATTGAGTCCTCCGTGAGAATATGCCCCGGCTCCATTTCTTCTCCTCCTTTCCTAGCCTCAACAAAGTTGGGCATGTCAACAACCTCTTTTCCACCCTAAGGGTGATTATAAATTTCTACCCCATCCATTCCCGAATTGTCGGATTGAGCTCACCTCATGGATTCCCTTTCTGGTTGTACCGTTTGGGGAAGGGAACCTTCCTCTTTTTGCACTCCAAAGAATCTCATATTGATCTCGTGATTGAATACTGTAGGTTATCAATTTTCTGGTTCAAAGTTGCTCTCTAGCCCATCTATTATCTTGTTCAAGGTACTTTCTACAAAGATCAACTTTCGTGCCACTGCACATTAATTCTTTATTCTTCCTTAAAGTCGCCTACCACCTTACCTTCCAAATTTAAAATGGCTTGTTCCACAGGAGATGAGGATGGTGGTTGTGGTTGATATTGGGAACCAACCGTGGTTTGGCAACTGAGGCTATATAAAGTGGGGAGGGGCTTCCAGAAAGGTTAGTAAGATCTCAACTGAATTGTGGTGGTATTTCCATATGGGGCATCGGGTTGTGGTGGCTTGTATTAACCCATTTATTTGCACATTCCGACATCAAATCCTTCATTGAAGGGGCCATAGGACACTGGCTTCACTGATGTACAGAGGATTGGAATTAAAAGTGTGGATTGGCTTGTGCAGGATTTTCAGTCACTGCCTGCACTTCATGGAGCCTTTTGCCTTCAAGCTCCTTACCTTCCTGCAAGGTTGGAAATTTAGCTTACTTCCATGTCCTTCCAAGAAGGTATAAATCCTCCCTAGGGTTGGCTGGAGGGCCTCATTGTTTCCATTTCCTAGGGTTTGGTCCCAACCCTTAGAAGTTTCAGCCACATAACGAAGAACCATGGTCATCGTGGGTGCTTGCTCAGAAAATCTCCCCCACACATAGTTTCCACTGAATCGTTTACAAGGTGAGACATACCACCATAGAAGGTTTACTCAGCATCCATGTATCAAACCCATGATGTGGGCATGCATTGATGGTCTCCATAGTCCTCCCAACACCGATAAAAACCTCTCACCATCTCGAAATGCAAAATGTAAATTTGTCTCTTCAAATCGTTGGTCTTATGAGCATTGAAGAATTTTTAAAACTCATTGCGTACCAACTCCAATTTCTTATGGTTCTAGGACTCAGTGAGTTGGGTTTCAAATCTTGGCCTTTGTCCTTAGGGTCAATGGAAATGCTTTCAAATTAAGCAACCATGTCAATCATACCTTCCTTAAAGGTTGTGCAAACTTCCTCAAATCCCTTACAGGAGCGTATGGATTTTCATTTTCCATACCATGATATGTGAGTAGAGGTACTGTGATAGGTCTCACCGCTACATCTTCAGCCAGGAGGTAATGCACAGCAGGAAGGCACTAACTCTAGGAGGGTGAATATGAACCCTCATCGACCATAGGCTGTCGGATTCATTGGGGTACCCTCGTCACCACTGCCTCAGTGGTGGATCCGTTTTCACTATGTGTACCGATCAAAACGATCCCTTTGTAATCTAATTGTTATTCCTCCGTCCCAAAAGACGTGATACAAAATCATATACAAACTCGAGACACACAAAGAGCACAATCCAACTTGAAAAAGATTATTGTTAATAAAATAAAATCGACCGTATAAAACAAAGTAAAAGCACGGAAAGGATGAACACTCTGCGCTACAAAGAATCGGATTACAAAAGAGTTGGGTTACCCCTGTTTCAGATGTTGATCACAAGTGCCACTTCAACCTCATCAAACGAAGGTCTGGCACCACACATCCCTGAACTACACGCACCTGACTGGTGGCAGGCTACAAGAGGCTGGAGCGGAATCAACAAAAATTTATATCCTGTTCTCCTAACACGAGTCAAGCTACCAGATAGCGTCTAGGCCTAACACGGGATGGCTAGTTTTCTTATCCGAGAATGATTTTATATGTGAAAAGGTAAGGCTTTCTATTTGGATTTTGATTGTTTCTAAAAATAAAGGTGAGTAGTTGAAAACTGAATAATCAGAAGACTCAAAGTGATGTGTGAAAAGGAACTTTGGGAAGATTCAGTCACTAACTTGGATAAACATAGGCAAACAAGTGTCCTCGGTTTTATCCTCGCATTATGACAAGCAACCTATAGCCCAAGCCATAATCCTGATCTTGTTTAACTAGCAAACCTAACCTTGTGGTTCACTCCTATTCGAGTCAACATTGTAATATGCATCTATTGTTCCTTTCAGCTTAAACCCTAACATTCAACATCACTGGCTCACAAACACCATCTAAAAACCACAAGCACCCAGCAATAAGTATACATTAATCCCAAAGCATGGTAAGTATTACAAATTAATGATGATTAAATGATATTCAACCTAGTTTGAGAAGATGGGAGTTTATAAATACAAGACTGAGGGTATCTTAACACATGAGGACAACTCCAGAACCCAGCCTCTAATAAACTAAGCTAGCTTACCTTCCTCTCTTCAAAGAAAAGAGGCTTGAAGCCAAGCATCTTTGATGGTCATCCAAGAGGGTTGTTCGCAGCCTAGAAAATGAGAGAGAGAAAGAGGGCAGAGAAGAGAGAAAACCAAACCCTAAGTGAAAGTCACAAGATAGCTTGAGACAAAGTGAAAATTTAGCCAAAAGATCGGGCTCCCAAGTAGCTCTTAGGTTACAAAAACTAAGGGGGTTTACAGATAGGCCACCCATTATGTGAAACTACAATAAAGCCTAACATTTTGGCTAAAATAAGGGACAAGGAAGTAATACACCAAAATGAAGTCGGTTTGCATTAATTACAAAAGGATGACAAGGTAGACAATTTCGCTAGGATAGGCCAATTCGCTTTATAATAAAATTTCGCTGGGGTAAACTAAATTCAATGTGAGATACAGTAACCGTAGAATCATTAGGCACCCACTACATAGCGGGTAAATTTCGCTAGCTTAGCGAAATTTTTAGGTGATAGCGAAACTGCATTTTTTCGCTAGGAACAGTGGTTAGCGAAATTTTTAGGTCTAGCGAATTTCAACAATTTCGCTTGTGGATTAAGTAAATTCGCTATGATTGCAATTTTCGTAATCCCAATAAATTTTCGCAATCATAGCGAAATCTCCGGAATTGCCGATCTCCACCATGGCCTACCAGTCTCCAATATCGCAGACTAACTTTTATCACTTTGGTCTCTCTCATTCTTTCTTTGATTTTTGGTATGTTTGATGGTCGAAGGAATGGGTTCAATCTCTGGGTGGTTTAGCATATGTCCTATATTGAACTCTCAAAGTACAGAAAACCCGCAAAACAACCAAACCTCTAAACGATATAAGTGATACTAAGAACAATTCGAACACTTCAATTGGTATAATTGGCATGATTGAAAAGTGCAAAAGCAATTTAAAACCTATCCGAGAGACAGGGGCTCCAAAAAGAAAATTTTTGGGTACTAATCAAGTCTCACCGCCTCCCCTCGCCCCTCTGGTCTGAGCTTAAAACCCACACCATGGGCTAAAATCCACCCAAAATCAACCCCCTAACGTCGCGACGCTTTTGGTGAACGCCGACGCCGATGCTGCGCTTCAGAGCTCTCCGCAACATCGCGACGCTCTAACGCGACGCTATTTTAACTTTCCCGTTCGCTCTCCAACTCGTAAGACCATAACTTTGTCATCCGAACTCCGATTTGGGTGTTCTTGGTACCGTTGGAAAGCTCTTGAAGTTTAGAATCCATCCATATAGGATTGATCCAACATGAGCTCATATGATGTCTGAAAACGTCAAAATACAGTAGCCTCTCCGTCTGAAGGTGCTGCAATGTTTGCTTATTTTCTTCAAGTTTTGGAACTAGCATAACTTCGTTCAACTCCATCGGTGTTCTCGTATCCCTGGAAAGCTCTTGAAGTGTAGAATCTATCCATATATGGCTTGATGCAATAGGAGCTCATATGATGTCTGAAAACATCAAAATACAGAAGGCTCTGTCGGCTCGTAGCGCTTTTCTACCACTCTGCAATAATCTCATCAATAAATGGATGACTCCGATCATAAGTGTGAACTTTTAGAGCATTAGGGCACTTATTCAACATAAAAAAACTAGAAAAACTAACTAAAGATAGGGATAAATGAGGGCATTAAGATACTCAACACACCCCAAACTTAAATTCTGCTTTGCTCTGCCAGAGAGTGCCACCAAAAAAAACAAAATTGAAAACACCATATGAACTAAAAATAATGAGATGAGTATAACTTTTTAAACTTTCTAAAGAGATGGCAAAGCGTGCCATGGTAGAGCAAAGCAAATCAACCCCCCAAGTCCGTAGTGACCTTTCCCAAGGAAACTAAATGTAGGTGATAGCATGATCTTCAAAGCAAAACAAGGTCCTGTAACTCTAAACTTAAGCCTAACTCACCTATTTCCAGTTAAGCTAACTAAGAAAGGATATGGAACGCACTACACCCTTTTATTATTCATACCAAATACCTAAAATTTCCTAAATACCTAAAAAAATGAAGGAGAACTAGTGCCAAGAAGTTTTAGATGAGTGTTCTCAGAATGTGGATCTAGCTGGTGACTCCCACTAGTTGGTTAAGGGCAACTTACATTAAATTCCCTTCAAACTTACTCGAATACTCAACCAAACCAAAGGCCCTAGGTTGTGAATGATCCATTTTCGTCCCATGTAGTGGGGCATAGTGAAGTCAATGACTCGCCAATTGGCCTAGGCACGGGCTTGAAAGACCTCGGATCAGCCCTGGATTCCGATTGGATGATCCACTTATTCTAATTCATGTCGTCTTTTGACATACTTCTTTCTTTTTTTCTTTTCTCTACTTTTCATTGTTTTCAGATTTTTTAGTTGGGCCTGATGGTAATCCTCTTTGTTTAGGTGTCCCATCACTTAGGTGGCTAACCCTGTGTTAGTTTAGTTGAATCAAGGCAAAGGGTCCTAGACCAAGGTATAAGGGAGACTAAAAGCCCACCATAAGTGTGTGTGATAGATTCCTTGAGAAATAACTTTTGTAGCACAATGAGTACAAAAGGTAAGTCAACATACCAAGCAAGTACACCTAGATCATTTAAAAAACCTAAGGGTCCTATTCCCTCTTTTACACTTGGCATTTTGAATAGTTTGACCTTCTACTAGCCAACAAGGCATCAAACCTCCACCATATGAGACACAAAATAAATAAATAAAGAATGAAAAACACATGCAACTAACAAACCAAACAACTAACTAAAATGTAAGGAGATACAAAAGTTGGATTTGAAATTTGTTTTTTTTCTTAATGAATTGTTGAATTCACCCTCAAAACTTGAAATGAACATTGTCCCTACTGTGAAACAAAAGCAAGAATGGATAATGAGTACTTCGAGGTTGATCAAGTTCGAAGCTGCTCCAATGAATATGGCTTCGCTTTCTGAGGCAAATAGGTGCACAGGGGTTAGACTTTAAGTCCAAATGAAGGGGATGTTTGAATATGGTTTCCTTTGGTTCTTGCCGCCTGCACTATTGAACTTCAAGCTTTCAACCTTTTAGCTTCCAAACCAGATATTTATCCCCAAACCGGAAATTAAAACTAAAACATAGGAAAACAAAATCAAGCACGTAAAATTTATTATTAAAAAACTCAAAACTAACTACCTAAATAGAAAAAAGGAAAGAAAATTTTTAAGCTTGGGCCGCCCCAAGGACGTCTTTTTTCAGTCCAATAGACTTCACCAACTAATGGGATGGGTTGGTGTTTCTTGCCTCCATCCTTCTCTAAGAGGTTTTGATAGTTGTGCTCAATCAGCAACATGAGTACACATAGTCTTCCACAATCTTATTTTTGATTTTCTATTTTAATTTTGTCGACAAGGTCTCTCCTAAATTCAAGTGGAAAGAAGTAAATGATGTACTCATCCACCTCAGAATTTGGGATCGTCTTCTCATTTTTCAATCCCTCATGCATCTCACCCTATAGAGTCATCTCCGACATAGTCTTTCCAACTTCATCATTTGTCTTTTCATGTGATTCTGGAGAAGTTGGCTCTTTTCCTCCTTCTTTGCAACTAAGTCTTTCAAAGTTTCTGCATCATTCTCCACTCTTTGAAGCTTCTCTAGTTCTTTATTACCTCAGGTGATTTCTCTACTGAGCTCAAGTTTTCTTCTTCTAAATTCACCCTAAGAGTAGATGACGAACTCTCATGTTGTCCTTCTCAAGGACATTGCAACCCTATTCTCTTGTTCCTTCATGCTGTATTTTTCCACTAGTTCTTCTATACTCATACTCTCCTTCTTTTTAGGTTGTTCTTTTCGAATGTAAGTTGAGTACTGTATGCCATTAGAGCGACTTTTCAAGCTCTTGAATGGTATAGGTTGAATTCCAATATCGCCTGTCATCAATTCCATGAATTGAACTTCAGATGTTGCACATTCAAAGATGAACTCTTTTCAATTCCAGCCCATGGTCGCCTCTAATGTTGTTTATTCTCTCGTGAGGCTGACTTATCTCACTAGATCAAGAAACCTAGGCAACCCAACTTAAGAGTGGTCCATTTCAACTATTGATCTTGAAAATTCAGGCTGTGTCATGTAGATTCAGCTCAAGCTCTTTCTTAGAATTCATCCATAGCTTCTTCTGTGCTTGATCTTTAGACATGTGGAGGTGCGTAATTTGGTATAGCTTAGACCCATGAGGTGTCAGGGGTGGTGGCTCCATCCAAAATTATGGTTGCTCAAGTATGGGGTACCTATTGAGACATAATCCATTGATGCATATGGTTGCCACTCTTGACTTCGCACTGAGTTGTCACTCTTCTTTGATGCTCATCAAACAATCGTCGATTCGCTTGCCGCTTCAAGGTGAGCCAATGCATTTGTCAACTCAATGATAGGATCCATAGTGATTTTCACCTAAAAATTTATGCAAAATGAAAACAAAAGTATCAAAAACTCAAAAACCACACAAATATATACATAAAAAATGTTTGAAGTATTAAAGAAGCACTTAGTGATTCGTACATAGTAGTCGAAATAATCAACAATATTTATATACTCCAGCTCTCCTACCTGTGAGTCAAGCTACTCCGCAGTATAGTGGTCAGTGGCCTAACACGGATGGGTTTTCATCCTAGGAATGATTTGTATAAGTGTAAAAGGTAAGGCTTTTCTATTTGACTTGATTTTTGTTTCAAAAACAAGCAGATAGTTTTGAAAACCGATTAACCTGTAAAACCGAAATGAAGTGTGAAAAGTTAACTTTGAAGATTTAGGTCACTAACTCCAGAATCCAGGCAAACAAGGTCCTGCCTTATCCTCTATGACAAAGAACCCATAGTCCAAGCCACAATCGGATCTATGTTTAACTAGCAAACCTCACCCTAAAATCAACTCCTATTTGAGTTAACACAGACAACATACATCTATTGCCCCTTTTCAGTTTGAAACCCTAACATTAAATATCATCTCAGAGGCTCGTAAAGACTATCTAGAATGAACCACAAAGGTGCATCTAGCAATAAGTATGCACTCAGATCCTCAAGTATTGCAAGTATTGGCCAAATTAATAACATTCAATGCTATTCAACCATATTTTGAGAAGATAGGGCCATAAACACGGTAATTGTGAAGCAATACAAGAGGACAACTCGCATATGCCCCACCACCAAGCTAGCCTTCCTTCTCTTCAAGAAAGCAGGCTTAGCCAAGCATCTCGAGTCACATCCTCAAGAGGTGCTCGCAGCCAAGAAAATAAGGGAAAGAGGAGAGAGAAGAGAGAAAAGCAAACCCTAACTAAACTACGAGACAAAAATAAAAATCCTACCAAAAAATTGCTTCCTCACTTTCCTTTATTACAAATGGGAGGGCTTATATAGCTACCCAATGTATGAAAATACCACAAAGCCTAACAATTTGGCTAAATTTAGGGACAAGAGAGTAATACACCAAAATTGAAGCTCTACAGGATTAATTACAAAAAGCATGACAGCAATGAATTTCGTTAGGGCAATGAAGTTTTCCGGCTAGTTAAGTGTGGTTTCGCTAGCTAGCGAAATCACCAAGAGATAGCTTAAATGCAAAATTTCGCTAGGTAAAGTGGTGATTTCATTTATTAGCTTAAATTTCTAGCTTAGCGAAATTTATGTGGCATTTAATGCACTCGCTAGAACAAAGGCTCACGAAATTCCCGGTGTCTAGTGAAATTGGTAATTTCAAGATTAAGCAATTTTAGCCATACATAATTTTCAAGAATCCCAAATGGGGCCTCTTTCAATCTTAGCGAAATTCCCGGGACGGTCGATCATCACCGCATTGCTTCCCCGTCCCTCACGCATCGATTTCCATCATCAGCCTTCATTCTTTCTTGATTTTTGTCCGTTCGATGGCTGATAATTGAGTTCAATCTTCATGATTCATCATATGTTCGATATTGAACTCCCAAAGTAATGCAAAAACCTCGCAAAACAACCAAAAATAACTCTAAACTAGCATAAGGGATACTAAGAAGACTTGAACACTTCAATTGGCATAAATGACATGATTAGTGCGCAAAAAGCACTCAAAACCTATCTAATATAGGGTTCAAAATAGCACTTTTTTGGTACTAATCACTTAGTATTGATATTAGCATAAAACACCGATTTTCCCTGGCAACGGCGCCAAAAACTTGATAGGCGTATGATTCTCTTGCCAATAGGTGATCCCAAATCAAACAGTACCAGATCCTAAATTCCTCCCATCACATGTGAAAGCTACTGCAAAGAGGAAGCAAGGCTTCAGGTGGAACACAAGGATGGGTTTTCTTCGCACAAATGATTTACAGTGAAGGCCAAAATGGTGAATTCAATTTGGATTTGGGGGTTTTGGTAAAAACAGGGGAGTTGGCGATTTGCAGATTAAAAATGAAGTAAGTAAAAAATGTAAAATAGAATTCCTTGGAGTGTTAGGTCACTGGGGCTGGGGTCCTGGGGCAATTGAGGTTCTCCAGGGTTCTTTCTCAGTGTTAGAGATGACATATAGTCATCTCCCCAAACCGATTCTTCTATTTAACTCGTAAAACTGACCCTAAATAACTATCTTTGAAAATTGGTATTTTCCTCCCATCGATGGTCTCGACAAAGGAATAACATCACCTTCACTCACTTTCCAACATCTAATAAAAGATAACTAATGAATGTCATTGTATCTAACAATAAGTATACAACGAACCCTAAAGCTACGCTGGCATCGGGTTGCCGTTGATCCGAAGGGATCAAACCTAAAATTTGTAGAAAATAAAAATATTCTTGAATCGCCTTTCAATAACCCATAGATGGTAACTAACGGGTGTCAATGGATCTAACGATAAGCATCCAAGGAACCCAAAAGCTTATCAAATATTGATCATTCAAAGCAATCGAAGGGATTAAAGCCTACGTTCAACTAAAACCATAAATGGTAGAAAATACCTTCGTTAAAACATGGAAAAACCCTCAATTGCCTTCGATCCCCTGCCCAATAGCCTTCCACTCCAAGGAAAAAGGGTTTTAGTGTTGCCTTTTTCTATATAGACTAAAAACCCCTCAAATGTACATAGTTACAAGAACCTTACACTTCTCTTGCACCCATGTCACTTTGGATAAATTTGCTTAATTAAATAAATCGCCTTGATGTTTAGATTTTAAAATTATTTAGATCTATGACACTGCAAAGGCAATATGTCATACAAGTCGTAGAAATCTGATTGTAAGTCCGTGTATCATTCCCACAGAGATTGACATGAATTAGAGATCAAGTACCCTTAAACTACTAAAGTTTTATGCTATTCGACTAAAAGAATTTGATAATGAAATTTATCCGCTTAGATAATAAATCCTGTGATCATAACTAAAACTAGAAATTGGATGTATTTATGAAATAAACTATAAAAATTAAGAACTAAATACTGGATCTAATATGTTCCCTGTTAGAAATGAAAACCATCAGTGAATTATAATGAAACAGTCAATTCCTGCATGAAAGTACATTACTCTATTGTATTGATGGATCTAATTTGTCCAAGATTGCCTAAATGTTGCAGTTGGATTTCTCCACATTCACTGGTTAGAAACTCTTGCTTCTCTCGAAATCAAGTTCTACCCAGTTACTTGTATTTATGCTTTTCTTACAAGATTTGGGTATTTTCCTTTCTCAATACTTCACACCCATTTCATGATGACTACAGATCTTTTGCTTTCCTTCTCAGGATTTTAGCAAAAGTTCTACAACTTAACTGGTGGCTCATCCTTCAGATCTATTGGTTCGTCCTTTCCATTGATTAGATCTAAGCTAACACAGGGTCGGGAACTTCCCTTGATATGTGAACTTCATTATTATATTTATAAATACTCCCTCCAACTTCAATTATGAGAGAAACGGGGATTTATCAAAATTAACTTTCGTGAGCTCGCCAGCTCATCAATGGTAGTCTAACATACCCGCAAGAATGCTCACCTCTCGTGAATCTCCATCTCGTGTCACGCAGAGGGTATCCCGAAATCGAAAGAAGATACATTCCCTCAAAAATGGTGCAGTCCCACAGACTACCATTGGGAACTTATCGAGATTTAAAACAACACTCAAGCAAATCAATACCTAAATAACGTTCTCCGTATTTTTAAAAAAGATCAACTAACTATAATTCAAATCCAACAGAATTGCGTTCCAATTACTGCATTGCGATTAAAGAAATGGAGCACCGATCACGTACAACCACTATAATCGCAATGAAACTGAAAAAAATGAACTCGTAAATTTGTCTAGGATTCATAAATTTTTCAAAGAATTTTAAGAAGAAAATAACATAAATAAAATTTCAACTCTAATCGTTGGTACGCTAGCGTATAGATCCGTAAAAGAATTAAAAATAAAAATGAAAAATAAAGAAAATTTACTCTAAGCTATACATCGGGTCCCTCTGCTCTTTTCTCGGGGTAGTGAAGACGGAAGCTACTTTACTATTCTAACACTATCTATTTATACTATTAAAAGAAATTGGGCCCAATCCCCAAAAACTCCAAGTGGAATTCCTAAAAGAAAGCCCATTATCGGTCTTAGGTCAATTCTGCCGTTGTCGCGATCAGATTTCCCTTGCTCGCTTTTGTTCGCCAAACTTGCTGCTTCGCTGCAACCAAGGTTCCTTGCAACCGCTTTGACGTGGTCATGACATCGTTGGCCTGCTTCAGAGTTGATGTCGCGACCATGGTTTACGCCACTACCTTGTTGTCTTTCCCTTCTATCAGATTCGAGTCACGACCAGCTCTTTGTCGTGACCTTTCTTTGCTGCGCCGCACGTCGCGACCTCGCTTTAGGCCGCACTCACGATTTTGCGCTATGTCTCACGCTGTAGGTTTGCTAATTTCCTTTTCCTCGGGTCGCGACTCGCTTTGTGGTTTTCCTCGCCTTCTCAGTGTTTCGAATCTTAAGTCAATCTCAAGTTGTTGTCGCGAATTCCTTGATGTTCATTTCCCCTCTTCTGGTCGCCAGCTCAATTCTTTGTTGCAAACCCGTTTCTTCTTTTCCACCTTCTATGCCGTTGCGAATTTCAAGGTGATGTCGCGACCTCCTCGTTTGGCTCTCTTTTTCCTCGGGTTGCATGTAGTCCCAATTGCTCAAAAGTAGCTATGCACTTCCAGATTTTCTCGCTTCGCTCTTCAGTCAGGACTGAATGAGTGGTCATGACATCGCTGGTGGTCCCCTGACACAAATGGTCGTAACTTCGGTTTTGGTAAGGACTTCGCTTATTTTACTCGTGCTGCGACCCTCCCCCTTTTTTTTATTCCAACTCTTAATTTCACTGTGAATCTCAATCTTTTGTTGAGACTCCAGCCTCGCTTTCATGTCAAGCACCTCAACTCGCACGTCACGACCTCAAATGATGTTCTTCTAGCTTTAAAACTAGTTGCAACTTACATTTTCTTGCAGTAGATCTCCTAGGTTTCATTAACGGATCCATGTCGCGACTTCAGATTGACTTCGCGACCTTAGTTATATTCACTTGGCGTCGCGACACCGAAAGTGGTAAGGCGCGACCAAGATTCTACTTTAACATTTCCCTTTAGTCCAAACCACATCTTCCTTTTATCGCAACTCCTTTCACTTGTTGCTTGGTAATTCTGGTCTATGCTTAACTTCAAGTCACGACTTCGCTTGGAATAAGCCTTTTATTTCCTTCCACCGCTCAAGGCCGGGTCCTCACATGTTGTAACCCTGAATTAATCAACAAAATGTACTGTCACGATTCACTTTCGCCATGGTTTCATTTCGCTTATAGGTTGGATCTTCCGTTCTTGCTGGATTTTCGTTTCTAAGAGTATTATTATTCTGTAAAATTAAATTTGAGTAAAATATCTACATTTCTGCGTATGAATCAACATTTATCTTGTAATATGCTCAGAAAAATGGATTAAAAATCAGATGAGTTTTTAGACTCATCATTTAGCTGCTCATCCTCCGAGTTGTCATCCTCGCAGGGTGTTTGGAAGCCGAGAAAGGGAGAGAAAATGAGAGAAAGTGAGGGGAAAAGAAAAACGCGGGAGAGCTGAAAGCTTCTCCCAAAAAAAAAAACTTTATTAATTAAGGAGCTCCCTAACAGTGTCTAGTCTTGGGAATTTTATAGTCAAACCCCCTTTACAAAATTACAAAAATAACATTGCAAAATCTATTACAATCAGCAAAGGGAAGAAACTATAAGAGTAAAAAAAGCAAAACGGGTAGCGTGAAGGAACAAAGTGGGTCGGAGGCATGAACAAGGTCGCCAGGGATGCAATTTCGCAACAACTCCACTTCCTTTCATTTTCCGTCTTCTTTCCTTCCGGTCTCCTACCCAATGCCGAGTTTGACTTGAATTCTTTTGTGCTTGGATCAACTCAACAATTTTGGCATAAATAGCTTGCAAAAACTACAAAATTAGCCACAAAATGCGATCAAGAGAATAGCAGGACCTTAATGTGCAATCAAGTTAATTACTGATTAGTACATAAAAGTGCTCAAAACTTGTAATAAATAGAGTGCAAAATAACACTTTTGAGTACTAATCACAATTTAACCTTACACGTTGCTAGTCCCTTAGCAATGAAAGAAAGAAAGAAAGAGAGAGCATACAAAATGATGTTCACAAAAATGCTATTTCCAAAAGGTTGTGAATGAGTAATGCCTAACCCTAAGTATGAATCATCAAACCCTTTCCCAATAACTATCTTGAGAGAATGAATGCCATACAAAATTGAGTATCAAAAGATCCTCCATCTTGGTGAATCAACAAGAAACTTCCACCAAAATCTAAGTGTTTGTTTGATCAGCTCTCAACAATAAACTGCCAAACTGCACTCTCCCCCCAACCAGGCTAATGCCACAACCTAGCAAACCAATCGACCTAAATAGATCAGGACCCAATCTTATTCCACAACTCTTTTTGTGTTGTAGGGGTGCAATGCTGAGGAATCGACCTCACCAAAGACCATGTAACAGGGATCTACCGATGACTCCCAACCAATTAAGGCTTAGGGCACCAAGTCATAAGGGTCTTCCGATCACTAACTCTTCAGGTTTCACCTCGGACTCCGAATGATTTTGAGACTCCAACACTTACAACTTGCTAAACTCCACCCATCCACCCGTGTAGTGAGCACTAAGTTTGCCTGCCCAACCGCCATTTAGGCACCGGGCTTTGAAGGTTTTCGCTATACCCCCTGACCGTGTTTCTAGTTTATGGGCAAAGCGCTGCAATTTTTCTTTTTTTTCCTTTTTCTTTTTCTTTTCTTTTCTTTTTCTTTTATTTTTCTTTTTCTTTCTTTTTCTCTTCTTTTTCTTTCTTTTTATTTTGAATATTAGTTCTATTCATGGGGGTCCTTAACCTATTAAAGGTGGTCAAATCTAAACTAGGGTAGGTTGGTTACAAAGGTATAGGAGGCTAGGCAGTTTTTCAGGTTATTGAAGAAACCTGATGTGCACTGTGTGTGGTTAGCTAAAAGTGGAAGAAAAAGGTCGAAATCAGCAAGAATTTAACTAATCATCCACTCAATTAGGCATGGAACAAATCTAACATTAATAGAATTGGACAAAGTTTCAATTTTTCAAATTACAGGCTAGGCAAAACACAAAAAAAAGTGGGTGCCATTTTTGAAAAAATAAGCTGTATAGTATAACAACTTCACAAAAAGGAAAACCAGCAAGCCACTGAACATAAAAAAAATGGGCTTGCTCAAAATAGTAACAAAAACATAAATAAATGCCACTTCCTAAACTAACTCTCCCCCCAACCAAATGTCACATTGTTCGCAATGGCTTCTTGATTGAAAGTTAGAGAAGGAAGTGTTACTCTCCTTTGATGAAATGTACTGCTTTTAGATAGGAGACTGCAGCTTTCCATCGATTAATTTATTCAATTATTAAGGCCAAATGAACAAGTTAGAAGAAGAAAAAAGAGGAAAAAAGTTACTAGTTAGAGAAATTTGAAAATTTCTACATTCATGTACTTCAAAGTGATCTTCGAAGGATTTAGATTCTACACTTAAGCTCAACGGTACAAAGAACGCCAAAACGGAGTTCGCATGAAAAGTTATGGGCGAAACAAAATGGCAAGCTAGGGACAATATCAGGTTCACAAGATGTATGAAATTGCACAAGGCGCGAAATTGCTCCTACACTAGACCTCCTACTGCAAAAATTTTACCCTGCAAAAATAAACACAGAAAAATCTAAGAAAATGTAGAAAAATGAAAATTAATCTAAAAACAAAGATTAACTAAAAATTAGAGAAAATCTAAGAAGGAAAATTAAAGAAATCAAAATAAAATAAAATAAAATAAAATAAAATAAGAGAAAATAAGAAAATATGAAAACAAAAAGTGGGGAAGACTGTGCTCCCCCCCCAAACCCAATTCTTCAAGCCTTTGGGGGCTGTTAGAACTGGTGGAGCTTAGAAATGCCGAGGTTCAGTGCTCCATCAGCCGATCCAAGACTGTCCAATTCACATGCCATGCAAAGGTGGGCGCTAGTATCTTTGATGTAGTGGCAAAGGCTCGAACAGGGCCACTACTTTCCTAATGTTTTGCACAAGCAGTGATGGACTGACATTAGCTTTGAGAGCAGAGCTCTTGGGTGGACTGCACGCAGCGAAGGCAGATGCACCGGCAAGGTCGTTGGGTCGGGCAGCAGCACGAGGATACAAATTCATGGGGATTGGTTGAAGGATAGACTCTTGGGTCCCTTCCACTGCATCCTTTCCACAACTCTCCTCAGTAAGCATTGGGGAGATTACTTCCTTCTTTTCCCCGATGCATGGGCTTGTACCCAATGATCTGAGATTCCAATAACACGCTTGACACCGCCTCCTCCACCATGGTGTCACTTAGGCACTCTTCCTCTTGATGATCATGCTGTTGGGAAAGCTTTGAAATTGAACATTGCAAGTTGTCACAATTTGCATCAATCTGACTTTGGTAAAAGGTCAAAATTTTGACCTCACCTCACTTAAAGCCTAGCATCTACTCTTTTCGGGTTCGAGAGTTCTACAAGATGAATTTTTTGACTTAATTAGGCATTGAATTCCTTTTGCTCTTCCACAAAGTCACACACTAGCTTGGTAAGGTCTAGGAATGCGCTTGCTCAATCGTAGATTGACTGTGTGCTGAGGGTCAGAGGAGCCAGAACTCCAATATGGAGAAGGCAGGGCATGTTTCGGAACACCGCAGAAGGGGTGCACCTACCCATTGGTCTCTAGTCCCTGCGACCTAGATGGTTTTGGATTTCTTCCATGGTTATGGGATTCTAGCACAGGTTTTATGGAAGTCCTCATTGACATGTATGTACCCAAGGTTTCTCTCCACCTAATCCTCACCAGATCGCTCCTCCCTCTTTCCAGATTTGGTATCAATATTCAAATTCAGTCCAGGTTCCTATGGAAAATTGACTTTGATCAACTTGCCTTTAGAATTCCTTAACATCTTAAACATGTTCTCCTGCAATAGGGCGTACACCAAATAAGGGAAAACACCTACCAAAAAGTGGTTATGTTGACCAAAAAAAATAACAAAGAAGCAAATTGACAAACTCCGCTAGGAAATCGTAAACGTATAAAATTACAGTACTCAATTACAGATCTTGTGATGAGGGATCGCGTTCATCAGGTCATCATTTGCACTTTAGGCACCATCCCCATAACGACGCCACTAATCGTGCCAGTAGGGTGGATCGGAAATCAAGAAATTGCATCCTAAAATTCTCTTGACGCCGTAGCAAAGCTATCAGAGAGAAGAGAAGTGGTCTAACACAAGGATGGGTTTTCTTTCGCAGACAAATGATTTACAAATAAGGCCAAAATGGTGAATTCAATTTGGATTTGGGGCTTTGGTAAAAATGCGGAGAGCCAGCACTGGTGTGATTAAAATGAAGTAAGTAAAATAAAAATGTAAAAATAAATTCCTCAGAGTGTTGTGTCACTGGGCCGGGGTCCCAATTGAGGTTCTCCTGTGGTCTTTTTCTCGTTAGGAGGATGACATATAGTCATCTCCCCAAACCGCTCTTATTCAACTGTAAAACCGACCTAAAATAACTATTTTGAAAAATTGGTATTTCAGCTCCTATCATGGTCTTGACAATGAATAACATCACCTTGACTCACTTTCTAAATAGCTAATAAATGATAATTCACGAATGTCACCAGATCTATCAATAAGTATATAATGAACCGTAAAGCTTACCAAGTAATCAAGCCGCATAAAGTGATCCGAAGTGGAACAAACTTAAAATTTGTAGAAAATAAAAATATCCTTGAATCGCTTTTCAATAACCCATAGATGGTAAATCTAATTCGTGTCAATGGATCTAACGATACAACCAAGGAACCCAAAAGCTTTATCAAATATTGATCATTCAAAGCAACCGGCGGGATTAAAGCCTACGCTCAACTAAAAACCAAAATGGTAGAAAATATCCGTTAAACACATGGAAAAACCCCTAATCGCTTTCATCCCCACAGCCTCCACTCCAAGTGAAAAGGGTTTATCGCCATCCTTCCGAGTTGTCATCCTCGGAGGGTGTTTGGCTACTGAGAAAGGGAGAGAAAGAGAGGGAAAAGAAAAAACGCTGAGAGCCAAAGCTTCCCAAAAAAAAAAAAAAACCTCTTTATTAGTTATGAGCTCAAGAACAAAGATCTAGTCTTGGGAATTTTATAGTCAAACCCCCTTTACAAAATTACAAAAATAACATTGCAAAATCTATTACAATCGGGGCAAAAAGGGAAGAAAACCATAAGAGTCAAAAAGCAAAAACGGGTAGAAGGAAGGAATGTTGGTCGAGGCATGAACAAAGGTCAATAGGATGCACTACAATTGCCCACTTCTTTCATTTTTCCGCTTTCTTCTTCGTCTCGATCCGTACCGCCAGAGCTGATCTTGAATTCTTGTGCTTGGATCAACTCAACAATTTTGGTAAATAGCTTGCAAAACTACAAATTAGCCACAAAATGCGACAGAGGAATAGCGTAGACCTTAATGTGCAAACTGCTAATTATGCCGTATTAGTACATAAAAAGTGCTCAAACTGTATTAAATATGGTTCAAAGAACACTTTCTTTATACTAATCAGCGTATTTTGTGATGTATATAAAATTATGTAAAAATATAAAAAAAGAGCGCTATTCCGCGCAATTAGGCTATCAAGTAATAAAGTGCACCTAAGTACTTGAGTATCGATCCACAGGAAAATGGGGATGCTAATTACCAAAATTATAATACTTCTCATATCCAAACTAACACCAGATAGTAAAACAAAAATTTAAACTAAACTAATGAAATTTCTAAATCTAACTAATGAAGTCTATGAACCAAGGGATACCAAAAGATGATAAATTCCTAGCGTACTTGGTGCACCTGACAATCCTCTTGGATCTAAGGAAATTCTAATTTAATGTTTCATGAAATGCTTTCCAAGGCAACTCTTGTCTAATTTAATTATAAGCCTCTCGAGGTCAAGACCTACCAACTAACACTAGGTCTTTTGTTTTCACTTGAACCCAAGCATTAGAGATGCTTTAAGATCCAAAAGTCCTCACTTCCTAATTACCGACACTTCTACACTACTGTGCCATGGTTTCTAGATAAAACATGAGAAAGGAGAAAGAAGAAACTATAATGATCAAATGATGGTGGAGTCTCGATTTTCTTCCCACAAATCATGATCTTCTCCCAAATTCTCAAAAACAATTCTCCCAACCTCCTCCTTATCCCAAAGGGATTGAAAAGTCCCCTCTCGCAGTCCTAGCCGCTCCCCTCGTTTCTTCGGCCTGAGCTTTAAACCCACAATTATGGGCCCAAAATGGGCCAAAAATCCACCAAAACACCCTAATCGCCGCGACGTCGTTTGGCAACGCCGCGACGTCTGGATGCCGCGCTCGCATTGCAACGCCGCGACGCTCTAACGTCGCGACGCTAAGGCAGCCTTCTGCTATTTCAACTTCGTAAGACCATAAATTTAATGCATCAAACCTGATTTGTGTGTTCTTGGTACAGTTGGAAAGATCTTGAAGTTTAGAATCCATCCATATATGGATTGATCTAATATGAGCTCATATGATGTCTGAAAACGTCAAAATATAGTAGCCTCTCCGTCCGGTTGGTGCCGTGAATGTTTTATCGATTTTTTCAAGTTTGAACTTGTATAACTTCTTTGCTCGAACTCCAATTTTGGTGTTCTTGGTAATGTTCTGGAAATATATTGAAGTATAGAATCTATCCATATATGGATTGATGCAATAGGAGCTCATATGATGTCCGAAAACGCTAAAATGCAATAGCCTCTCCTCGTCGTCTTCAGCGCTTCCACCAATTTTGCACACAATTCCACCAAATGGACACCCCATCAAGTGTGAACTTTTAGAGCATTAGGGCACTTATTTAACATAAAAACATTAGAAAAAACTAACTAAAGCATAGGGATAAAATGAGTATTTAAGATACTCATCATGTACATTTACATTTACATATTTAGAGCGCAGAACCTACATGTGGTGAACCCCTATAAGTGTGTTGGTCCAGCAGTATGGAAGATCGCGGACATCTTCCTCTGTACCTACAAGGATTAAAACCCATACTAAGCTTTACGCTTAGTGGGAAACATATGACTTATATATGTAAACATAAATTGATACTCTTGTACAATAAGCATATAACAATATCAGGTATTCATTAGCAGATATCAGGATTTTCATGAATTCATATAATAAACTTATACACCTACTTGTACTTATAGTAGACTCATACTTATTCAGATCTCCCGTAGGAGTTACAGAGCTTATACTTATACAGAAGTACCCGTAGGTACTACAAAACTTATACTTTTACAGAGGTACCTGTAGGTACATTCAGAACAGAACGATGCACTTTACTTTACTCTTATTCGTTATTCAGACTCTTATCATATAACTGTTGGATTGCTTAGACCAATAATAAGAAATGAGTAGGACATTAACACAATAAGTACTCGAAGCGGCACGAATAAGACTAATGTGTCGTAGCACAAAGCAGAGGTCCTAGAACCGACAGAGAGGTCGCGCATCTAATCGTAGAGAGCACCGAAGTACTAAATGTAGAGTGTCAAGACTAAATAGAGAGCAATCAAGTACTAAATGTGACTACACCTGGCCAGAAAGTGTCGTCGCACTAATCGGGAGAGTACCAAGTACTTTCATACTACATGCCTGCCCACGTAATAGAGGTGTCGTGTCATTCTATATCTGGTCTTGATAGTTCTACAATTATATGTGTTCAGGAACTTACTTGCCCACAACGAAGCTCCGCCTCGACGGCTAGGTACGATCTAATTTTTCCTTTAATTTACCTTACAAACATGTATGGACCCTTTCATACACTTATAGGGTCCTCATTAGTCCAAAAGACAAGTCTTCGGAACAACGAAAAAATAAAACGAAACAAAAACACAACATTTTCATGTTGTATCAAGATTTTCTGGCCACGGCCAAGCCCTTAGTCGTGGCAAACTCGAACTCGAAATGAGCCAACCTTCCTCTCGGCCTCCATTCGTGGCGTGGGATCCTTCGGCCACAGGAGGACCTTCGCCATGGGGTTTCTTCGCCATAGAAGGTGATTAGTGCAATAAAAATGCTGATTGAGTCTTATTTTAGATAGGTTTTGAGTGCTTTTGCGCACTAATCATAGTCTGTTTCACCAACATGTGCAGGTCACTTAGTACCATGATGAGCTTAAAAGTCATCTATTTTTAATCCATTTTTCTGTTTTACTTATCTCGAAAAGGAATAATTAATATGCGTAAATATGAAGAAACTCACCAATTTGTTATTAAAGGTGGAGTGTGAAAGAGCAGAAAAGCAAGAGGAAAAATGCAGCAATCGCGGAGTAAAGTACGTAAAATGGCGTGCGTAAATGAAAACAACTGGTTAACTAATGTTGCAGTATTGGGCTTACACAGTCCAGTTATGATGTCGCGACATCAGGGAAATTGAAGGAAATTTGATGCAGGTCGCGACAGGGATCACAAGTTAGGCAGCTGAGGATTAACCAAAGACTTAAGGAATGATGTCGCGACAACATCGTGATGTCGCGACAAAGGTTGATGTCGCGACAAGGGATGGAGGTCGCGACAAGAGAAGCGCCTTGAAGCTATGACAGGTTTGAAAAGATGAAACTGTTGTGACTTAAGTCGCGGTCGATAGAGGATCGGATGTCGCGACACCAAAAGCAACCAAAATAAGCCCCAGAGATGCAAGACGTCAAGGACAGATTGATGCTTTCACATCATGAACCATCACAAAGCTGCAAAGATACGAGCTTTATGTCATGATTAGAAGGGATTGATGTCGCGACATCGTGAACTAATGCTTGAAACCTCGCAGAGCATAAAGTGATGTCGCGACAAAGGATTGATGTCGTGGACATAAGAAGACATCACTTATCGAAGACATGAGCTGATGTCGCGATAAGGGATTGATGTCGCGACATCAGGAACGAACAGTTGAAACCTGCAGAGGCATAAAGTGATGTCGCGACAGTTACTGATGTCATACATAAGAAGACACCGGGGCTGAAACATGCAGAGGCAGTGCGATGTCGCTGACAGCTGATTGATGTCGCACATAAGAAGATGTCATTGAAACTGCAGAGCAAAGTGATGTCAAAGGATAAAGGATTGATGTCGTGACATAAGAAGACACCAGCTCAAAGCTACAGAGATTTAAGTTGATGTCGCGACATGGATGATGTCGCGACATTGATTCCTTGTCGCTACATAAGATGCCTTCAGGAAAACAAAAGAGTGTCATGACTTATTGATAAATGCTGCAACAAGTGCCAAACTAACTAATGTCGCGACAAGGGATTTGAGAATAGCGAATTAACAATAACATGGTCCAAATTCACTTGAAATCCACAAAAGAATGCATTGGAATTAGTGGCCCAACTCGAGAAACCCTATAAATAAGCAACTACCCAGAGAAAGAAAAAGGCGGCGAAGGGTGAACTAAAGATCCGGTAAGAACGAAAAGATCCGGGTAGTCAAGGCTTCATTTTATTTTTCTTTCTTTCTCTTTCTTTTATTTTCTTTTTCAAGCTCTCTATAGGATAGATTATTTTACTCCTTTCTTTATTTTGTTTTATTTTCTCGGATCTCGATGTGCCGTTGAGTGCAATGAATGTGTAATTCTATTCTTTTTTAACATTACCTGGAATGTTTGAAGTTCTGCATAAAATTTCTGGAATTCTACTTTTCCGCTTCAAATTGCACTGTTCTATGATCGAGAATGTCAGAGTGTGCACTAGTAATCGAAACCCAAATGCCATTAAGTGAATGCTATAGTCATAATTATCTTCCTCGTAGTTGTTTCAGTACAGCCTTTGTATTTCAGTTTAAGAATTTACTTTCTAGTTGTGTTTAATGTTTATCTCAATACGCTTCTTATACCCATTTTAAGATTGCTTTCATTGTTTCATTTCAAGGAGGTCCTCTGAGTGACACAAAGAAGGCATTCCTGAGAGTTATGAACATTTCTTTGAAGGTATATTAACTACTATTAGAGATCTAATAATGAGCTTTGAAGTGATTTAGATAAATCCTCTTCTACTGGAATCAAGAATGAGTCGAATGAGTTGTCAATTTAAACAGGTAGAGAGTTCACCTCACCAATAGTAAGTTTCAACCCTGTTAGCTGAGATCTAATCATGAGAGGGTGATCTATTCTAATTTAGAGGAAGAGTAAATCAGAGCTGTATATCCTCGTTCTGACCGATACAACTTGAAGCTAAGGTTTATAGTCCATAAATGGGTGTGTGAATATCAGAAAAGAAAAATACCGATTAAGGAAATCCCTATTGTGCGTAGTCATCAATTCCCGTCAGAAAAGAACAGAAAATTAGATAATGAATTGTGGAGTGTGAGAATCCACTGCATCGCTAAAACGATCGAATTGGGTTTCTTAACTCAATACACAAGCAATTTTCATCGTTGTTAACTGGCGTGAATTATACTACAATAGCAAGGTTTCTCACTGTAGTCCTCATGGATACTAAACTATATATTCATAGTTTCACTATTTTTCTTAACTATTCATTATTCTTGCCTCTTAGATTCTAGTTTATTTGATTAATATTTTTTTTCTTATATTCTCAGATATTTCTACAGCTTCCAATGGATCACAATGTCATGTTATATCCAAATATTAAATGGAGCTGAGTAGTCCGTAGTCGATCTAGAATTCTTTGAGATCTCTGTGAGTATCCGACTTATATCCATTTTATTACTTGTCTAATTGCACTCAGGATATTAGGCCAAACCAAAATTGAAAATGATTTACTCTAGAGATTTTCGTCTATATAGTAGAAAGTTAACAAGTTTTAGCGATACATTGGGATTAATAATAAATTCTTGGGTAATGTTGTCATAAATTAGTATGTCTTTTGGTCTTAACAAGTTTTATACACACGTCAGGATTAGACATAGTCCTTGGTAATAAAGTGTCATAAATTTGATATGTTCTTTCGTCTTAACAAGTTTTATATTGCTGTTTCAGGATCAAAAGAATTTAGTAAATCATCTTATTTAAGAAATGCCATTCTGGACATTTTGAAAGAAAAAAGAATAAAAATAGCTTTTCACAAAGGGTTATTTTTAGCCACTAACCTTTTAACAAACTATTGGAAAATATTTGCTGACCAGATTTAATCCTATTAATGTAAGTGTTTTGATTTGCACAATGTAATAAATAGAAATGTAATCGATCCGACACCCAAACAGTACGTAATTAGAGAGAACACTGGCTCGAGAAAGATAAAGATGCGTAAAACTCAACCATGTAGAGCGACACAGATCGAATGAAGTACAGAGAAGCAAATTGTATACCTCCAAATTCATCGATATGTGGAGGACTTTCGAAGCCTATTATTCAAGATGAGTATCACAATCAGCAAACAATATCGAGGCTAATAATTTTGAACTTAAACCAGCACTAATTACAATGTCCAAAGAAGACGGGCCATCGGGTTATCCCACCGAGGACCCTAAACGAAAGCACCTAGTACTTCAAGATGGCTAATACAAAGGAAGTTGAATGGGGTGAGACCGTAAGTCATCAAACTGCATCATTCCCATTCCTCTAAGAGATACAGCGCTACATGGCATGAATCTTAACATATGCTTCTCGTTGGATACTGGAGGTTAGTAGAGGCCTACTTAGGTGATTCTTTCCCCCACCCTCACCTGCGAGAAGGAGTAATCATCAGTTCTATAGGGGAAGATCAAAGTTCGTATGTAGCTCGGGGAAAGATTCAAACGGTTGGCCGAGAAGATGTCCAACATGATAGATCCAAGACTCGTATATATCGATATCATGCCTTGAATGAAGTATCAGATCATCGATGCTTCATACTATACTAAACTAAAAGGTCAAGAGGCAAAAAGAGTCGATCAAGACTCCAAGAATGCAATATAAAAAACTCCTTCTCGAAGCTTCTGATATAAAAGCAAACAGAGGAAAGTGGGACTACGGAGTCAGAGCAAGATGGACAAACATGGAGGGCAGGCTGGATGCCATTATGCACAAGATGACGGACAAGCAAGAAAGGGAGACACATTGACCGCCCATGAGATAGGAGCAAATGGGATGTAGAGTTATCAAGGGAAGGGCCGAGAGAGCCATCGAAGAACAATTTATGATGTCAAGAGGTTAATATCCGTGAGCTAAAGAAACTACCATTTCAAACTCCAATACTTAATCCTGCCAGCACATTATCACCTAGCACTGAGGAACCATGAGAATTTCTCATATGGTGGAGGGGCTTCTCAAGGCCCAAGGCAGGGACAGAACCCTCAACAAGGGTATCAACAGCCACCAAGGTTCCAGCAGCAGAAAGAAGGTAAATGAAACACGTAAATGAATATCGCATGAGGAGGGCCCAATCTTTTCATAACAGGCCAGCCTATGGGGATAATAAGTAGTTGCCAACTCCATGAACAAAAGTTCAGAATCAGCTAAATCGCTACCAATTCTCAAATTTTCACCACCAGTATGATCCTCGAAGAACCCGGGAGATGGCAGGGCAATTGGCCCAACAACCCCTGTGCCAGTGAGGAAAGATGCTCTCCAAGTGACATAAAGAAGAATCCAAAGACGCATGGCTGTACTAGGATGGGAAGGGAGTTAGAAAAGATGAAAGAAAAATGACAAGAAAGAGAAAGAAGAAGAAAGCCCAGAGCCAAGAAGCACTGAGAAAGAAAGAAGGGAGCGGATAAAGGACATCCATGTCAGACGCACACCATTTCCACAGAGACCAAGTGAATCAAAGATATGATAGCGCCAGAAGGTTTTGGAAACCTTCAGGTTAGAGATCGATGCTTCTTTACATGGTGACTCAGACACGCGCAAAATTCTCAAGGACATACGAGCAAGAAAGAAAGATAGTACATGATTTGTGGAATCTCACCGCTATCAGCTGGCCGTGATAAAGAAAGAACGTGTCTGCCGTGAAAAGAGATGAAGGTCCAGGAGCTTTACAATTCCTTGCATCATCAAGGATGAATCTCCGAGAGCTCTCTGTACTCAGGAGCTAAAGATAAACTTGATGCCTCTCTCGTCGCTACAATTAAGTTCGGGGAGGTTATTCCCACTACTATGACTCTTCAAATGGCAGATAAGATCGATGGTAAAACCCGAAGGAGTCTCGGAAGACAAAGGCCGTCACTGGCTGGGAAATTTTGTCTCCCAAGACTTCATCATTCGACATGGAAGAAGATTCAAGGCACTCGCTTATCGGGAGCACCATTCCTAGCTGATCGTTTCCCGATCGACATGCAAAAGGAGTTCTACTCGAGGGTTTGAGAGGAAGCCGGCTTAACTCGATCAAAAGATGCACATAAAGACATGCACAAAGAAAATCAGAATGTAGTCGATGATGTCTATACCTACAACCCCGTGATGTTCAATGATTTCACGCTCAAATTTTTTATCAAAGAAAAGGATAAATTCCCAAGATATCAAGATGACTAATATGATCGTCCATACAATGCTTATTCTATATAAATCGTGGTCGAGCTCGGGCAAATGTAAATGACAAAGGGAAAGTAATGAAAAAAGGGGAAATTCAACAAGAAACCAAAGGGTAGGCTGTTGAAAGAGCTGTCATTCAAGTATGCTTACTTAGAATCACCAAAGAGAAAACTGTGATTATCTCCTCGCACTCCGCGATGCCGAGGAACAGAGGTATTGCCAAAATCTTAAAGAAGCATAAAGAGTCTATACTGGTCCATCAAGAGTCAAGTGGTATCACCCATCAATTTGCATGCACAAAATTCTTCTAGAAGAAACTTCAAAGCCATCTCAGAGAATGATCAAAGGAGACCGAATCCAATGAATACAGAAGTATCGAAGGAGGTACTCAAATTATTGAATGCTGGTTTTATCTATAATTTTAGAGCAGTCTCAGAGCCTACCATGTGGTTCCAAAGAAGTGGTGGGTTTATCGTGATCCGCAATGAGAAAATGAATCCCATTCCAATAAAGCAATGTCATGGATTGAGGTATGCATTTGGATACAGTAGGTTTCAACATACCACCGTGAGTGATCATTTCCTTTGCCTCATTGATCGATAAGTTGGATGTGATTAGCGGTGACACCTCATTTTTGTTTCTCGATGGGTATTCGTGATACAATTAGATTGCTATTGCACCCGAGGACCACAAGAGAAGACTACATTCACATGCCCCTACGGTACTTTCGCTTTTGTATGATGCCATTTTGGCCGTAATGCTTCGCTACATTCCAAGGTGTATGATGTCAATGTTCTCGTGACTAGTCAAGAGGTTATGAAATTTTTACGGATGACTTCATCGTATGGATCCGCTTTGATCAAGAAGCCAAGAACCCGAAATTGGTTGTTTCAAAGATGCCAAGACAAACAGCCTAGCACCGACCGGGAAATGCCATTTTACGGTACTTAAGGCATTGTCTCAAGCATACTGCCACTGATCAGCACCAATCCAAGGTATCCATTATCAAAACTCTCGCACCACCACGCCAAAGAAAAGGAGTAAGAAGCTCGGGGAATGCCGGATTTTATGAGATTCATCAAAGACTTCTCAAAATAGCCGTACCACTATGCAAGGCATTAATGAGAAGGATACAAGGTTTAATTTGATGACTGCAAGGTCGCTTGAAGAAATCAAGATCAAATCGGGTTCAAGCACCTATAATGGTCGCACCAGAATGGGACCGTGACTAAATAATGTGGTGATGCCAAGATTTCAGAATGGGAGTCATTGCAGGCAAAGAAAAGGAGAAATATTCAGACCATATACTATGCTAGTAGGAACTTCAATGAAGCACAAGAAAATTACTCAATCGAAAAGGAGATGCTAAATATAGTATTTGCTTCAGAAAAATTCAGCAATACATTTTGGGATCCCATGTTATTATTCATACTCGATCATGCAAAGAATCAAGCACCGAAGGTCAAAGAAGGAAGTTGCTTCATATTTGATATGTGAAATGCATCAAGAGTTTGACTGAGGATCAGGATAAAGTGGTGTGACAATGTGATAGTCGATCACTATTGAAGAGTAGAAAGAAGATCACAAGAAGAAAGTAATATTAACAGAGACCTCCTGTGATGAGAACTGCTTAAAGCCTTCCAACTTCCAGCGGTATGTCGAGACAGGAACTATTTAGCTTGTGGTGGAGTAGTTCCTTCGTAATTCAGCTTACCAATGTAGAGGAAACTTTAACTTACAGCAGTATTATATTTTGAGCATCCACTATTATTTAAAAGAGTGTGCCGACATGATAATAAGAAGATGTGCTGCAATGTGAACAAGGTAAATTATGAATGAATGCCATGCATCACCATATAAAATTTCTAGAGAACAATTTCATAAGATACTCCAACTGATTTTATCGTCACTATTCTCTGTAGAGATTGTGCCATGGGTTAAATTGTGTGATAGATGTGCCAAAATATTGGAAATATCACAAAGAGAATGAACGCCCCTAAGAGGTATAAGCAACAGGTGGCGTAAATATTCATGGCTGGGAATAGATTTATGGGACCATTCCCACCATCATTTAGAACCCGTACATACCGCTAGTAGTTGATTATGTTTCAAATGGGTGGGCTTGGCCCAAGGAATGATGCTAATACAGTTTGTGAGCTTGCAAAAAAATATTTTCGAAAGCGTGATTCAAGACCCACCACTCATTAGTGATGGGGGAAGCCATTTGCAAATGTAAAATATTTGCAAACTCATGAGCAGTATGGGATCAAGCATGTAATGAGTCTAGCTTATCATCCCTGCACTAATGGACAAGTAATTTCCAGGAGATTAAAAGAATACTTGAAAAGACTGTGAGCTTAAGCAGAAGGATCAGTCTTCCAAACTCAGCGATACACTTTCAAGCACAGGATCGGTAGATACAAACTCCCATCGAATGTCCTCTACACAATTGGGTTTCATAAACCATGCCACCTACCCTTGAATCGAAGGCAAAATAATAAGAAGTCGAACTTCATTTTAAACCGCAAGGAAGAGAGATCGCCTAAATCGTCTGAACTAGAAGAATCGAAAATGAAGCTTATGATAATGCTAGAATCTATAAGGATAAGACATGATCAAAGGATCCCGAGGAAAGAGTTCAGAGCAGGGAACAAAGTTCCATCATTTAATTCTGTGATCGAAATTGTTTCCGTGAGTTGAAATCAAATGGAGTTGGCCACGCAGGCTGGCACATTCGAGCAAAGGATATTAAGGACCGAGCATCGAGAAGAATTCAAAGTCAATGGACAAAGACTGAAGCACTATCTAAGCAGGATTTAAGGAATGGAAGAGTCTAAAGAGGTTATCTAGAAAGAAGAAGGAACCAAAACAACAAGTCCAAATTTAAGGACTCAAACTGAAAGAAATTACCGAGGCAACCTATAGAAAATTTAGTTTCGCTTAGGATTTTGAATTTTTTTTTGCAAAGAATTTCGTTTGATTAGTTCTTATAAAGATAGATTTAATTTCAGAAGTTAATTGTAGTTTAATTAAATTTTCGAATCATGCAAGATGCCGTGTCTCCCGTAAGGTCGAAGACATGAGTGAGAAAAGCAACCCGTGACACCTCCAACAACTGTAAATGTCACGACATGAACAAAAGGGGGATAACTTTCCTAAACCAAACCTCGTGAAATATGAGGAATTGCTTGAATTTATGCTCGAGATGCTAATAAATGTCTAAAGGAGACAGACATTAAAGGAATTCAAGTTTTTAGATCATTTAAAACTAAGGGCATAGGTCATGATAGAAACAAAAAACTTGAAATGAAATAAAATGGATAATTTTAGAATCAATTGGTTGTGTTACTTTGGTTTAAATTTTGTGTCATTGTACTTCATAGTCAGAAAATAAAAGTAGAATCAGTTCAAGAATAAAAACTGAGATGTAATAGTTGAATCAATGAAGCAGCTAGATTGTGAATGTTTCGAAATGCGTGTCAGAAATGTCAGACCGCTAAACGCCTCGATGATTTTTTTAAACCCGAAATACACAAGCAATTTTATCATTGTTAACTACAGCACTGATACTAATAGCAAAGACTCGATGTGTCCTCTAAAAGATAACTATCAGCTTTCCATTTATTTTCCTTAACTATTCATTATTCTTTATTCTTTAGATTCCAGCTTATTTGATTGTCTATTCTTTTCCTTATCACTCAGATATTTTACAAATTTCTTAAGCTAGGATCACAATGTCATGTTATACCCAAATAGTATAACTCAAGTGCCCAGCCTTTCTCGTGATTTCAAATTTTATTCCTAATCTAACTCCATTCATTCAATTCAAGTATATATCAAATAGCTTATTCTCGAACTAATTCCTACTTTTAGTTTTTCTAACCTATAAAACTACAACACAAAAATTTAACAAACCAAAGTAACACAACAATCTAATTCAAATTTATCATTTTATTTCATTTTCAAGTTTTTGTTTTATCGCGACTATGCCTAGTTTAATGATCCCAAAAAATCAATTTCGGTTAACTTATACTCTTAGACATTTATTCAGCATCTCCAAGTATAAATTCAACAAGCAATTCACTCATTTCATGTAGTTTGGTTTAGGAGAAAGTTATCCTTTGTTCATGTCGTGACATTTGCAGTTGCCTGGAGGCCCTGAGCTGCTTCTCACTATGTCTTTCACTTTGCAGACGATATCGCATGATTCAAGAAAATTCTAATTAAACTACAACAACTTCTCAAATTAAATCTATCTTTGTATAAGAACTAATCAAAACGAAATTACCGCAAAAAAATCACCTAAAAAGCGTAAAACTAAATTTTCTAGCGGGTCACTTCCATCACCGGGCCGCTGAGTCCTAACCGACTTGTCGCTTTGGTTCTTCTTTTCAGATAACTCGCCGGAGCTCTTCCATTCTTCATCCTCGCTTAGATAGTGCTTCACTTTTGTCCATTGACTTTGAATTCTTCTCCGTGATCGCCCTAATGTCATCAAGCCCAAATGTATTGCTGACACCATCGTACGCCCACTCCATTTAGATTTCAACTTTCCGAAACAATTTCGCCTGTAATTGTCGCAGTAACCTGCCTCTCAAGCTCCAACTCTTCTTCCTCGTGATCCTTTGATCATGCCAGTTTTTGTCTTATCTCATGATTCTGCATGTCATAAGCTTCATTTCTCAATTCTTCGTCACATTGAGCAATCTCTTCCTCATAGCTTTAAACAAGTTCAACTCATGGCCTATTATCAATTTTGTATTCCAATTCAGAGGTAGGACATGGTTTGCAAAACCCACCTCAGGCTGACATTCCAATGGAGTTTTCATGGGCCCAGATGCCCAAAGTGCATCATCAAGTCTGAAGACCAATCCTTCCCATTGAGCTCACAAATTTTCTGCTATTCTTTAATCTCCCGCTGAAATTTCGTCATTCCACTGTCTCGGGATGATAAGCTAGACTCATTACATGCTTCATCCCATACCGCTTCATGAGTTTTGCAAATATTTTGTTTGCAACGGTTTCATCACTAACAGATAGTTCCGTGTGTTCCAAATCGTCAAATATTTTTTCGCAAGAAGCTCACAACCGTATTAAGATCATTCCGGGATTGCCATCGTTCCACCCATTTGGAACATAATCAATCGCTAGCAAGATGTACTGTGTTCCCAAATGGCGGTGGGAATGAATCCCATAAAATGATATTCCCCATACATCAAAAGATTTGCACCACCATTATACCTCTAGGGGCATTTCATTGGCCACGATATTTCCAATATTTTGGCATCTATCACACACTTAACCCACTCAAGACAATCTCTCAAGATAAGGCCAATAAATCCAGAGACGGGAGAACATTCTTATGAGCCTGCTCTTTCTCCCTTGTGCTCCCCATATGGTGAGCATGGCCTTCATTCATAATTTTGCCTTGTTCATTTTCTGGCACACATCTTCTTATTATCATGTCAAAGACTCTTTAAATAATAAGGATCATCCCAAATATAATACCACGCCAGCTTGAGAGTTTCTCTTCACAGAAGGCTGAATTCAAGGAACTACTTCCACAAGCTAAATAGTTCAATACACATACCATGGAAGCTGAAGGAAACTTTGTTGTCATCCGGAAGCCTCGCATTACTTTCTTTCTTAGCAAGGTTTTTCCCACTCTTCTCGACAAGTGATCGATCACATTGTCACACTACTCTTTTATCCTTGATCTCCAAGTCAAACTTCGCAATAGCAGCACCCATCTTATCAATCTGGGCTTAGCTTCCTTCGACATCAGCATTTATCGCCGCATGATCGCATGAATAATAACATGGGATCCCAAAATGTATCTCAATTTTTCAAATGCGCTAGCATCTCCTTTCAGCTTGTCGAGTAATTTTCAGGCTCATCAAGGTTCTACTAGCATAAGAGCATGTCTCGAATATTTTCCTTTTGCTCTTAGATACTCCCATTGCAAAATCACTCATGATCACACATTATTTCAAATCCATCCCATTCCTGTGCAAACATTATAGGTGCTTGAACCAATTTGATCTTGATTTCTTCAAAAGTGCTCTTTGTAGGTAGTCATCAAAATTAAACTCAGATCCTTTCCTCCAAGAATCTCGTACAAAGGGTCTCCGGCTAGTTTCTAGAGAAGCCCTCATAAATCTCCTATGTAACCACAAGATGCCCTGTAAGAAGCTTCTACCTCTTTTACTCGTGGTAGTGTGGCAAGAGTTTTCGATAATCGATACTGATCGTCTACTTTGGGCCCAAAGAAGGTAAATTTATGCCTAAGAACAATACCTTCGTTACCATAAAATGGCATTTTTCCAATTCAAGGTTAATGCTTGTCTCGCATCTTGAAGCACTGCTTTCTAGGTTCTTCAAAACACCGATCAAAACCGATCCATACACAATGTCATCCATAAAAATTTCCATAACCTCTTCAACCAAGTTCGAGAATATTGACATCATACACCTTGAATGTAGCAGAGTTATTACACGTTCAAATGGCATCCTTCAAGGCAAAGGTACCATAGGGCATGTGAATGTGGTCTTCTCGTCCTCAGTAAGAATAGCAATCGATCAGATCCTCGAATACCCATCCAAGAAACAAAAATGAGGGCGTCTACTAATCATTCAAATATCTATAGATCAATGAAGTGCAAAGGAAATGATCTTTTCTCGTGGTCAGTTCCGCCTGTAACTGTAATGGTTACCTCCATCCTGCCACCGTTTCGCTGGAATCAATTCATTTTCATCATGATCACAAGAAACTCCACCCTTCTTTGGAACCACATGGAGACTATATGAAATTGCATAGATAAAACCAGCATTCAACAATTTGAGTACCTTCCTCGACTACTTCCTTCATCGATCTACTTCCTGATGTTCTACGTATGGCTTCAAGTTTCTTCTAGCACTTTACATGCAACCATGGACTGACACTTCAACTCTTCAACGGACCAAGCTATAGACTCTTAAGCTTCTTTAAGATTTTCAAGAACCTCGTTCCTCACATCATTGAGTCTAGCAGAGATAATCACCGGGTTTTCGCAATTCAGGTGGCGCAAGCATACTTCAAATGACTCTGCAACTCTTTCAACACTAGCCTCTTTCACTCGGTTTCCTCGATGAATTTCCCTTTTCATTATTTTCCCTTTGTCATTTCTGTTTTGTTTGTGCTCAACACAGTTTCTATAGAATGAAAACCGCTGTATGGACAATCGCAGTAGTCATCTTTCAATATACTGGAAATTTATCTCTTTTTCATCGAGCAAAAATTTGAGCATTACAATCATTGTGAACATCAGAGTTTGTAGTATAGACATCATCAAATCACATTGCAATTTTCTTTGTCTATGTCTATATTCTACATGCTTGGATCAAGTTGAAAGCAGCGCCTCTCCAACCCTCAAGGTAAGAACCTTTTGCATGTCGCATCAAGGCCCAAAGAGTTGTGGTCTCCCACAGCAGGGGTACTTGTGAATCTTTTTCCATGTCCACGATGAAGTCTACCTGAAAACAAATTTCCAACAAAGGACTAGCACATCTTCCAAGACTCCTTCGTGTTTTACTGTCGACCACCGCCATTCAAGAGTAATAGTGGTGGAATAACCTCCCCAAACTTAATTGCTCGCAAATGTAAAGCAGGCATCAAATTTATACTACCTCCCGAGTCACAGAGCTTTCTTCGAATTCAACTCCTCCAATGATGCAAGGAATCAGAAAACTCCCCGGATCCTTCATCTTTATGGCTACTTTCTCAGTCACAAGATCGCAAGAGCAAAGGAGATTCACAACCCTTCTACTATCTTTCTTTTCTTACTCAAAGATGTCCTTCAGAATTTTGCATGTAGTGGCATCTCGAGTGACCACTTCAGAAGGGCATACTCGATCTCTACTTCTGGAAAGGTTTTCAAAGTAAAACCCGCTCCTATCTTTGATTTCAGCCTTCAGGAAATGGGACTGTAGGTCTAGAGCCTCGATGTCCTTCCCGTCCACTCCTTCTTCTTTTTCTCCAGCTTCTTCTTCGGGCTTTCTTCTTCGTCATTTTTTTCTTTCATCTTCTAACTCCTTCCCACTCCTAAGCCGCACACCCATGCCTTTCGGATTCTCTCAGGTCACTGGGAAGGCATCTTCCTATGGCTTTCACAGGTTAGCCACCGCCTACTTCAGGTCTCCGTGTTCTTCGTGATGCATCGTGGTGTTCTCGGCAAAATTTGAGAATTGGTAGTTGCTTCCAATTCTGCAACCTTTTGTTCATGGAGGCTAACAAATTTCTTATTATCCCCAGAATTGCAGCATCCGCTCTTTCAAAAAGATCGGGCCCCTCCTCTCGAATTTCGATATATCTACTTCAGAAACTATTTCCTTCGCCACTGAACTCTGTGGTCGCTGATAACCTCATGGGGTTCTCTCATTCATGCTCGGCCTATGGCTCCCTTCACCATGAGAAATTCTCATGGTTCTCAAAGGTCGGGGTGATAATGTGCCAAGGTGTTAGTATTGGGTTTGAAATGGTAGTTTCGCTCACCTTTAGATACTTTTTTAACCGTCACAAGATCATAGAATTGTTCTTCGCAGCCTCTCAAAGATTTCCTTCACGTCTCTCTTTCAATCAGCTTCCTATCTCGCGGGCGTTGTGTGTCTTCCTTTCTCATATCCATCCCGTGCATAATGGCATCCAACTTCAAGCTCATGGTCAGCCATCTTTGCTCAGCTTCCACATGATCCTTTCCTCTTGAAACCGTATGTTTCATATTGCATTTAGCCAGTCTTCAACATTTCCCGCTTCTTCAAAGACTTTTTCGTTCAATGCTCCACAACATGAAGCATCAATGATCCCTTTGATATATCATTCAAGGCATGATATACAATGTCCATCCAGCCTTCGATCTATCCCATGCATCTGACATCTTCAAGAACTGCTTGAATCTTCCCAAGCTACATACAGCTTTCATCTTCCTCCCCACGAAACATAATGATTTCCTCCTTCTCTCCGAGGAGGCCAGGAAAGAATTCACCTAGCAGTTTCTACTAACTCCTCCCAAGTATCAACGTAAATCTATATAAAGATCTATACTCATGTAGCCGGGCCAGATTCTTGTAGAGAATGGGAATAGATGCACATGACTCTCCTCGGTCTAACTCCCATTCACATCAGATACCCATCCCGAGAAATTCCCAAAGCTCATGTTTCGTCCTCAAGTGGATGACCAAGAAACTCGATGTTGTCGACCATTGTACTAGTGGCCGGTTTAAGTTCAAAATTATTTGCATCAATAGCCGTGGGTTGCCCGACAGCAGAAAGTACTATCTTCAATGTGTTTCCGTGTCCTCCATAGTATCGATCGGGAGGCCTTCTAGCCGCTTTCTGTGCACTTCATTTCGATCCGTCTTCATCTTCCATGGCTGAAGCCGCTTTCTTATCTTTCTCAAGCTTCCGAAAATTTCTAATTCGTGGTCCGTCAACCCATAAGTGTTCTGCTTCCTCATGCATTAAATTTGTCCCTCAAATCAAAACACACTTACATTAATAGGATTAGTCCGGCCAACAACATTTCAATATGGTTCATAAAGGTTAGTGCTGTACAACCACCGCTGAAAAGCTATTTTTGTTCTTTTTCTTCAAAATGTCCAAATTAGCATTTCCTTCTTTCGCTCGAATATTGATTTTGCATTAAAATTCTTTCGACAGAATCCGCCATAAAACTTGTTAACTGGATTCAAAACATATGTGTACAAATTTATAACACTATCAAGCAAAAGAGAATATTTATCCTCAGAATCTGCGCCATGTCTTGTTAACCTTCAATATAAAGTGTTATGACACTATTACCAAAGGACATCCATCCACTTAAGAATCTGGCGCCATTAAACTTGGCTGACTACTATATAAACCAAAATCTCTAGGTAAATCATTTTCAATTTCATTTGAATAAATATCCCGCAAGTGCAATAAAAGTTGACAAGTAATAAAATGGAGAGAGTCCGTATATCGATCCCCACAGAGATCTCAAAGAATTCGATCAACTACCCTAATTACTCAAGCTCCATATTAATATCGACTATAATGATATCAGGATCCAAACTTAAGAAGCCGTAGTAAAATATACAAGCATAAGGAAAAGAATGAACAATCAAATAAACTGGAATCTAAAGAATAATGAATAATGAATAGTTAAGAAAATAAATGGAATCGAATAGTTATCTTTTAGAGGACACATCAAGAACACCGTTATTGTGAAGTATCAATTCCCGTAGTTAACACTGGCAAAATTGCTGTGGTATTTCGTGTTTTAAAATCGTTTCATGCTTAGCAAAGAGCAAACTGGACTTCCACACTCCACATTACCATTATCTAATTTCCCGATTCTTCAAGACAGAATTGTATGACCACTTTTAATAGGATTTCCTTAATCCGGGGTGTTATATTTTTCTTTCAATATCACACCCATTTTATGGACTCCGGTAAACCTTAGCCCCAAGTTATCTGGCCAAGCAAGGATATACAACCCTTTCCTCTAAATTAGAATAAGATCACCCTCCGATTGTATCCCCGCCTATCACTGATCGGGCTTCACTATTCGAATCGAGGTGAACTCTCCATTGCTTAAATTTGATAACTAATTCAACTCATTCTGATTTCAAGGAGAAGAGGATTTATCTAATTAACTTACAAAGCCTATTAGATCTCTAATAGCAGGTTAATATACCTTTCAAAGAAATGTTCATAACTCGTGAATGCCTTCTCTGCGTCACCGTGAGGACCTCTCAAATCAGCAATGAAACAAATCTTAAACTGCATAAGAAACCATTCGTGATCAAAACATTAAACCCATAACCGTATAATTCATAAAATCGAAATTCAAGTCGCCGGAAACAACTACAAAGTGGAAGATAAATTCGACTATAAAGATTCACTTAATGGAAGCCGGGTTTCTCAATTAACAATTCACACACTACAACATTCGATCATAAGAACAACTCAGAATTTGGAAACTCGGAGTGTCGACCCCGTAAATTGTCTCAACTTCAAACATTCCAGTAGTAATTTGAAAGAATGGAATTCGTATTCAAATTTTCTCGTCAAAACGATAACATCCGCATCCAAAATAAAACAAAATAAAGAAAGATGAAAATAATCTAATATATGTATCAAATGTAAAAGAAAATAAAAGAAAATAAAAGAAAGAAAAGAAAGAAAAATAAAATGAGTCTTCTACACCAGATCTTTCGTTTCGCTTCGCCACCGCTCCCATTTCTTTTTCTCCCCAAATGCTATTTATGTGGTTTCGTCCTAATTCCAATGCATTCTTTTGTGATTTCAAAGGATCGACCCATGTTATCGCTCAAGTCGCGACATCAAATCCCTTGTCGCACATTCTAGTTCGCAATTTGTCGCAAAGATTTATCAATAAGTCATAACATTCCTTTGTTTTCCGGTTATAATCTTTCACGCGTATTGCTGGAATCAATGTCGCGATATCCATGTCGCGACATCGATCTCTGTCGCTGACATCAACTTAAGTCTTTGCACTAACCGTGTTCTATGTCGCATCAACTTTTCGTCGCGACATCACTTTATGCCTTCGCAGTTTCAATCGTTCGCTCCTGATACGACATCAATCCTTTGTCGCGACATCAGCTCGCGTCTTTCTGTGCTCAATCGATGGTTCCCTGGCGTCGGCGGCACGTCTCTTTGCCGCGACATCAACTTAAGGAACCGCAAACTCAACCTGAGCACGCCTTATGTCTCGGGAGGCTTCAACCGGTTACGGTCGCGACATCGCCCGTCGCGACAATGTACCTTAAGTCACAACAATTTCATCTTTCAAACCCGCCATGCTCTTCGCGCTTCTCTCACGCGACCTCCATCCTCACGCGACATTCAACCTTGTCGCCACATCAATGGCGTCAGTCGCGACATCATTCCTTAAGTCCTCGTTAACCAACCGCCTAACTTCAGGATCCCCGCCGCGACTGCATCAAATTTCCTTCACTTTCCCCGATGTCGCGACATCATAATCGGATCACAAGCTCAAACTGCAACATTAGTTAACCAGCCGCTTTCATCTTCCCGCCCCTATTTTTGCATTTCTTACTCAATAAATTGGTCGATTTTCTATCGCTTTTTCTTTCTTTCTTCACACTTCGCTAATAACAATTGGTGAGTTTTTCATTTCTCAGATAATTATTCATTTTAAGATGAAAATCAAATGTAGTAAAATGTAGATTAAAATCGATGACTTTAAGCTCATCAAGTAGCCGTGGTAGTTGATCTAGAATTCTCGAGATCTCTGTGGATCGAGCATTCGACTTATATCCATTTTATTACTACGAATTCGTGGCACTTGCAGATATTAGGCCAAAACCAAATTGAAAATGATTTACTCTAGGAGATTGCCCATAGTATAGAAAGTTAACAAGTTTTATGGCGCGTCACTGATTGCATTAATAAACCCTTTCGTAGCAAAGTGTCATAAATTTATGTCTTTAGTCTTAACAAGTTTTATGTGGCGCTGTTGGGTCGGGATTAGACACAATTTTTCGTAATAAAGGTCATAAATTTGTATATGTCTTTGGTCTTAACATACCACCGATTCCATTTTAGTTTGTTGGTACTTTGTAGTTTCAGGTGCCTCACCAATAATTTCAAGTCTCGATATGTCAAGTCAGGCCGATCTAAGGATTCATAGTGATTTTACCAACCAAAAATAAAGAAATGTGAAGTGGAATCGATGAAAGGATGACGAAGTACAAAACAAAGTGAAACCAGATTAAGATATTGCGAAAAATTTCGTGAATCCTAATGTAAATTTTTGTTATAAAATTTTTCGCTGTTAGCTTAAATTTCGCTAGCCTAGCGAAAATTACTATTCATTGCGAAAAATTTGATTTTCTCTATCTCTTGTGATTTTCGCTAGCTTAGCGAAATTTCACTAGCATAGCGAAATTTTCGCTATGCTAGCAAAATTCCTTGCATAGCGAAATTGCTGCCCCTGTGTTTTTGATGTTTTTGATTCCAAACGACCATGTTTTGATTAATTACCATTTTCATTCCTTGGCTTGTAATTTCATATTTAGGCCTTTGTCATTTCACATTGGGGTTGACTATATAAGCTCCTACAATCCAGAACCCTAACTTTTCCCCATTTTATAAAGTTTCGCAGTTTTTCATTTTAGCAGTTTTATTTTGCTTCTCTTCTCTCCTTTTCTCTATTTTTCATTGCCAAACACACCCCTTGAGGATGACAACTCAAGGATGCTTGGCTAAGCCTCAAAGCCTTGAAGAGGAGGGTTGCTAGCTTGGTTTTAGGCTATCGTTGTGTCAGTCTCTCATGCTTTAAATGATACGTGCACGCATTTATGGTTCAAACTTTCTCAAAATTAGGGTTTAAATGCTATTTACTGCTCCTTGGTCAATACTTGTCATGCTTTAGGTTCAAGGTATTCTAATGGTAGATGCAATCGACATTCTTAAGATGTCATTTACGAGCCATTGAAATGAGGTTAAATGCTGTATTTCAAACTGACCGACATCAATGCTTAGTATTTGCATCTGACTACATGTATGGTTCTGTGGTTAGTTTATAATAAACAAAGATCCCTTTGGCTTTCTCACTATATGTCATTAGCCCTACGCGAGGAAATAACCCGAGTAGACACTTTAATACTATGTTATCAAGCTAGTGACCCAAGGTTTCAAGGTTACCATTTCACACTTTCAGTTTGCTTATTTCAAGCATTCAAGAACAACCAACTCTCGCTTTTAACCAAATCCAAAATCCAAACAAAAGTCTCACCATTTTCAAACATTACTATGAATCATTCGTGGGATGAAAACCCATCCGTATTCGAATTCTAGACTGCTATGTCGGTAGTGAGTTGACTACGACAAGAGGAGATGAAACAAATATCATGATTCCATATCACCCTACCGTGGCACGAATCAAATGGTTACGCTGGGCTACGGATGGTGCCAAACCACGAAAGTGATGAGTTGATATGTACTGTAATCCACACAAGTGTCGCATCTTCTGTCCTTTTTGAATTTCATTTGTTCGAATCGCAAGTTTTCTAAAGAAGGTTATCGTAATCGTTTTTGTTTCATATATAGCTTTTGTTTTAGCCAAACATCAATCTTCGCAAGTTTTGTTAAGTGTTTTGCCGGTGTCATTTTGTGTAACAAAAGAAAAAGACTGACAGAGGGATATCAGATCAGAAAGAGGAGTGCACCACGATAAGGTCAGGAAATCAGCAGCAGCAGGATCAAATGATCCTCAATTGAGGAACAAAGAAATAACAAGCACCCCTATGAATCCAACAACATACACAGCTCACACGAGATCACATACACCCTCCTAGAGTTAGTGCTCCTTCCTGCATCATACCTCCTGCTAAGGATGTAGCAGTGAGACCCTACCTTGTGCCCTCGTTTCCACATTTCATGGAGATAGGAGAATGAAAATCCATATTCACATACGGGATTTTTGTGAAGGCATAACTTTTAAGGAGGGTATAACCGATATGGAATTGTCAAGCTGGCTGCACTTGCAACCTCAAGTGACAGTTTTCTTCGTAAATATGGCTCACCATCGAGGCCGAGAACGATTAGAAATCGGGTCGATCTTTCAAGCCGAATTTTTGAAGAAATTTTTCACATAACTACACCAACATTTGAAGAGACAGATCTACACTTACCTTCTACTTCATGACAATGAGAAATTCTATCGTGTCGAGGTTCATGGATACCATCAATGCACGTCCACACTACGGTTTTGATACATGGAGTTACAGTGAATCATTTCTATAATGGTGTCCTCGCCATACAAATCAGTTAGAAACCATGTGGAGGTGATTTTTCGAGCAAAATCCAGATGAAGCCATGGATTTCGAATTATGTGGCTGAAATTTCCAAGGCTCGATGAACCGAATATATGGGAAACTCCAAAGAATGAAGCCTTCGACTCCACCAAAGGGGAGGCATTTACACTTTCCGAAGATACAGGAAATGAAAGCAAGAATATCAACCCAAATTTAGGAAGCATGGAAGAACTCGAAGGAAAAAGGCTCCATGAAGTGCGGTGCAAAGGATCGGTACACGTACAGCCAACCCATGCATCAATTGTCAGCCCACGCCCATCCGCCAGAGAACACTATCCGAATGCCCCTCGTTGAAGATTCCATGTCGAGCATGCTAATGCCGTGGGCCAATATAAGCCACAACCTAATGCCCCATACGGTAATACGCACAATTCCAATTGGAAGAATCACCCCAATCTCTCCTGGAAACCTAATCCCCCGCGCCATGCGGCCCCCTGCCAAACGCTTTGATCTCTCATATCTCAACCACAACCATCATCATCCCTTCTCCCGCTGGCAAGCCATATTGAATTTGGAGCAAGGTGGTAGGCAATTTTCAGGAAGAACAAAAGGATCAACGATACCATACAAGAATTGATAGATCAGAAAGTAAGAACAACAAAGAATGTATTTGGCTTCGAGAGCAACCTTAATCGTAAAATTGATAACCCACATTCAATCACAAAGATCAACAACCCGTCTGAGGTAAACAGAGAGAGAAGGTTCCCTTCCCAAACATCGCAACCCAAAAGGAGTCCATGAGGTAGGTTCGTCCAAAGCACTGTGGATGATGAAGTGAGTTATCATCACTCGAGGAGGAAAGAGATGTGAGCAACCGCGCCTAGCACCGTCAAGAAACATGCAAGGAAAAGGGAAGTCGAGCCTGAAGGGTAATAATCAGCAAGATTCAGAGTGGTGGCGACGCCTCCATTTCCCTAAGCACTACTTAGTGCAAGAAAAAATCCTAAACCAAGCTGAAATTCGAGGTGCTAAGGCAAGGAAGGTAAATATTCCACAGCCTTGATTATGATTACAAACGTCCCAACTTTATAAAGCTCTAAAGGACCGTAAGATAGTCAAGAAGAAAGGCATTGAAAAGAAAACCTTCCTAACTGAGCAAGTCAGTGTTTGATAATCCGCAGCAAGACCCTACCAAATACAAGGATCCAGATCCCACAATATCGGGCAACATCAGGATCAGACAAAGCACCGTTAGACTGGGGCCAGTAAACCTACCGCCATACTCAAAGGTATGCGCTAGGTTTAGGGGAGTCAAAACCTACCAACATCACTTTGTCATCGGGTCGATCGACGTTGAAAATTCTAAGGAATAGTCGAGGATGTCTGTAAAGGTGGACAAATTCTACTACCCAAGAGGACTTTCAGAGTGCTTGATCGAGCCATTACAATGGGCCCAATCATGTGCCAATTATCCAAAGAAGACCATTTTTACACACCGCTAATGCAATCATCAATCGTCGAAATGGAGTCATACCAAGATTAAAATATGACATCGAGTCAATATTTTTCTACTTGAAAATAATTACACAAGCTAGTGGAAAATGGCAATCAAGGACTGGATTAAGTTTCGTCATTGCCCAATGCAGCTTAAATGTCCATAAATCGCACGAATCAAGCAAGGAAAATGTAACAATCATGAGGATCAATGCTTTAGTCATCCTCTCAGAGTCAACACCGCCCCAAATCACCCAAAGGAGAAGAAAATTAACAAGAATGGACTGCATGGAGGTCATGAAGACGCCACTCGCCAGGTTAAGGAGCTCCTCCTCGACTTCCATGAGTAAATTTATGAATCGGTCGTTCGTGTGTCCACTAAAACCAAACTCAGAGCTCAAAAAAATTTGGTTTTTTGCTTAAAATCAGTCATTTTATAAGATGCTATTTTTAGTAACTTTCCTTTAGTATGCCTAATTTTAATTTTATTTATCTTTATTCTGGGGTTTATGATAAAAATAATAAATAATTTTTATTTTATTTTAATCGTCAAATCAAATTTTTAATTTTATCTATATGAATCCAAGCAAGAATTATCAGAGCTTTAAATTAGCTCGCAGTGTCTCTCCTTCACACCCTCGCCATACCCATCCCATAAAAAGGAGGAGGCCTCATTTTCACCACATTTCCACTCAAATTTCTACCTCCTCGTCGTGAGCCATCCAAAGGCCCAAACCCAGTCCCCGCTCGCTTCCTCCTCACGTGTCCCTGTTTCTCGCTTCCGTCGTCACGGCTCCGTGCTCGCCCCCACCGAGCCCCGGGCTGTCTCGCACCGCCATTGGGCCTCGAGCGACGAAGAGCCAAACGAGCCGCGTGCTCAGCCCCCACTGCCTACGGCGCTCCCGCCAGCCATCGCGGCGGCCGCAATTGCCAGGCCGTCCCGAGCCCTCGCGGCCCAACCGAGCCCCACCCAGCCCCCGAGTGAGCGCAGCAGACCGCCACTCCTACTGCACCCCCGCCCGGCCTCTACAAAGCGCTCTCGACCGCGCATACACGTCCGTATACCGGTGCACCACTTTGCACTGTGGCGATTTGAGGCAAGCACTTCGTGTACTCACCACAGTGTCCATTCTTCTGCTCACACATGAGAGACACCAGAGGTCTCACCAGGTCCCCAGAGCCTCAGTGGATTCTGTGAGGTATCGACTAGACGTGGTCTCCCGGTCCCTCCCCAAAGGTCTCAGAGACGACGTAGAGGCCCCCGCCTCCAAGCACCCTGACATCAGCTCCTGAGTCCTCACATCTGTCTCTACCATCACCTTCCAAGAGGAGAGCTCATTGCCTCCATCTATTATTCACTAGATCAGCAGATCCATTGTTCACTGACCTCGATTCCGAGTCGTAGATCCGTATTACTGTGAGACTCCACGGCGAAATGCTATTACGATGTACGATTGATCGGGCCGAATTCATGGCCGAGACTCGATGAGGTTGATCGACGCCAAAGACTTCGGGTCGCCATTTATGACACCACAGATATCTTACATCCCCAGCGGTGTTTCGCCACTCACCCATGACTTCCCGGAGTGCCGAGTCCGATTGGAGTCCGCGATTCAAGACGACGTATCGGGCCGAGGCCCGGTTACGAACATTTCCCTACCAGACATTCATGCAGAGCCGTCAATTATGGAGGTTACAGAGAGTACAATAGAGGAGATGGTCCGCCGTCTCACTAGAGATACTACACGGATCTGTGACTTCCTAATATATACAGCCTTTCCGCCTCGATGGCTTCTCCGTCCACCCGCCTTCCTGACCAGCCTTGTTTCGCTTGCAACACTATGTACAGCAGGGGAGCTTGGCATTTCTCGAGGCCTTGTACCGAATCCGCAGGATTCGGTTCGCCTCGAAATGGGTCATGACCGCCTGCCAGACTGAGGATAAGGTCCACGCAAGGGCCCGGTTCGAGTCGGTGGTTTACTCATCATGATGCCGCGCTGGCGAGCCAGTCCCGGATCATCTCGAGCCACGGAGGAGCCCCGCATTGAGAGGAGGATTAGCTGCACTCAGGTCCTATCTATGGAGCGATCATTGACCATGCCGATCTCTTTGTTCAAAGAAATAGGATCGTGAGTGAGGTACCAGATGAGATACAGGATCCTCGAGGCGAGGATCCCGTCCCGAAAGCGAGGTGCAGAGTAGAGAAACAGTTCCTCGACGATCTCCTCAGCTCCACTTCCACCTCCGCCCGCCCAAATTTACACGAACATCGCCGACCCTTCATCTACAAACAGAGCATTCTCCCAGAGCATGTTCAGTCAATTTTGAGGGAGCTGGTCGCTATGGACGCCGTCACGCTGCTACCACACAGCGTAGCTGACCACAGCTGGTTGTACCCCGAGCCGAGGCCAACATGGGAGCACAGCCAGCTATGCTTCGCCGACATGACACCTCTGCCTCCCACCGAGCCTGGCCACATCGAGATCACCCACGCCAATGCCTCCTTAGACATGCTAGCAAAGAACAAGTTATAAACAGCCTTCCATCCACCAAGACATCCATCACCGCGAGAGGAGGTGGTCACACTTTCTCTAGCTCCTATCCAAAGGAGGCATGTTTATACTTTGGTCAGAGGAAAAGCCAGAGTTGGGAGTGTCTTCATCATGTTTTGTACTGCTTTTTAGCTTTATCCTCTACCATTTTGTATAGATTCATGTGTAATGTTCAATAAGTATATGTGCTGATACTTTTGTTATGTTTAGCTATACTAATCATGCTAACCATTTTGGTTATATCAAAAGCTTTATAGCATTATTTACGCTTTTACTACACTTTTGCAAATCACTTTTGTCTTGTTTCGTGTTTCTACTCGCTTTTAGTCAAGAATTGAAACCCCGTATTTTACCCTAATGATGTAACAACCCACGAGTTATTTGGCCAGTCAATTGAAGTTCCAAAGATATTCAACTCGAACATTCCCCTTTAGCTAATTCACACACTACACACCAGATTGTACCAATAGGTCGTAGAAGCTTTATAATTCCTTTTCACTTTGCAAAGCCGGCCTTAGATCTGTTGATGACCCATAATAGGTTCGCGTTACCCATGTATGAAGACCAATGTAGTCTTCCAAATGAAAAATAAAAGAAAAAGCAAAAAGAAAAAGAAAAGAAGAAAAAGAAGAATAAAATCCGTGACGCTTTGCCTTGAATCCCGAACACCTAGCCCGAGAGGGGTATATGGTAAAGCCTTTAAAGCCCGATGCCCTAAGCCTTAATCAAGTTGGGGAGTCATCACTAGTATTCATGTACATGGTGACGGGTAGAGTTTAGCGTGGTTGTAGGTGCTTAATTCCTCGAAGCCATTCAAGTCCTGGTGAAGCCTCAGAGCTCATGTCATGATCCGTCGACGCCTCAAACCTAATCAAGGTCAGGAGTCATCAGATTCCTCAAGTACACTGACCTTTTGGTGAAGTCGAAGCTTGATCAGATCCATATCAGAATTAAGAAATAAAATAAAGAAACAGAATTAAATTCTATTCAAAGTTTGGCCAATGCGCTTTGTAGCGCCACAGAGCTAGGTCAGGGAGGGAATACTGCAATTTATTGGCTCAAGCTGGTTACTTTAGGAACAATTAGATTTTGGAAGTTCAAAGTTGACTTCCTCTTGGAACCAATGCGTCGCCTTTAAAGCTATTTCTTATATGGTTTTTTGCTCTTTCATGCCTGCTTTCAGATAGGTAATTGTTCATTTTAGCTGTAAAGCCTATCTCGCATACACTTTTGAACCAGATACACTTTGTAAAGCACAGCATGCATACCTTTATTATTTTAGCATTGCTAAGGGACTAGCAACGTATCGGCCGGGTGATTAGTGCTCAAAAGTTATTTTCAGTCCTATTTAAGATAGGTTTTTAGTGCTTTTTGCGCACTAATCATATGAATTGAGCCAATTAATATGTGCAGGTCACTTAGTACCACTGATTCCATTTCGAGTTTGTTTTTTGGTAATTTTGCAGTTTTTGCGTGCCTCAAATTAATAATTTCAAGTTTCATGAAAAGAATAATGCCGAGGATTCAAAGGATTTCACCAACCAAAATGAAGAAATGTGAAGTGGAATTGTTGGATGATGCATTGGCAAAACAGGAGGAAACCGTATTAGCTTATGCATTGCGGTACTACAGTGGATTGCGAAATTTCAATCATAGCTTAAAAATTTCGTTATCCCAATGAATTCGCTATAAAAATTTCGCTTGCCAGCCAAATCTCACAGCCTAGTTTAAAATTATCGTCTACGTAAAATTTTGATTGCTATTCAGATTTTCGCTGCATCTAGCGAAATGCCTCTTTAGCATATTTAAATTTTCGCTATGCTAGCCAAATTCCCACATATAAATTAATGCTCCTCGTGTTTTTGATGTTTTGATTCCAAATCCACCACATTTTGATTAATTACCATTTTCATTCCTATCAGAATTTCATATTTTAGGCCTTTTTGCTGTATTTCACACATTGTGTGGTTGACTATATAAGTTCCCCTACAACTTCTTTTTGTAGAACTCAACTTTTCCATTTTATGCAAGTTTCCATGAAGCCATTTTAGGTTTTATTTTCGCTCTCTTTCTCTCCTATTTATTTTTCTCTAGCCATTGCCAAACACACCCTCGAGGATGACAACTCAAGGATGCTTGGCTGCTTCTCAAAGCCTTAAAAGTTGATAGAGGTTAGAATAGCTTGGTTTTGGGGCTACTATAGGTTGTCCTCATGTTTAAATGATACTGTAATGATTATGGTTCCAAACTTTCCAACCAAAGGTTTAATGCCATTTACCGTCTTTCTTTCGTCAATACTGTCATGCTGTAGGTTCAGTGCATTTTATACTGGCAGATGCACCGGGTTACCTTGTATGTCATTTACAGCCATTGAAATGAGGTTAAATGCTAGGGTTTCAAACTCGACTGACATTGAATGCTTAGTATTTGATTTGACTCAAATAGGAGTGGTTCTAGCGGTTAGGTTTTATAGCTAAATGAAGATCCGCCAATTATATGTCATTAGCCCTAATGCGAGAATAACCCGAGGACAATTTAATACCGCTCTATGTTATCAAGCCAGACTCAAGCTCTCAAGGTTACCATTTCCATTACTTTCGTTTAAGCTATTTCAATATCCAAAGGAACAACCAACTCCCCGTTTTTAACCAAACGAAAAATCCAAACAAAAGTCTCACCATTTTCAAACATTAACGCGGATCATTCGTGGGATTTAAAACCCATCCCGTGTTCGAATTTTTCTAGATCATACTATAGCATTTTGACTAATGGCAGGAGTAGGAAACAAAATATTATTGATTCCTGATCAACTCAGGTCAAAATAATTTAATCGTATGAGATCCCGTAATTCTGCCTGCATTTGCTGTTTTTAGCATGTTTCTTTTCCAAAATCCAACCAAAATAAAAGGATATTCATATATTCTTCAGACACACATCTCCCAAGTATGTTCTAACCCAAACTGTTCAATCATAGGATTGACTAGGGTTTTTCCAAACCCTAACTCAAATACTTGTAAGTTAGGTTAACTTCCTAAATGACTAAACATGTCTCCAACAATTACAAACCAAGAATCCATAATCCATACTCATCTTATACAAAATAGAGTTTCACCAACCTGGGCATTCAAGACATTCATAGGTTAGGATGCATTCTAACTACAAGCTCTAGGAATGAAACCACTAACATCCATACAAACACTTCCAAATTCAAACATAACCATAGCAAATCCAAACAAGTATCCAAACTTTATCAGTTTCTCCCTTTCTTCTTCTCTTCTCCTTTTTCTTCTCCTCTACATATGAACTCCAAAATACCAAATGAGAGACCAAAATTGGTCTGGCCTGGTTCCCATCTCGTATAGCCTTGTTTGGCCATAAAAATGCATTAATTGACTTAAGTTTCCTTTTATCGCTCTTTAGTCTTCATCTATCCTTTCTTTGCATCACAAGTTATGCATATCACTATACATAATCTGTTACTGGCGACTTTGCAACCAATTCTGTAAATTTTATAAAGCACCATCGCCTTGTACAAATTCCGTGTTTTCTGATATTTCACGTTTGAATTTAAAATTTTAAAAAATTTAAATTATATCATAAACAATTCCTAAACATCGAAAATGATTAGGGTATATTTCAAGGTGTTACAATTCTACCTCTCAAAAGTAGAAATGATCCTCGGGAATCTCAAATTGAAGAGTCGAGGTACTATGCTTATCATTTATTCTCCGTTCCTATGTCAGTTTCTTCCATACCGTGATGTCACAAAGCACTTTTACTGAGGACTTGCTTGTTCAGAATCATCTTATTTCACGATCTAGAATAGCTGCCTCTTCATCTAAAGTAGAAATCTTCTCAGTATCAGAGGTCTTGAACTAGTAATATGTGCGATGTATCAAAACGATATCTCCGAAGGATAGATACATGGAATACATCATGTAATTTGGCTAACTCCAGAGAGAGTGCCAAACGATACGCTACTGGTCCAACTTTTTCTAAAATTCAGAAGGGCCAATGAATCTCGACTCGCTTTCCTTTTCTTCAAAGCTGAGTATCCTTTTCCATGGAGATACTTTTAAAACACTTTGGTTCCACTTCCATATTCGTGGTCCTTTCTTTTCAAATTAAAGATAAGACTCATTTCATCACTCTGCGCATTTAACCTTGCTGAATAATCCGAACTTTTCTTCCGTGTCTTTTACTAAATTCCGACCAATAATCTTATGCTTGTTCAACTCGGCCCAACACATGAGTTCTACATCTCTCCATACAAAGCCTGTTACTCGGGCCATACCACGCCGGATCGATAATCGTCATATAGGAAAATTCCATGAGTGGAATATTCATCCCAACTTCCAAAAATCTAAATACACAACCTCAAGCATCTCTTTCTAACCGCACTGAATCACTCTTTCAGACGGTCCATCCGTTTCAGGGATGGAAAGCAAAGCAAAATCCAATCTCGCTCCAAAGCCGGAACAGAATTCTTCTAACTCGACGTGAACCGTGGGATCACGACGGACACTATCGATAATGGAATCCCATGCAATCTGACAATTTCACTCACATAAAGTTTCGCTAGACGATCCATGGAGTAGTCAAGTCTGACCGGAGTAAGGAGCGTATCAGTTAATTCGTCCACAATTACCCAAATCGCATCATGTTTCCTCGGGGTGAGGGAACCGGATGCAGCAAAATCCATAATAATGTTATTCACTTCCATCGGGAATTTGAAGTGGATTCATCAAACCTGATGGTACTTGCGTTCAACTCATTTGTCGGGACAGTCGTGAGACTTAGACACGATCCAAAATGTCCTTTTTCATCCTCGCCACCCGCATATCGTTTGTATATCCCTGGGTACATTTTATTACCTTCAGCATGGTGAAAACAAAGATTGTGGCTTATAATATTTTCTTTCTCAAATCCATATCATTCTGTGATATTAATCTGCTCTTGTATAACAAACCTCCACCTCCATCTATGACATAATTCCGCCTGTCTCCGCATCACTAACGCATCTCTCAGAATCGGGCATCATCTTTCTGAAAGCATTTACTATCATTCTATCGCCTAAACGTATAACTCTCAATTGAGCCCACAAGGCTCCTTCACAATCAAATCTCCAATCATAATCTTTCAAAGACAAAGCAGAAATCATTTTCCTACTTAAGGCATCCGCCACTACATTTACTTTTCTCAGGTGGTAGTCAATTATACAATCATAGTCTTTAAACAATTCTAACCACCAACGTTGCTTCAAGTTCAAATATTTTTGAGTTAGCAAATATTTTAGACTCTTATGATCAGTAAAAATTCTATATTTTTCTCCATAAAAATAGTGTCGCCAAATTTTTAAAGCGAACTCTACAGCTGCTAACTCCAAATCATGTGTGGAATAGTTTTGCTCATGCGGTTTCAATTGTCTGGAAGCATAAGCTACCACTTGCCTATCTTGCATCAATACAAATCCCAAACCTATCCTCGAACCATCACTACATAAGATATTCCCACCCGGCAGCTAAATCAACATCGTGTCCCAAGATTTCTTTAACCTTCTCAAACTCGGGACTAGCACTTATCATCCCACTCAAACTTCACCCTTCTCCTAGAGTAATCTTGTAAGGAGGATGCTATAACTGAAAATCCTTGTACAAATCTCCCAATAACCTCCTGCTAAGCCCAAGAAACTTCTCACCTTGCCATTTCGGCGAGCCTACAATTCACAATCGCTTCGATCTAAAGAAAGATCAACTCGATACTAATTTGCGACACAATACGCCTATAATGACACTTCCTTAAGCCAAAATCACATTTGTTTAACTTTGCAAATATCTGATTCTCTCTCAGAATTTGCAATGCTATCCTCAAATGGTGTTCATGCTTTGCATCTTAGAATACACTGTGATGTCATCAATAAATACCACAACAAATTGATCCATCAGGTGGAAAACCCTATTCATCAAATCCATAAATGCTGGAAGCATCTGTAACCAAACAGTATTACTAAAAACTCATAGTGGCAACTGGTTTGGAAAGTCGCTTTCGTGACATCAACCTCTTTTACTTCCTGAGTCGATAATATCCCGATCGTAAGTCTATCTTCAAAGACACTGGCTTCCTTTTAATCGATCAAATAAATCCTCTATTCTTGGCAATAGATGCTTATTCTAATCATACTTTATTTATTTGAAGGTAGTCAATGCACATCCAAAGAGTGCCATCTTTCTTCTTAACAAATAAAATCGGCGCACCCCAAGATGAGACACTAGGTTGGATGAAACCCTTATCCAATAGCTCCTATAGTTGAGTCTTCAACTCTTTCAGTTCAGTTGGGGCCATACGGTAGGGTGCCCTCGAAATAGGAGTCGTTCCCTGTACAACTTCAATGAAATCCATACTCTTTAGGTGGTACTCCGGTAATTCCTCGAAGCTCACATCAAAGGAACCCCTAATCACAGGAATGTTTTCTAAATTCACTTGCTCTCTTTTGGAGTCAAGAATCAAATCCAAAAAGGCTTCACAACCTTTTCTCAGAAAACGTCGGGCTTCCATAACTGAAATAACTTTTGGTATTGATTCAAATCGGATACCATGTACAATTACTTCTGACAGGTCAGAACATTTAAGCAGGACTGTTTTTTCATCACAATCAACTATGACCCGATGTTTGGATAACCAATCCATTCCCAAAATCAAATCAAACTCATGAAAAGGCAAAGCAATTAGATAAACTAAGAATTCCCTATCATGTACCAATAGGGGACAATGCTTATACACGCGGTTGACTCTAACACTATGCCCCATAAGACTTGTATCATGTAGGTCATAAGTTAACAACTCTACTGAAGGAAATTTATCACTCATTTGATCTATGCATATATATGAATGTGTAGAGCCCGGATCAATTAAATCATACAAGTCAATATCAAAGAGAGTGAAAGTACCCGCAATAACCCCCTGTACATTTGGATCTTCACGAGCTCTCATAGCATAAGCTCGGGCTGGGGTTGTAGTAGAAGGACGATTCACTGTCTTTGAAGCACTACCTTTTCCTTGAGAACCACTTCGTCCTCTACCCTTACTCTGAGTCTGTGGAGGTACATTTGACCCTCCTCTACCACTTCCTTGAGGATTTCTAAAACTTCCAGATCCTCACGGACAGTTGGCTATCACATGATCACTGCTCCTGCATCGGAAACAACCCCCAGTTACTTGTCTACACAAACCATAATGATTTCTATAGAAATGCGAGCATGTAAGTCTTTCCTCTTGTCCGGTTGAGGTGCCTCGACCGGAACCTTATGTCATGGTAGGTCCTTATCTCCTACCCTTTGTAGCTGATCCCTGTATTGAATTAACTTGTGACTCTCTAGGTCCTTGTCTCCTACCCCTTGTAGCTACTTATACTAGCTGATGAAAATTGACAACTTGTAGGGAAGTAACAGCCGTGAGGTACCTTTTAATAGACTCATGTAAGCCCTCCTCAAACTGTCTACATCTGAATTTTTCCGTAAGAACGGATGCCGGTGCGTATTTACTAAGAAGGTTGAATTCTTTCTCATATTCAACCATTGTCAGTTTCCCTTGTCTTAGAGTAAAAAATTGCTTCCATTTTAACTCTTTGTAATCATCAGTGACATACTTCGTATTAAACTCTATGAAGAAGTAGTCCCATGTAACTGGATGCAGGCGGTGGATTCTCAAAACCATTTCCACCCGATCATAAAATTGCTCCTTGCAATAATGAAACTGCACATGTGGCCTTTTGGTCCACAAGACATCTCACTTCGTCTAACGCCCTTTCTAATTTTTCAAGCCAAAACTCGGCTTTTTTGGACTCTTCCATACTTGTACTATGGAATTCTTCCACTCCATGCTTTCTTACTTAATCACTCGGAGCTTCTAGGGCCGTCAGTCGATCTAAGACCCTTGCCATATCCTGAGAGATTTTTACTAATGCTTCAGTTGAAGCATATTCATTTGTCGTTGAATCAGACGGACCAAAAACATATTGATCTGAAGGATTGATGCTTTCAGCTGTTCATCTACAACTTCCTGAGGTGGATCCATTCTAGACAATACACAAAACAAGGACATTCGCATTAGGCCAACACATTACTATGTAGGTACATCCTTAATCTAAGACTCCTCCAGAACCGCTTAAACCTAGGCTCTGATACCTACTTGTGTTGGTATTAGATCCCATAAAGCCCTAGGTTATCGTATACCTATGCTTTGATACCAACTTGTCATGCCCCGATCCCTCGCCTAGGCAGAAGAAGGGGCACGAACCCGAACTGGGACTCTTTACTTTATTTTTTAGACGTTGGTGGGCCCAAGTCTTATAACAGAATCAAAATATCATATCCAAAGATACAAAAATAAAAATACCACCGTAGTGGTGTTTACAATGTCATACAGTCTTGAGTCCCATTTACATATACATATACAAAAACTATACATTTACATTTACACATATTGACCTTCGGAACCTATGTGGTGAACCCCTACAGTGTGCTGGCCCGGTATACGGAAGATGTGAAGTCCTCCTACTGTACCTACGAATTAAACCGGGCTAAGCTTTAAGCAGTAGGAAGCTTATATGACTTATATATGTACACATACCTTGATCTTTGTTAATATGATAGAAGCATATAACAATAGGTATTCATTAGCAGATATCAGGATTTTCATGAATTCATATAACAAACTTATACACCTACTTGTACTTATAGTAGACTCATACTTATTTAGATCTCCCGTAGGAGTTATAGAGCTTATACTTGTACAAAAGTACCCGTAGGTACTACAGAACTTATACTTATACAGAGGTACCGTGATTACATTCGGAAGCGAAACTTGATGTATTTTGATTTACTCTTATTCGTTATTCGGACTCTTATCATATAGCGTTGGTTTGCCTAGACCGATAATAGAAATGAGTAGGACACAACACAATAAGTAGCAGAAGGTGCGGAATGAATGCGAGGTGTCGTAGCACAAAGTAGAGTGCGTACCACGACGAGAAGTCTTTGTCGCACTAATTAGTAGAGTATCGAAGTACTAGAACGAGGAGAGTGCGAAGCACTAAATGAGAAATTGCAGTACTAAAATGTCTTGAAGCACGGTTAGAATGTCGTCGCACTAATCGGAAGTCTGCAGAAGTAGTATACGTGCACGCCCACGTAACGAGAGGAATGTAGTGTCATTCCATATCACAGTCTTAGGTAGTCCTACAATTATATGTGTTCGGGAACTTACTTGCCCCTACTTGAAGCTTAAGCAGCAGCGGTGAAAGTGCGACACATTTTCCTTTACTTTACCTTACAAACATGTATGGACCCTTTCATACACTTATAGGGTCCTCATTATTCTAAAAGACAAGTCTTCGGAACAACGGAAAAACAAAACAAAACAAAAACACAACATTTTCATGTTGTGAACAGCGGCTTCACCGTGGCGAAGCATTGTGGTGAAGCCCTTCATTTGCGTGAAGCAGCTTCACCATGCGGGAGACAGTAGGACCGGCCAGTTAGTACCCGAAAGTGCTGTTTTGAGGCCCTATATCGAGATAGGTTTTGAGTGCTTTTTGCGCACTAATCATATCAATTATGCCAATTGAAGTGTTCAGGTGTTCTTAGTATCGCTTATGCCGTTTAGAGGTTATTTTTGGTTGTTTTGCAGGTTTTTGCGTACTTTGGGAGTTCGATATCGAGACATATGATGAACCATGAGATTGAACTCAATTGTCGACCATCGAACATGCAATCAAAGATAAAATGAAGAAGCGAAAGTGATAAATCAATGCGAGAAGAGGAGGCATTAGGCAATGCGAGTGAAGATCGGTAATTCGGGAATTTCGCTAAGATTGCGAAAATTTCATTTGGGATTACTTATTATAATCTGTGAAAATTTAGCGATCCTAATGAAGTGAATTTTGCTAGACCAGGATTTCGGCTCTACCTTTGTTCTAGAAAAATCCGGTTTCGCTATCACTAATTGAAAATTTCGCTAAGCTAGCGAAATTTCGCTAGCTAATGAGTGCCAATGCCTAGCGGGGTGCAGGTTCCGTATCTCTTGGTGATTCCCCCATTGCCCTGGCGAAATTTACCGTAACTAGCGGGAATTTTAGCTACATGTGAAAATTTTGTGCCTAAGCGAAATTCCTTTTGCAACATCATACTTTTGTAATTAATGCCTTGGAGCTTCATTTTGGTGTGTTACTCCTTGTCCTAATTTTAGCCAAAATGTTGGAGGCTTTGTGTAGTTTCACATAAATGGGTGGCCTATATAAACCCCCATAGTTTTTGTAACCCTAAGCAAGAAATTGGAGAGAAATCTTTTGGGCACATTTTCATTTTTATGTAAATATCTTCCGTAGCTCAGTTAGGGTTTTGCTTTTCTCTCTTCTCTCTCCTCTTTCTCTTATTTTCTAGGCTGCCAAACACCCCTCTTGAGGATGACAACTCAAGAGATGCTTGAAAGCTAAGCCTCTTTTCTTTGAAGAGGAAGGTAGCTAGCTTGATTTGTGGGCGGAGTTCTGGGTTGTCCTCATGTGTTGAATGCTACGAATCTTGTATTTATAGCTCATCTTCTCAAACTAGGGTTGAATATCATTTAATGTCATTAATTTGGCGATACTTACCATGCTTTGGGATACGGTGTATATGTTGCTAGATGCCTTGTGGTTTTTTAGATGATCTTCTGAGCGAAATGATGTTGAATGTTAGGGTTTTTAAAGCGAAAGGGTTGTAGATGCATGTTACATGTTGACTCAAATAAAGTGATTCTAGGGTTAGGTTTGCTAGTTAAACAAGATCAGGTTATGGCTTGGACTATAGGTTGCTTGTCATAATGCGAGGATAAACCCGAGGACCTTGTTTGCCTATATTATCAAGTTAGTGACCTAAATCTTCAGATTACCTTTTCACATCACTTTCGGTCTTCTGATTGTCGGTTTCAAACTACTCCCCTTGTTTTGAAACAATCAAAAGTCGAACAAAAACCTTACCTTTTACACTTATCTGTGCAAATCATTCCTAGGATGCAACCCATCCCGGAGTGTTCGGCCCTGAACCGCTGCTGCTGCGGTAAAGCTTGACTACGGCAGTAGGAGGAACTTAGGTATATAAATTTTGTTGATTCAGCTCAGCCTACTGTGGCACGAATCACCAACCTTCCCTCTCGGCCTCACTACGGCGTGGGGATCCTTCGCCGTTGCGAGGACCTTCGCCGCTGCGAGGGGTTTCTTCACTGCTGCGAAGGACCCCCGCAACCTACCCAGATTTGTTGTTTTCAACCTTTTTCTTTTCCAAAATCCAACCAAAATAAAAGGATATTCATATATTCTTCAGACACACATCTCCCAAGTATGTTCTAACCCAACCAAAACCAATCATAGGGATTAATTAGGGTTTTTCCAAACCCTAACTCAAATACTTGTAAGTTAGGTTAACTTCCTAACACTCAAACATGTCTCCAAACACCATAAACCAGAATCCATACAATCCATACTCATCTTATACAAAATAGGGTTTTTACCAACATTCCAAGACATCTAGAGGATTAGGATGCATTCTTAACTAAACCCTAGGAATGGAACCACTAATATCCATACAAACACTTCCAAAGAAAATTCAAACATAACCATAGCAAATCCAAACAAGTATCCAAACCTTTGTTGGCTTCCTCTTCTTCTCCTCTTCTTCCTTTTCTTCTTCTCCCTTCATGTATGAACCTCCAAAAATACCCAAATGAGAGACCAAAATTGGTCTTATTTGGTCTCATCTCATAAGGCCTTGTTTGGCCATAAAAAATGCATTAATTGACTTAAGTTTCCTTTTATTGCCCTTTAGTCCTTCATCTCTCCTCTTTTTGCATCACAAGTTATGCATATTTCACTTTGGCACATAATCTTGTTACCTTATGACTTTTGTGTCCCAATTTGTAAATTTATAAATGTACCCTTGTACCTTGTACAAATTCCGGGTTTTCGATATTTTCACGTTTTAAATTTAAATTGCGAAAAATTTAAATTATACCTACAAAATACCCTAAACATGCTAAAAATGATTAGGGTATATTTTGCGGTGTTACAGTGATCCTATTATTGGCATGGTCCTCTCTTGACATGTTCCCCTATCAAGATGATGACTAAGATGAATTCTTCTATTGCTCATTGGAATGTAGTTCCCTTTCCTGATCACATAAGTTCGCGACTTTTGATGAGAGATTTCAGCCAGTAGAAACAAATTGTTTTGTATGGTTACGTATTAGACTGAATCTCTTTTCATCAATACAACACACTTGCATGGTGCCCATTAGATCTATGAGCTATTCCAAGGTTGATCGTTGGTACGTTGGAAATGCTGAGACAACTTGATATGCCTTCTTGGTTACCTGGTCACTTTTCACTGGTTATTTTTTCATTGACTTATTCGGGAAGGTGTGTGCTCTTTAGCCGTTATTAGCTTGTCCGAACTATTGGAGCCTAGTACTAAGATTTTTCTATAACAATGCTTCCTCAGGCTGTGTTGGTATTGGATTAGTAGGTAAACAATTATTCTGAGGATCCCTCCTCTTTCCATTATCCGACATTTATTTCTCGACGCTACGCTAATCTATCTTTAAGTCAGATAAATAGATCTTCACCACATAGCTGGACTAATAATGGTCGATTCACCCAGAATCCATCAAATAGCGCATCACATTTTTTAGCTTTGACAACCCCTCGAATTATCATTCAAGGAACCCATTCCCGTAATCCTTTCTTTCCATCGTCCCCAAGCATCGCCTAGTCCCCGCCTGAGCTGCTGGGATCAACTAAGAAACAATCGCTATCGCTACAAGCCACACAACCACCTCACTATCAAAATATTGCCCTCTTAATCATATATTTTTTATGGAAGTGAAGACACCAAGGCTCTTAGTTTTTCCATCCTTGGCTATTTTCATATTCTCCTTTTGCTTCGACAGTAGATCTCAATATCATGCGACATCCTTTCAAAGTGCTTTCCAATCTTTCTTGATTTGAAAGATCTAGTTCTTGTTCCAATCTCGATGTCTTTCGATTGAGAGACTCCTCTATTCACACACCTCTGATTGTGTACTTAGACCAAGTTTCTTATGTTCTTGCCAAACCCTCAGACACAATAGATTATCTGGATTATTATGTGAGGATGCTCGCTGAATCTGACGCAGACTGGCTGTAACTGATTGATCTCCTTCTGAAAATACTCGTCTTTGTTGAGCAACTTCATTTATGACAATTTTGCACTCCCTTATGCTCACGATCCTCCATCTCAGGACCACTTATCTTTATCGCTGAGATCTCAGTTTGATCTCTTCGCAGCACTGCACTCTTCTTTATTATTCCTTTGTATCGATCCCAAACATTTCCATCTAGTGGTGTCCTATGCTTCTTTGCGCATTATGGTAGTGGAAACAGTTTCAAACTTCCTATCATCCATACCACATTGATAGGTAGATAGCGCAGTTACTTTGGTGCCATTTCTTTCTTTCTTCAGCTCATTCCATTATGATCCGCCAAGTTTAATCACTATTTTCCCACAGAGTCAGTTTTCTGTTAGATTTTGACTAGCCTGTCACTACATATTGCCATACTTCCAACTCAGCAGATTGAAACACAAAGTGTACTTATCAACCATAGTCTGGGGATCATCTAAGACGAGGGAACCGACTGGTTGAGGCCAAGTAGTGTTCTGAATCAATAAAATTTTGAAATCAGATTCTTACCATCGACGAGCAAAGCCACTTATAAAGTACTAGGTCAAATTGCTACGATGGGTTTTCTTAGTACATGATTTACGCTGAAGTAAAAAAAATGGTGAATCAACTGGGATTCAGGTTTCTGTAAAACAAGGAAGGTTTGTTTGCAAAGCCGAAAATTAAAATAAGAAAAAATGTAAAATAACCCTTGAAGTGTTCGGGGCCAACGGTTTAGGGTTTTGCCAAACCAACATGTCCCGGGTCTTTTCCTACACGTGTGGAGGACACTTATATAGCCAGCTTCCCAAACCCTATTCCCTAAGAATAGCTTTCTTAAAAACTAAACCCTATGATTTTCTCCTCTTTTTTGAAAAACAGCATTTTATTGAACATTAATGCCCTGTGACAAGGGAAAACTGCCTCCCAATCTACTCCTGGCGCTGATAAATAGAAAGCACTTAATGAATCTTTGCTGGATTCTAGCATTGGCATCCATCGAACCCTAAAAGATTGCCAAATACCGATCAAAGAAGCGCACATCAAAGGAGTTCTAACCTAGAGTGAGAAATAGAACATAAATGAAAATAAATAAGCCTACTTAAAACACAGGTGACCGCCGCTTACTCAAATCCTAGCCGCCAGCCCCCTCCTCTTCAAGGAAGAGGTTCAGCCAAGCATCCTCTGAGTTGTCATCCTCAGAAAAGTGTTTGGTAGCCGAGAAAGGGAGAGAAAATGAAAGAAAATGGAGAAAGGAGGAAGCAGCGACGAAACTGCCGCCCACCGTCTATTGCCAACGTGAAGTGATTGATTGTTACAAACCTTGATCAGCTTATACTCGGGCTGTGAGCAAGGAAATTACAAAAAAAAACGAAACTAAAAGTTATTACAAGGATAAATGGAAAACAAAACTGTAAATGAAACAATGAAAAGTTTGAAATAGCAGAGAACAGATGAACAAAGGGCCAGTGAATAGTGGTCGTGGAGGTGAACAGTGGTAGGCAGGAGCAATTTCTCAAACGTGCGAAATTTTGTTTCAGGCTCATTTGTTGCGCGCCGCTTCTTCTTTCCTTCCTCGGGTCTCTAATCAGAATGCCGAGTTTGACCTCGAATTCTTCGTGCTATGGATCGACCTCAACAAATTCGCAGCATAAATAGCTTCGGTAAAACCATGTACTAGGCCACAAAATGCTATTAGTAGAATGTTAGGGAATCTTAATGTGCAAATTTGAAAGACATTAGAATGATTAGTACACGTAAAAAGCACTAAACCCCATAGCTAAATGTGGGTGGTTCTGGTATAGTACTTTTGGGGCACTTAATCACACCCCCAACCCCACACATTGTGTTGAAGTCCTTGTAGCAATGAAAGAAAGAAAGAAAGTAGAGCATACAAAACCGCATAACAAAATTATGTTACAAAAGTTGCCAGCTCAAAAGGTTGTGAAGAAGTGGCGCCCAACCCTCATTTAGTGAAACACCGAAATCCTAGTTTAATAACTACTGAGAGAGTGAATGCCATAAAAATGAGTATCAAAAGAGATTCCTCTCGATGACTCAACCAGGAACTTCCACCAAAATTCAAGGCGTTTGTTTGATCAACTCAAACACAAACCCGCCAAACTTCACTCTCCCCAACCAAGCTATCGCTCCACCTAGCCCATCAACTAACCTTGGGGCTGACCAGGGACCCACTCTTATTCCACAACTCTTTTCGTGCTAGGAGTGCAATGCCGAGGAATCACCACCAAAGTCCATTTAAATTTTCTGGATCTAACACATGACTCCCAACCAATTAAGGCTTTAGGGCACCAAGTCATGCGATCTTCGACCACTAACTCTTTAGGTTTTACTCCAGACTCCGAATGATTTCGAAACTCCAGCACCTACAAACTTGCTAAACTTCACCCATTCATTCAGCGAAAGCAATTGTGGGTCGGGTGGCTCCCAAACCGGGCCATTTAGGCACGGAAGTTTTTAAAGGCTTCTACCATATACCCCCTGACTGTGTTTCAAGTTTCATGCAAAGCATTGCAATTTTTCTTCTTTTTCTTTTTCTTTTCTTTTTCCTTTTCTTCTTTTTCTTTTTGGAAGACACATTAAGCCCTATTCATGGGGGGTCCTTTAACCTATTACAAGTGGTCAACGAAACTAAGGTAGGTTTTACAATGTTTAGGAGGTAGGCAGTTTTTCAGCCTATTGTTGAAAACTGATGTGCACTGTGTGTGGTTAGCTAAAGGTGGAAGAAAAAGGTAAAAAACAGCAAGGATTCAACTAATCATGCACTCAACTAGGCATGGAATCAATCTAACATCAATGTGATTTTAGACAAAGTTTCAATTCTTCCACCTCATAGTGTTGTGCAAACCACAAAAAGTGGGTGCAATTTTTGAAAAATTAAGCTGTATAGTATAACAGCTTCACAAAAAAAAAAGAAAACCAGTGAGCCACTAAACATAAAAAAATGCGCTTGCTCAAAATAGTAACAAATACATAAATAAATGACACTTCCTTCGCTAACTCTCCCCCCAACCAAATGTCTCACTGTCCGCAATGGGGCTTGGATTGGAGAGTTAGAGAAGGAAGTTCTACCTCCTTGATGATATGTGCTCTGCTTTTTGATATAGAGACTTTTCGTTTTCCACGATTAATCTTATTCACTCCATTTTGGCTTCATAAACAAGTTAGGAGAAGAAAAGAGAGGAAAAGTGACTAGGTTGAAGAATTCCTTTGTACCACACCTTCATACACTCAAAAAATTTTTTTTATGGACATATTTGGATCTCTACACTCCTCTAAGCTTTCCAATCCGCATTCAAAAACTGCCTTAAATGGAGTTTTGATGAAAAGATGAAAACAATGGGGTCACAAATTGCAGGCGAAAAATTCGCATGTGCTAACTTTTTTTTTTTTTTTTTTTAATATATATACATATATATATATGTTATCACAAAGGACGAAATAGTGAACAGTAGGAGAAAAATCAACTCACATGTATGTGCTTAATTTTCGTCATAGCTCTGCAACATAAATTTCTTTCCATTTTTCATCCGAATCACAAACCACCAAAACCCAAAAATAAACATAAGAAAATTTTTAAAAAATGCAAAAAACAAAAAATTAGTCTAAAAAACAAAGATTAACTAGAAATTAAAGAAAATCTAAGAAGAAAATTAATGAAATCAAAATAAAATAAACTAAAGCCAGCATAACACAAGAAAAATCAAAACAAAAAGTGCGTGGAGATCGCGTTTCCCCCCAAACTCCACTCCTCAAGCCTTTGGAGGCTTCGAACCGTGAGCTTTTAGAAACGCTTTGTGTTCGGTGTTCAATAAACCAAGACCTAACCATCCGTCAGGCTGCATATGATGAGTAGTCGCTGACATTTTTGTGGTGGAGTGTTTGTAATAAAGCACTACGCCACTCTCTGATGTTTTTCGAAGATATGCAATGATGGGGTGGCCTTTATGGTGGGTGCTTCGGTGTGATCAGGTCGCTAGGGAAGACAAGATGTGCATTGGTAGGACTATTGGTTCGGCAAAGGGCAGGGCTGGTATCCTTAAATGGTGGGGATTCGCTTCAAGGATAGGCTGGGTCCTCCCACTGCTTTCTTCCACGCCCCTCCTCGCCAAGCTAAATGGGGAGATTGTTTCATCTTGCCAAGCAGACAAGCTCCCTCCCACCGTGGTGTGTCAATCGTGCACTTTTTTTCGGGATTCTCCTCTCGATGCGAGATGGATTTTCGGCTTCAGGATGCTGTACCCCGATCACTCTCGCTTGAACACATCCACCTCTTCTTGTTCGGGGTGAGCTCTACCGTGTGGCTTCCCCGATCGGCTCATGACAAACAATGCCTTGTTCCTTCATGAAATTAACCACTAGTTGCCCAAATTCAATATCAGCTCTCGCTCAATCGAGAAATTAACTGGTGGCTGTGGTGGCTTGTGAGTTGAGGTAAATGGAGAAGCAGGAGGTACAAGTTGAGGGAACATATAGACGGTGCACTCATCCATTGGTCTCATAGTCCCTCATGGACCCAGATGGGTTTGGATTTCTCCAAGGGCTGCGATTCTCGCCATGCAGCGTTCCTTTATGGTCCCTCATTGACATGTATGCTCTGTGGTTTCCTCTCCACCGAATACTCACTCATATTGTTCTCCTTCCATTTTACCTACAATTCAAAACCCACGAACATGCAATCCCACAGTAGGAAATAGCAACACAAGACAACACCAAAACAAATTCTCGCGGAAATTTTTTTTTCTTTTTAAATGAAACTGAAAAAAATGACAGTAAAATATTAAAGGAATTCACCAGTACTTGTGATGAGGATCAAAAGTGTTTCATAGCTTCTCACTTGCACTAAGGCACTATCCCCGGCAACGGCGCCATTTGATTCGCTTGAGCCAGCAGGTGTTTGGAACTTCACTGTGTACCTTATAACCTAGATTCCTATCAACGATTTAGCAAAGCTACCCAAAGATGCTTTGTGTTCAGGGCCTAAAACAAGGACGGTTTTCTTCGCATTATACGATTTGATGCTGAAGGCAAAAATGGTGAATCAATTTTTCAGATTCATGGCTTTGCAAACAAGTTTCAGTTTTGCTCTGCGTGCCAAATTAAAATAAGAAAAAAATGTAAAATTAGAACCCCTATGTCGTGCCACCGTTTAGGTTTTAAGGCAAATCAACATGTCCTAGGCTCTTTTCTCGCTGGGGGAGGATGACGATAGTCATTTCTCGAACCGGATCTTCATTTAGCTTAAAACTAAACCCTATGATTTTCTCCTTTTGAAAAACAGCATTTATTGAACACATCTCCCGCATACTGAAAATTGCCTCCCGATCACTCCTCACAAAGGATAAATAGAAAGCAACTAATGAATCTCGCTGATCTAGCAATAAGCATCCACCGAACCCTAAAGATTGCCAAATACTGATCAAAGAAGGCACATCAAAAGGAGTTCTAACCTGTAGTGAGAAATAGGAAACATAAAATGAAAATAAATGCCTACGTTAAAACAAGAGGACCGTCGCTTACTTCAAATCCTAGCGCTGCCTTCCCTCCTCTTCAAGGAGAAAGAGGTCTTACAAGCATCCCTCCCCAGCTGGTACCTTCCCGAGAGGAGTGTTTAGTAGCCGAAAGGAGAGAAAATGAAAGAAAAATAGAAAGAGGAAGTAGCGGAAACCCGCCGCTTCCACCGTCGAGCCGTCAACGTGAAGTGATTGATTGTTACAAACCTTGACTCTAGCTTATATACGACTCGTGAAAGCAAGGGAACAAGCAAAAACATCGAAACTAAAAGTTATTATGTTGGATAAAATGGGAAAAACCAAAAACTCGTGAACAAAAACAACAAAAGCATGAAATAAGTGTGAGAACAAAGATGAACAATGTCATCGTGAATAGTGGCCAGAGGTGGAAAAGGCACGCAGAGCAATTTTTAAACGTGCGAATTGGTTTGGGTGGCTCCATTTTAGCTGCATTTTCGGCTTCTTCTTCCTTCTCGTCTGACCGTAATGCCGAGTTTGACTCGGGAATTCTTCATACTTGGATCTACCTCAACAATTTTGACATAAATAGCTTACAAAAACTACAAAAGTAGTCACGTAACGCGATCGTGAGGGAATAGTAAAGACTTTAATGCAAATCTAAAAGACTAGAATGATTAGTACACAAAAAGCACTCAAAACCTATAATAAATAGGGTTCAAAATAGCACTTTTTGGGCACTAATCAAGCGCCTTGTGGACATCCCGTTCTTTCTCAGATCCATCCTATACTCACACAAATGGATAAAGCAAAAAAGGATCTCACTCAGTATCTTAGAGTGGCCCGCTTTGATACTAATTGACAAATATAAGTGTGAGTTCTTGAACATAGTTCCTAAAGTTGGGACTGTGTGAGAGTTTGGACTTTAGTGTTGTGCATCTGAACTCCCCCTGTGTGACCGTGTGTGTGCAGAGTAGATATAAAGCATATGCATAAATGTTAAGAATTAGTACATGTACCAAATCAGCTAATATAGTTTATATGGAACACCGCTATTAGAATCTTTCACCCTCACATGCCAGTCATAAATCCTGGTGCATACTTAAATGTGTGATCGTTCAAATTGTGATGTAAATACCAAGTCGTTGTGTATATGATATTATGTAATTAAAACTAGTTTCGTCTAAATCATTGCAAGTACACAGGTCATACAAGGGCAGTGCGGGATTATATGCCCGCATATCATCCTCGCCACGTTATTCACAGATATCTAAAGATCAACTTCCCCTACTACTCAAGATCATCAATTAGCTCAACCTCTAATTTGAATATTATTTGAACTATCTAAAATAACTTGAATGAAAGAATTTTTATAAACTGTTCTTTAATAAAAAGGAAAATGAAATCTAATCTAATAAAATCAAAGATTTCACTAAGTAAAAATAACACCGGGAATGGACCAGTATTTAGACTATTAATTTGCAAAGGTCCTAATTACAGAACAGTGAAGGACATGAATCTTGGATTTGCTCAAGAGCAAGGTAGTGTAGCCTTAGAATGCATCTTGACACTACACATTTCGCTATTAGCTGCCTTCATATTCCTAAACCAGTCACGTTTAAATAGCTACTTTGATTTATCCTCTTTAAGATTTGGTTAGTTTCTTCCTAAACCAAGATTTCATAAATTTATTGACATGAAACTCGCTTGTCCCCCATAGACAAAAGTAACACAAGCCCTTTTCAATGCAATTTCAGTATCTAGCCATCAATTCAAATAAAACTTTTCCTCCCTTAATTAGAATCTTAGCTTAACACCCGATCAAGACCATTCCAATATATGCAGGCTGGAGATGAAACCTAAAGGATTAAATTGATTTTCAACCGGTCCTTATTCCTCGAGAACACACATCTGCTATCACCTAGAAGGGAACCTTGAAGTCGGCGTTGAACTTCACCCGTGATGCACCAGAGTGACACTTACAGTTCATTAGTTCAAGGATATTAGTGCAATTTACCCCTAAGTCACTTCTCTTTACTCTTAGGTAGTCCATCTCTATGTCACTCAGAGGGATCCTGGAAATTAGAGCACGAATATAGTTCTTTTTGGGTACATAACACTGATATTTAGAACAACTCATTACAAGAGCAGTACCAATTGGATCTATCCAGTTTTCATTCCCATAACATCATTAAATACTACAAACACTAATCAAAACACAAAATCCCTTCCCAGAGGGAGCTCAGCCTTCCATAACTGGATCACAAACGACAATGACTAGTTGATCAAACAAATTAATTGAATAACAATAAGATTGAATAAATAGGATTCCAAAAAAATTTCCAGATTCCAATTAAGTTCAAACATAATTGGTATGCAACAATTTGATGCTCGATACCATGTATGTCGCAGCATTTTCCGCTTACTGTCGCACATTGCTATTTATGTTCTCGGCCCACTTTCATTTTCGATAAAAGTCGCTGATATTACCGGTCCGATGTCGCGGACATTGCCCATCCGATGTTGCTGGCTATCAATTTGGTATTCCGCCGCTTCTTTCATTGATAAAGCGCGCCGACAGTTTGATTTTCACAACACTTTTTGGCGGATGTCATGATTATCTTCGTCAATGTCGCTACATTGTCTTTTGTTTGAAAGTCTGAGCTGGGTGACATTGCTTTTGGTGTCTTTACTTTTCTAGCCTTGCTCTGATGTCGCGACTGAGCTCTGATATCGCTAGACATTGCTTTGATGTCGCCTGCTGAAACGTCTCTATTACTGAACTTTGTTTCAAAATTTGGCTGCCATACTGGTTTGATCTCACAAAATTCCTTGGTTGATGTCAAGATATTCTTCATCTGACACGACATTGATATGATGTCACGTCATTCTTCACCCGATGTCGCGACATTGAGTTTCTAATCACCTCACGCTCTTACCATTTTTGCTTCTTTCACTAAATTCCTTACAAACACAAATTCGTGAAGACCCCACTTTGCACAAATTGAGCTTTTGCCATTAAATATATATTGGAAAACAAGTTTAAAAATAGATGATTTTTAGACTCATCAATAAAAACACAAGTACACACCCATGGTTCAAAGAACCGCCACATCGGGTTAAAGTCCAGACGCAAGGATTTCAACCCATTATGATCCAAGGTTAGAATTAGCATATGTGGTACCTAAACTTCCTTGCCTTAACCCTCTTGAAACCTAATCACCTTAGGGAATTTAATGAAACTCTTCATTCCCTCTCGTTAGTATTGTACACCTTAGCATTCATACCCACATCACATCATATATAAGATGAAATTAAAACATCAAATTTTACTAGCTGGTAAGGCTTTTGGCACACCTTTCAATCGAGTATCCAGATCAGATTCCAAGATGCATCCAACTTTTCTTGTTATTCTTCAAGCTCGGCTCCTGAAATATGTGATGAGCAACTTTCAATCCTTGAATTTATAGCCTTTATGATTCGGTCTTGGAAGTCTAGATAAGGCTAGATCATTATCCTAATATGATTCCAACTTTATCTTCATTTCTATACTGTCTATCCCAGATGAATAAGCAAGATCTGTTACCTGAAATAATCTTCTCTGATAGAACCTCATTGAAGCTCTAATTTGATTGATAGCTTAGATGATCGGATCTTCTTTATTTGATCTTCGTCCACTAGCTAAAAACAATCCTAGGCCCATTGCTACCTTGCTTTCCTATAAGTACAATGTCTATGTTCAGAATCACCACTATGCTTATATAGCCTGGAGAATTGACTTAACAAGGTTTCCATGTGATGAATACCTTTGGTACACATTTTATCTCCGTGTTTTGTGTGTTATTTGGTTGATCTTATGATATAAATAAGTGTTCTAATGCTTTAAATGTTCCTATTTATGATTAGGTCAACCATTGGATGCATACAAGAGAAATAAGAGTAGAAACAAAACAAAAAAGTCCAAAATCATCAAACTCAACATGCAACATGCAGAAAGTATTTTGATTTTTTTAGGCTGTATGATAACCTCCCATGGCTCTTATCTTGGCAAAGATGCATTCTAGACTTCACAAGGTTTCCATAGAGTCCAAGATTGCTCAATTTGAAGTTCGGATGGTCGAGATATGGCTTTAGAAGTGTGGGCAATGTTGTGAACAAGGTCTACACGCCTCTTTGAGTGGAATTCCACGCCTGCATTGCAGGAAAGTCGTTACAGCGCCTTAAGGGTGTTGTGTGTGAATTCCACGATCTGACAGGAGATGGGGCCCAACTTGCTAATTTGCTGATTTTTGGCCCATTTGAAGACTATTCTATAGAGGACTATAAAAGTAACATTTTAAGGTTTAGAAAATAAGTCCCTTTGGGTGGAGACACCTTAGGGAAAGGCTCTTTTGGGGAGAAAAAACACATTTTGACTTGGATTGAAGAAGGAGAAGAAGATTGAAGAGAAGAAGGAGCTTCCATCTCCACATAGTTTACTTTCATTTCCTCTTTTTGTGCTTCCTACCCTATGATATTGCATTTTCTCTCGATACAGAGCTAAATTTATCTCCTGTGGTTTTGATGTCTAACAATGAACCATGGAGTAAATTTTTGATTTTTAAACCCTTTGATGTTTCAATCTTTCTACATTAGATGTTTTATTCAGTTCTTTATGCTTGATAGTGTTTGATCACCATTAGCATGATTTGTGACCTAATATGAGTTTGAGAGATGATTATTAGGTTAAACCATGAATAGAACATCATGTATCCTTCATAGAAAAGAGATATTTGTGAGTTACATGTGGCTTTATGGATTTTAAGAGCTTAATGCATCCTCAGTTATGATGGTTTGAGGCAGAGATGTATAATCTTTTCTAGGGGTAGATTGTTATTGGTTGAGAAAGATTAACATGTACTTTTGTGAATTCCGCCATTTTAATATGATTTGAGCATCACTGGGATCATTTTGGACCTCTCCATAGGAATTTGTTAGATGAAGTCAAAATCCTAGGTTTGCCCTTCATTGATTTTAGCCCTAATCGATTGTTAGAGACTCTGATTTATGATTTCAATTGTTTTAGTTTGTTTTTTATTCAGCTCTATCTTATTTCTTATTTAGATAAAGTTAAGGCTATTATAATTTCAGTATTTAGTATCCTAATCCTCGAGGGACGATACTCTACTTTTCACTATATTACTTGAGGCAACACATGCACTTACTGCACTAGCACACATACATTTTGCTAACTACTGCAATCTATTGCCATGTTTTTTTGTCGCAGTTGAATGTGATCAAGCCCTAATAATTTGCTTATAGATGGAATGGTATTGGTTCACATTTTCATGCTTGATAAAAATATGAATCCGTTGAGGAGAATTTGTTATGGAAATTGCCACAATGTCAGATGTTCTTGGAGCATTGAGTTGTATGATTGAACGCATTCTCAAAGAAGGGGTGGTGACAGTAAGATGTTAACTCTTTGCCATAATTGAGCTGCTGTCCTTATATCTGAAGCCTTCGAAAGCACTGGTTGTTCCAAAGAAGGGTATAATTGTCTATGCCCATCAAGTGTTCGAAAAAACGTCCAAGTGAGCTTCAAGTGTAGATATGCTCAAGGGGACTTCTTAGGTTCAATTTTGGTAAAGTATCACTAGTGTAAATCATAGGGGAAGCGCTTTGTTCATCATGTTGTTGAGCTAGTGTGAACATGGCACCAAAGAAGACTAGGCAATCAAATTCTAAAGCGTCAATTTCCAAGTTGGAGAACTTTGATGCCACCTTGAGAGCAAATTGTTCATTCTTATAGTCTTAATTCTCAAGAGATGTACCCAAAGGAGTATGACGTTCAATCTTGATCATCTTCAAGGAAGTCTTCTTTTTGCCTACTTCTTATTATTTCACATTTAGGGCAATGTTCAATTCAAGTTTGGGAGAGGATGGGGGGTTTTGGATTCAAAATGTTTTCAAAACCAAATTTTGAGTTTTGTTTTGTTAGTTTAGTTGTTCTTTTTGTTTAAGTTAGTTACATCTATGATGTGAGGATGGGACTGTGATGGATGGATGATCTAAGGGGTTTAGGTAAGTTAGGGTTATGGGGTAAACCTTTGATGGGTAAGGGATAGGTCTAGTACAAAGGTTATAGGGCTTATTCAACATTTATATATGGGGGAATAAAGATTTAGAATGAAGGATTTTAGGTTTGGAAAGGTTCGGGTTTGGTTTGATGCAAAATTTCATTTTAGAGAGCTATTATGTTTTGGTTGTTATGGTTAGAGATATGCACGAGCTTAGCTTCTTAATAGAGAGCATGATTTATGGTTTCGAGGGTGAAACACAGATATGGAAAGGTTTTGAAGTATGGAACTAGATTTGGAAATTTTTGCCAGTTGGAAAATTGGATTGGAAAGTTAAAAGGAGAAGACATAGACTTAGAGAGGTTATGTAAGGAGGCACTTTTGCGCACACCACAAGAAATCCACCAAGAGATAAGAATCCATGAACTCATCACTCAAGAGAATCCACCCAAGATTTTAGAGAACAAGATATATACTTTGCCACCCAAGAATCCACATAGGGATAAGAAGCAACGAACTCGCCACTCAAGGGAATCCACCCAAGAAAGAGAACAAGAGAGAACTCTTAAAAGGAGAAATATGAAATTATTATTAAACTTGAATTGATTATCAAAAGACTACATTACGGGAGTACATATAGCCCCATACTTTCAAAGCAAGTTTCAACACATCTTGAAGACTATCATATGGAGACTATCATATGGTTTCAAAAAAATAACTCTAGCACTATTAGATCTCAAACTAGCAATGTAGTGGGCTATGCATAATTCCTCGGCCTCTTGCAAGTCTCCTTTGATAAACAAGTTTACAAACTTAGCTGAATTACCTTCAAATTTTGTTTAAAATTTCAATTTTGAGGTGGATGTCTTAAGGAGAAGAAGGAAAGGCATATCTGCTTCCAAGTTTGATCTTCTTTTACCATCTCTACGCATCTCTTCACTTTTCCCACCAAATAGAAGCATTCTTGCACATCTTAATAGCTACCAACTTCACCTTTTTATGCTTAGGAGGGTCATAATACCCAAAGACATGCTCCACCATATTAAACCAATCCAAAAATTCATCATCATCCATTCTTCCATCAAATTCTTGAATGTTAAGTTCTGGATTTCCTGAATTCAAGTCTCATCTACACACGCCTCATAGTAGTCATCATTTCCTGTAGTGGCCACTCATATATCTCCTCATATCATAGTATTAATAGTATACATACCTTAGCTTTGTGCTCCAAGAAACCTTCTGCTGACTAGTTAAGTAAAAAGCTCCTTCATAAAAATCATATTTTTCCTCCTTGATCTTGAACTTGCCTATACCTTCCATCAAGTTCTCCATAGAATTACGATCTTCATAAAGCCTCAAATGTTGTTGTAGATGTTGGGCAAGAGTCTCAAGATCAACAATATGCTTGCTTTTGGCTTGCGGTAACTCGAAACCATAATTATAACTCTTGTACTTAGAACCAAGAACGCCTCTTAGATTATGATCAACCATCAAACCATGAGCTATGATACCAATTTTATGCATGGTCGTCGCACACTAATGCTACTCGCAACAAGATACTATCTCGGATCATTATACGATTAGGTTCAAAAGGGAAAAGTGAAAAAGCTACAATCAGTTATGGAATGATTGATTGATTGATATGTCGATGGAATGAAGACGTCACAATCAACTTTGGAAGGGTTGATTGATAAGTCAATAGGATGAAGATGCCATAATCAACTATGAATGGGCTGATTGATAAGTCGATATGATGAAGATGCCACAATCAACTATGGAAAGGTTGATTGATAAGTCGAGAATAGTGAAGAAACCACAATCAACTATGGAAGGGCTGATTGATAATTCGATGGAATGAAGACGCCACAATCAATTATGGAAAGGTTGATTGATAAGTGAATGGAATGAAGACACCATAAACAACTATGGAATGGTTGATTGATAAGTCGATAGGATGAACACCACGGAAAAATCCGATAAGTTCAAAAGTTCTTTAGAGAACCAAAGATGAGAAGACTCTCACAATTTTTAATTCATATATATTCTCTATTATTAAATTATAAACATGCCTTTATATAGGCTACTAACTAGAAAGGAACTAGAAATGAAATAGAAATAAAATATCTATTGCAATCTTTAACCTAAATCACACCTAAAACTAGAAAATTAAACAAATCTAAATAAAAGTAAACTAAGAAAAATAAAGACAATAAATAAACTATGTATGAAAGTAAATAACTGCATGCAAGCCATATAGTAATCTTAATCCATAAACATCTCCAAATGCTTTAGAGTCTTCTAAACTTGAACTAGCATATTGAGAGTGCATACACTTTGATCTTCTTCCTTCTAATCTCAAAACTTGCCTTTTGAACTTTAGTTAAACCTTAGAAGTCATCACATGCCTCTGACTTCAGATCATTCTCCTCCCCTCTCTCGAGGAAAATGTTTGTCCCTTAAATTTATCGACCTCAAATGGATTCTTTTTTTTTTTTTTTTGAAAGCTGAAAATAAAACTATAAAAAAGATAAAAACCTTACCAGAACTATCTCTCATGTCACACTGATGCAAGGTCTCCTCACAGACTGACATGCACACAAACTCGTAATACAGGAGCACTTTGTATTCCTTGATGAAGAAAGTTGAAGGCTTTTATCCCAGGTAGATTTTTGCTAAGTATATATCTTGTTCTCTAATCTCTGAGTGGAGAGTTCATGGTTTATCTCTGGTAGATTCCTTGAGTGGTGAAGTGGCACTATCCTTCATAACCCCACTCATCTCATCATCTTCTCTTTTAACTTTCCAACCAATTCTCCAACCACAACCCATCTAAAACTTCCAAATTGTCTCCCATACTTCCAAAACCTTTCCATTTACTATGTGTAACCCTAGAAACCCTAGAAACCATCATCCCTAACCTTAAAGAAACCCCAAAATTGTGCATAGCCCTAGCCTACGATAGAAAAACCCGAAAACCGCAAACTAGTTCTAAACAAGGTTGTTTTGCATCAAACAAAATCCGAACCTTTCCAAAAATAATATCCTTCATTCTAAACGTTTATTCCATCATATATAAACGCCAAATAAGCCCTATAACCTTTGTACCAAACCTATCCCTTACCCATCAAAGTTCTACCCCATAACCTTGACTTACCTAAACCTCTAGATCATCCATCACAATCCCGTCCTTGCATCAAAGTGGTATCAAAGCTCATGGTTTGATGGCTAATCAAAATCTAAGAGGCGTTCTTGGTTCTAAATACAAGAGTTATATGGTTCGAGTTGTTCACAAACTTCAAAGCAAAAGCACATTGCTGATCTTAAGACTCTTGCTCAACATCTACAACAACGTTTGAAGCTTTATGAAGATCATAATTATATGGAGAACTCGATGGAAGGTATAGGAAAGTACAAGATCAAGGAAGAAAAATATGATTTTTATGAAGAGACTTTGCAGCCTAGTAAACTTGAAAGTTTCTTAGAGCACAAGAAAGCAAAAGGTATTGTATGCACGATACTATGATAGGGGATATGATGGCCACTACCAGAATAATGAGTAATATGATAGGCATGGTAATGATGATGAAGGCTTAATATTCAATCAAATCATGTGCAATATTTTAATTTATAAGACCGATGCTGATGAATTTTGGTTTAATATGGTGAACATGTCTGGGTATTAAGAATCTTCTCTGAGGCATGCGTGGTTGCAGCTATCAATGATGCAAATGAATGCTCATTTGTGGGAAATCAAGCAGGCGCATGAAGAGACGGTAAAAGAAGATCCAAACTTTGGAAAGATGAAGAAAGAACTAAAAAGAAGTACTTTATTATCACTGCGTACTCCACCGTAAATTCAAAATTTTAAGCAACAAAGTTTGAGTGTGGAGGAGTATTCGGCTAAGTTAGTAAGCTTGATTATCAAAGGAGACTTGCAAGAGGCCGAGGAAATATGCATAGATCACTACATTTCTAGTTTGAGATCTGATAGTGCTAGAGTTATTTTTTTGAAACCATATCATAGTCATCAAGATGTGATGAAACTTGCTTTGAAAGTATGGGGCTATATACCCCCCTAAGTAGTCTTTTTATAATAAGTTCAAGTTTAATAATATTTTCACATTTCTCTTTTGTTCTTTTATCTCTTGGGTGGATTCCCTTGAGTGGCGAGTTCGTTGCTTCTTATCCCTAGGTGGATTCCTTGGGTGGCGAAGTATATATCTTGTTCTCTAATCTCTTGGGTGGATTCCCTTGAGTGGCGAAGCCTGTAATTTCTTATTTAAGTTGGTGATTCTCGAGCAGTGAATTAAGCAATTCATCCTTCTATCCCCGACTTATCAATCAACCTTTCCATAGTTAATTGTGGCGTTTTCATCCCATCGACTTATTAATCAACCATTCCATAGTTGATTATGGCTTATTCTTCCCATCAACTTATCAATCAACCCTTCCATAGTTGATTGTGGCATCTTCATCCCATCGACTTATCAATCAATCATTCCATAATTGATTGATTGTGGCGTCTTCATTTTTTCTCTTCAAACCAGATTGTAGAACTATCTGTAGAGTATTGATTGTTGAAGCTCGCCTCTGTCATGACCCACAATTTATTTTTCTTTCCTTCTTTTGTTTGTTTTGAGTCATATATGAGTAGGGTTGATGCCTAGTTTATTATTTTGAGATTTAATACTGATATCAGAGCCTCATTTAGTCAAAATTTAGGATACTACCTTGCATTTATTTGATCTAGGACCTGGAGGGTATCCTTGGTTAGACTATTAGCCCCTTGTTTTCAAAGGAAACCATTTTATGAACCCGAACACCCAAATGAGACTAGATCCTCATTTCATACTTGGTTTCGGCCTCTTTTTCTCAAATTGAACTTGCTTTGAGAGGACTTAACTCCTATAGTGGTAGGACACCTCCAAAAGAGGGCTAATGAGCCCCACCTATAAAAAATAAAATAAAAAAAATGAGAAAGAAAAAGAAAAGAAAAGAAAAAAGAGAAAAATAAAATAATAATAAGTGAGTTGGTCTAATGGAATCTCAAGCACGTCAGAGGGACTCATCAAAGTCTAATGTTCTGCCAACTGGGTAATTGGGAGTCATTGACTTCACTCATGTTACATGGGGATGTAAGATGAGTTAAATTCAAAAGTAGGTGCTTTTGCTTTCTAGTTGAGTACTGAGGTGAATTTAGAACTTAACCGTGCCCTAACCCACCTGGTGGGGAGTCACCACTAACCCTACATATGACACTCTTTTCTAGACTAATTAGTTTGCATCCTACTTCCTAGTTTTAAGCGTTGAATAAAAATGTGTTCTTAGCATGTTTTAGTTGATCTTTTTCAAATGAGTGAGTTGAGTTTGGTAAAAGAGTGCTTTGGAACCTTTGTATACATTTGAAACCTAAAATATCATTTACACCGAGTTCTTTAGAAAAACCCATTTGTAATTAAATAAATCCAGTTCTGATCACCATGCCTTTTATATGCCTGTCAGTTTAGCGTATTATAAATGTTTTAACCACCAAATTAATGATGTTTAATAGAACTTTTCCATGTTTTCTCTTGACTAATTGCTAGCACCATTCTCTTACTCATTTCTATCTTAGTGTCCTATTTTTGTGTGTTTTCCATTGCTTGAGGACAAGCAAAGAACTAAGTTTGGGGTGTGATGAATACATGTTGTACTCATTTTATCTCCATGTTTTTTGTGTTATTTGGTTTATTTTTTATGATATAAATAAGTGTTCTAATTCTCTAAATGTTCATCTTTATGATTAGGTTAGCCATTGGATGCATACGAGCGAAATCGAAGCGAAAAAGTCCAAAATCAGCAAACTCAACATGCAATATGCAGCATGTATTTTGATTTTTTTTTGGCTGTATGATAACCTCCCCTAGCTCTTCTCTTAGCATAGATGCAATCTAGACTTCACAAGCTTTCGATAGAGTTCAAGATTGCTCAATTTAGAGTTCGAATAGTTGAGATATGGCCTTGGGAAGTGAAGAGATGGTAACAATGTCAGAATGGCGCTTCATGCTCCGAAAGTGGAATTCACACTCATGAGGCAAAATTTGTACCAGCAATCTATTTTCCATGCACCTGCGTGAGTTAAACAACTCTGCTGATTTGTTGATTTTTGGCCCATTTGAAGCCCATTTCGATGGAGGACTAGAAAATGAACATTTTCGAGTTTAGAAAATAAGTGCTTTTAGGTGGGAGAGTTTTTAGTAAGGGCGCATTTGGGTAGAAAACATATTTTGGCTTCACTGAAGAGGGGAGAAGAAGATTGAACTAAGACTCCATCTACTAATACGCTTACTTTATTTCTTTCATGCTTCTCCTTATCTTTATGGTTGTATTTCTTCTCAATATGAGCTAAATCCATTTTCAAGGGTTTTGATGTAGTCTAACAATGAACTATGGAGTAAGGTTTTGATTTTTAAACCCTTTGATGTTTCAATCTTTCTACATTAGATGTTTATTCAGTTCTTTATGCTTGCTAATGTTTGATAGCATGATTTGTGACCTAATATGAGATTGAGAGGTGATTATTAGGTTAAACCATGAATAGAACAATATGTATCCTCCATATAATAGAGATATTTTTAGTTTAATGTGGCTTTATGGACTTTAAGAGCTTAATGTATCCTCAGTTATGGATGTTTAAGGCAAAGATGCAGTATAACCTTTTCTAGAGGTAGATTGTTATTACTTGAGAAAGATTAACATGTGCCTTTGTGAAATCTAGAATTAATATATAATTTGAGAATCATTGGGATCATTTTGGGCCTCTCCATAGGAATTGGTTAGATGAAGTAAAAATCCTAGGTTTGCCTTCATTGATTTTAGCCTTAATTGTTTGTTAGAGACTTTGATTTAGTATTTAAATTGTTTTAGTTTGTTTTTTATTCAACTCTGTCTTATTTCTTATCTAGATAAAGTTAAGGCTATTATAATTTTAGTATTTAGTATCCTAATCCTTGTGGGATGATGCTCTACTTTTCACTATATTACTTGAGGCGACGTGTGTACTTGAGCATTAGACACATTTTTTTCTTAAGCATCATTTGTGCCTATCACCACGTCCTTGCACTGTGGGACTGCCTTAGTTCGAATAGCTTCCTGGTTATTCCAAGAACTTCATGTATAATTCTTCAAATCTTCATCAAACTTGATCTCTCAAGTAGTCACCTTCTTATAGAATCCTTGAGACGAAGATATGAAAATTTCTAACCCACCATGTATCATAAATCTCGTCTTAGAATAAATGTCCTAGTACAACATATAATAGCAATTAGCAAGTTATCTATAATATTAATATGAGCTAATTATATGTGTTTACTGTTTGTTGATATGTTCTATAATGCCTTCAAAGCACAACTAGTGCTTATGCGAAGTCTATCTATTCTATCTAAACTGCAATTTCTTCGAGTCAACCACAGTAATCGTTAATTAGAAATGCACTTCTAGATATCAACTTATCACACACAGGATCACACTTGCTTTTTAGAAGTTCTATACACTTTTTTTCTATGATCTTTCACCTTGTTGCAACAATTGTGGCAGCCAACCTTAGAAGGGCAAAGTTTATAATTTTAAAAGAAATCATTTGATACTGGGAATTAAGCTCTTGACCTTCAATTTGGAGGAGAGTTGCTTTACCATTATACTATGATGGTGATTTATGTGTCATATTTATGCTTACTAATGCCCCCAGAGATAGTTATACCACTGACAGGCTTTTCTGGTTCAATAATGATAAGGTATATACATAAGACATACACATAAGAAATCTTCTTAATGAATAGTGACTTAAGTAGCAATAGACTTTGAGTTATGGTAGATAATGCTATATATGTTAGAATATTATTATTATTTTCAAGATATAGTATTATAACTTAGTAGAAAAACATAACTTGATGTGTGTATGTACTCATCTAACCCCTTGTCTTAATCTACATGCTTGTAGTTAATTGTTAGAGTTGACACATTGGGACTAAGTCTACTGAATACCAATCTAATTTAATCTTAACTTTATTTAGATAATTTTTAATTTGATTTTTGGCTTATCAAAACTATTATAAAAAAGGACTTGATAACAATCATGGACTTATGAATACATAAGACTGACTAGAACTATAAAAGTTACTAATACCAATTATAACAAGATCTAGGGCATGATTTCACCAAGATTGTAATTAACCGAAGGGACTGGATTTAAATGAAGTGCATTATGTTCATTTGTTGTTGCGACTTCACTGTTGAACACTTCAAGTCTCACAGACTCTTGATTTTAGGTTAAGGTCATCTCTGCCCTAATTACTAATTTCAAGAATCATTAAGCTCAAGAATTCCATTTGCCATGTTGAACCCTAAGATATCTCTACTTCTAGGTGTTGAATAATAACTCATATAGGTATGTCTCGAAATCCTGCTTTTGAGCCTAGATTCGAAAGCAAAAGTCAAATAGCAAGTAGGCAACAAACTATTTGTAAGAACGTATACTATGAATCATCCGACAAATTAAACAAATATATACAAGATTTTAAATCCATCACCAAAGAATCAATATCCAATCACGGCTACATCGTAGCCCTAGAAAAATGAACTAGAACATGCTAAAACAAATAACTACTATTGTTTGGTTTGAATCCATGATAAACAAGAAAATGAAAGAGAAATATTTGAACTTCAGAATATAGTCTCGACTGATCCTCTAAGCTTTGTCTCGTTTCCTCCCAAAGTCTCACATAGTGTACCTCCCACCCCTTCATTGCAGGTCATCCCTATAGATGCCGTAAATTTTGTTCCCAAAAAGCAGCAAGTTTCATCAGTTGAAAATTGCCAAGAATGTGTCATGACGCATGGCTCATGTGTCACGACGCAGGTAAAGAATTAATGTTGTTCGTTTGTCACGCCACACAACGCCTAAGTCCCACGCAGCTGCCGCCGATAAGTCTACTGAAATCTCCTCTCTACCACTTCACGATATCAATAGGCTATATTGCGATGTTGGCTATAGCTACTGTGTGATGGTCTCTATCACATTGTTACGTCTGAAGTGCACATCGTAACGTTGAATAAGTCTCTAATATGATGGCCTCTATACGTGCGTGGCTCATGTCGCGACGTGAACTTGTGTTCTTAAACTTTCCTATCGATCACGTCGCGATGTCGATGAGCCACATCGTGACGTGGATCTGCTTTTCACTCGCATTTTATGCCTTTTGCCATGTTTTTGATTCCTTCTTCTAAGCTTTGGACTATATCAAACAAGAAATGGGCATTTAAAATCTCCTCGACATAATACATTAAAACATTTGTATGATGGTAAAACACGATGAATAAATCAAGTTTTCACTACACCTATCAGCAGACCGTCGAGCCAACCGGTGAAGTCCACTCTAGGTAGGACTGTTGCTGTTCAACCAGGACTATTAACAAAGGAGAACTTCACTTAGACTAGGACTATTTTGGTCCAACAACTCCCTTAAAACGAGCCCGAAGGATAGGTTTGGAAATTAATCTAATGGTGTTTAAATCCTAAATTGATGGTAGGTTCACTAAGGTACAAGTCGATCTCTCTCGAGCATTGACAAGCTAACCCTATGAGACTTAGTGTGTGCAGAGCATATGTATATATTTTGTAATAAATCAAAGGCACAGATAATTTTTATGTGGTTCTACAACCTACCTACGTCCATGGGGTTGTGCCCAGATGTAAAGATTTCCACTTATTTGATTCAAGGTTTACCATTAGTCTTATGTTGTACGAGACTCCCTCTCTACCCACCACCCTTCTTGAAACCTAATCACTCCTAGAGAAATTTAGAATGAACTCACTCCATTCCCCTCTCTCAACAGCATCACACACCCATACCCCACAAAACATCAAAATAAGATGAAGAAAAATAAAAACTTCATTTTTCACCAAAGGTGAAAGGCTTTTTAATGATGCACACCTCACACCCAGATCAGATCACATTTCAACACGCCCGACTTGCTTTTTTCCGTCCTAAAACTATGTTGAGCTTCTTCCAACTCCAAAATAGCCTTCTTGTATATTCAGTTATGGAAGACTAGATAAGGTTGAATAATTATCCTAATATGACTCCAAACCTACCTTGAATTATCTGTACTTTCCTTTAAGCTATCACGCGGAAATAGGAAACTTGTTGATCAAGTATCCTCTTTAGAATAGAATCCTTATTTGATTCCAATTCTGGTTTGATAGCTTAGAAGTCTAAATCTTTTGTGATTTGATCATTATCCACTTGCTTAAATGATCTCAAGCACATAGGTTACTTTCTCCCTAAGTACCCATAGCTCACTGCTCTGGGATCCACTAGGTCCCCACGTTGTTTTGACTCAAGTCCCGCTCACTTTAGCCCCAGACGCTACTCAGATCTTACATGGACTTAATCTTATTCAACCATCCAGCCCTCCAAGGACTCTCTCAAGTTTCGTTCATCAAATCTTCATCACTACAGATCTTCATCAACAAACCTTCTTCTTGTAAACACTAGGACAAAGATACGACACCTCAAACCCAACATTCTGCTCCTTATTCACGTTTCAAAAACTCCTTGAAGCAATGCAACAGAATGTGCGAGGAGAGAAAGATACATAGTATGACTAGAGACATCTGGATGAAGATTGCAATTTCATTATTAGAATTTCTTGATTACAACCTAGCCATCTATCTTTAGGAAGAAATTAGAAAGTACAAAATAATTCCTCCCCCTATCATTCTTCATCTTCCTACTTGTCCTCATTTTTTATGAAGACCTAGAGGTCAAGTGGACCAAGATATGCAACCAGAGGCACAAGTATTCATCGTTGCTTGGACACACTAGTCGGTCATCGATATAGTCCTTGCAGATACACTTCAAGACCGGTTACTAATGTTGCTCCCAGTAAAAGTAGGGTCTCGCCCCACCTAAGCAGATTGGTCTCAGGCGTGACACATGAACTTCGCTTGACTCTAAGCCGAGTCCATTTTAGCCGCAACGAGATGGGATGTGATCTATGTACCCTCAACTTCTTCCACAGGTAAGATGGCCATGTGTCGATCTTTTCATTCCTCAACCATTGTTGCATTCTCCCATTGCTTATGTATTCCTGGAGTTGCAACCCATTAGTTGTTGTTACCCAGAAACATACCTCATGTGACCGACACTCGCTCGCAGGTCTACTTAATCATCGATTAGAAGCTCAACATCTTGGTAGCAATGGCTCAACCAGACTTGAGAAGGATTTCTAGAAAGCTTCTTTCTCATCTGTCCTTCTTTCCTGACATAAGGGACATTAACTGGTGAGGTGTCCCGCAACTTCATGTCGATGTGCATCTCAACAAAGGTGAGTCTCTGATATTCAGGTTCACAATATCAGGTTTTATGGGTTTAAGAATCCAAAAAATAAGCAAGGGATATCCAATCGATTTGCTGTAAGTTGCATTCTCGGCATGACCCAAAACACGTTTGAACACCAATTTTCCTAGATTGAATTTTCTCTTTATACCTATCTGGAACAAAAGTGTAGTGAAGTTCTTTTTTATTGCTATGCAGTGAGTGGTTAGCAGCCAATTGCTCATAGCAATCTTATGTAGAATAGAGTATCTTGAGGTAAGGTGAGAGAACTGAAGATTGTACTTTTGTGGCCACGTTCAAACATTTCCTCAAGTGATAATGAAGGCCATTGGGTTTGTCTTTGGTACTTCTATCTCATCCCTGGAACATCTTCAAACTCATAAAGACTATATGCTAGGACAATCTAATCTATCTCTCGCACGCCTGCTCTCTCTCAAATTGACTTACGATCCCCCATGTCTTTGACAAAGTTAACATAGTATAGCAACCTGATCATAACTGAAAAAAATGGAGGTAACTTTGACACAATGCCCGTAGGTTGGTTCACCCAGCAATTCCTCAATCCTGAACCTTTAAAACTCGGGCATGTAAGGCTATCTCCGACGAGGGCCTTCTCGTAATCAGTCCCACGGCCTCAAGATGGGTAGATTTAAAGAAAATACGGACCAACACTACTTTTAGTCTGTCCGAACTTTACCTTCTCGCTTCGTCTTCGATCCCGCTCTTCTTAGGGATTGAAGTAGACATATATGGGCTTCAAGTCATGAATGAGAAGGATTTGACAGAGATTCAGATGCAAAAGAATTTCTTTTATTTTCTAATCCGTCCCATTTTGATTCTGAACTTTCATCAACCAATTGGCGGTGCCGCTTGGTCTAAGATTTTGAAATCTCAACCGCTAGACATCTTAGTCTAACCCAACTCATCCATCGAGCAAGGGTATTCTTTCCAAACACCCTGCTGTCTCGGGAGGTTGTTTGGAATATCTGTTCTTTAGGGCTTCCATCCCGTTGTCACGTTTCTCGAGGGGTGAGGATTCTTTCAATTTTGAAGGATCTTCCTCTATTTCGGTATTGAGAACCACATTTTCAGGTGATGTTTGCACTAGATTGTCTCTAAGGTTTGGGCTTTCAGTGTCTTGACTCCCAATCAAAGAGTTTTCTTTTGGGTCAAAGGCATATGATGCTAGAACTTCATCTTTAGATGTGCCATATGGAACAAGGGAGAGTATGGCGCAACTTCTAGAGGTTCCACATCGAGCAATGTCCATGGTCGACCCTTCTCGATCAAAGATCTTCCTTTGTTAGTCGAACTTCCTTTTACTAGTCTCCTCTACTGACTCACCCGTGATCTGCCACCACCACATCACAAAATTGAGTAGAAATAATGCCAAGGAATAGAAAGTCTGACCTTGACTTTATCTAGAATTAGAAGATTTTCACAATACCATGAGATTCTTCCATACTCTGAATTTCACCCAGTGTTTTGAGTTAATTTTTTATGTATAGTAATCATCCAAATTGACCCATTGAACGTATGATCATGCATGTCATCAAAATTTTATAGTAGTTTTGTAGTTTTTCAAAGGCTATATATTGAAGAGGGGGACACCGAGCATGAAGAAATCAATTGAACTCAAAGCTTTTCTGTAACTTTGATGCGTAGATCGTATGTAAAGCAGAGAACACTTCGCAAGGTTAGTAATCGCATCTTTTGACATTTTTTTCTCTCTTTTATGATTTCTTCCCCTATGTAATAGTTTCTTGCTTTTGTCAATTTGGTAATTTGTATTGTTTTGGTGGTATCTAATACCTAAACAACACTTTGTAAAATAAAAAACTTTGAAACTTTTAGATATTATTTTCTATTGAAGTTTTAGGAGGCTTGTTCAAATAAGTTCCATTTTCTTTCTCATTTTCTCATTTTCTTTCTTTCACTGGCCAAACACCTTCGAGTGTTAAATTCGTAGGATGAGAGAAGGCAAAACTTTCCTGTATAAGGCCATCGCGAAGGATCCTGGGGCCACCAGTGTTTCCCATGTTTTTCAAGTATTCACCATCACATGTTCTTCCTTCAACTTTGTAGGTTTCGGATCCCTTCGAATCACCTTGACGGTCGCAGATTTGCAAGTTTAGGCTCAATATCGATGCTTAATGCTGCATTCTAGTAATGTTCGTTAGTTATCATTTATTAGCCATTGAAGTGAGTCAAGGAGACGGTATTTTTACCATCGAGAACAACATTAATGGCTCAAGTGAAAGCATTTCAAAGAAACTTAATGAGGGCTAGGTTTTTATAGCTAAATGAAGATCCAATAAGATAATCATATGTTATCCTCCCCAATGCGAGGTAACAACCTTAAAACCCCCTAATTTTGCATTTAAAGAACCTGTCTAGTGTCTTGATACTTCAAGGGACCACTTTCCACATTCTAATCTGTTTTATTTTTAGTGACAACCATTAAAAACAACCCCTTTTATCACAATCCCAATATCCAAACTACAATCACTAGTGTAAACTCAATATTAGTCATTTCTGCGAAGAAAACCCATCCATGTGGACGATCCTAGAGTCGCTATACTATAGTAGCAATGTTACGGTAGTATGAGGTATTAGGTTATAAATTTTGTTGATTTAGAATACCCTACTAAGCACCTCTCTCGAATCAACGGCGCCATTGTCGAAGGGTGCCTATTAAACAGGATACCATACTAACACTTCGGATCCTCATCATAAGCTTTGGTGAATTTCTTTTATTTTCATTCTTTCTAGCAGTTTACTACTAGGTTGCTTAATTTCATTTCATTGTTTATACATATTTTTTAATTCTTTTTATCTAACATAAACCCTTTTTGGTAGAATTGTTTTTGTTTTTTTAGTCTTGTCCTGTGTTTCATGTGGGAGTTTATGTTCCAGTGGTTTAGGAATTCAGAAGGCAGATTAGTAAAAATCAGTATTCTATAGGAATTAGATTCTGAATTGGACTTGAATTTTAACACAATGGAACCTCCACCTGAAGAAAAACAGAGTCAACAGGGGATAGAGAGGAACCTTAACACATATAGATCCATGAGTGACCATTCATAGAATAAACAACTTGAAAAGACAGATTTCCACCTTCTCAACCAATGAAAATGAAAAATTCTATGCATGCTGGGAGAGATATATGAAAGCACTCAATGCTTGTCCTCACCATGGATTTGACATATGGTCGCTGGGTGTTGCTTTATTGAATTTTCTCCTGCCATGAAGCAACGTTGTAGACTGCTGTGGTGAGGAGATTTCTGAGCAAACATTTAAAGAAGCTTTGACTTCATATAAACTGGCTTCAAAATGGGATGAGCCTAACCTGTTAGGAAGACACAAAGAACAGAGACCTCAACCTAATATATGGGTGGTATGTACTTTCTTCCTGAGGATTATGGACATGAAAGCAGTTTCAACCTAGCTAGAAGTTAAAGACCTGGAAATGAAATCAGCATGAGGTAGGCAGTGACCGAGATCTATGCCAAATAAGCCATGTTTTCATTGTCGCACCACGAAGCATTCGAGAACAATGTCCAACTATTTCAGCAATAGGTAAATGCAAAGAAGGAATAAGAGAATGTTATGTCATTCAAACTATTAGTATTATAATAACCATGGCAATACTTACAACCCTTAGTTAGAGAATACCCAAATCCCTCCTGGAAGCCAAAACTCACAGTATGCACCTCTCAGCCCACAATATGTTTTCCTTCAACTTCTCAACACGCCACCACAAATAACTTCTCCAATTGGAGCAAGCCATCTAATTGAGTAAGGGGTAGGCAGGTAACTTTGTGAAGAAAGGTAGCGTTGAATGTGCAAATAACGAGGGTTGAATATTGTGGAAAGCACTAGAACAAGAGAAGGATGTCTCCACGAAATTTCCTAAATCGACAACCCACAGATCCATCTCTCAGTCGACCAATCACTATGTAAGAAAAGGGAAGTTCCTCCCAACTCAATAAACCCTGTGGAGTTCATGAAATAGTCACCTGAGTGAAACTTCCTAAAATGGAGAAGTAAAGCAAAGGATCAACTTGAGAAGGGTAAAAGTCGAACAACCAATGCTTAAACCACTTGATGTAGTTCTAAAGAAGGACAAGATGAGGGAGTCGGAAGATAATGATCAGAAGGACATATGGATGAAGAAGAGAGCATGCTCACACCATTTCCTCAAGCACTAAGAGGTGCAAAAGAAAGAAGAACCCAACTGAAATTCTTGAAGTGTTGAGGCAAGTGAAAGTCAACATTCCCCTTTTAGACATGATTACAAGTTCCACCTTATATGCTGAAAAAGCTGAAACATTTGCAATTTAAAGATGAATCAATGTGGATAAGAGAAGGCCTTTTGACAAAGGCGGTGAGCATCATACTGCAAGACTCTAGTGAAGGGCAAAGATCCAAGGTAATCCACCATTATCTGAACATCGAGGAACTTAGCAGGAGAAGGCTACTAGATTCGTAAATGTCATTCACTCCCTGCTACCTACTCGCCTATAAGTAGTCAATAGAGAATTGAAACCCATCACTATCACCCATCTTTAGTAGACGTGGTTGCAAAATCTCCAAGGCACCGTTGAAGATGTTTTATGTAGGTGGACAAATCTGTCACCCAAAGGGACTTCATGTCTCTGACATAGTGAGCTAGTAGGTGTGAGGTGGTTTCAATTATGTGCCCATTACTTGGGAGGCCATTCCTGCTACCTCAAATGCAATCATAATTGTTGAATGGGTTATGCAACCACTTCTTGCTATAATATGACCGAGCTACCAATTTCACCTTAGCAAAAGCATTGTTCATTTTGATAGGAAAGACCAGACAGGTGTGTTTGACAATGGACCATTGTGGAAGGACAAATGTGAGTACAAGAGCTGATGTGCAGACCAGGAGGAATTTAGCAGAGTTTCAAAAAATTAGATGAACCCTTAAATTTATAAAAGGTCGTTTGTCCTTGAAAGAATGAAGAAACTTCCCTCATGATCAAAGAAAACAAAGAGAAATGAAGAGCCCTGTGCTTTTCTGATCTCAAACCCTCCAACAGAAATGAAATATGCAGCACTTAGAGGTAGACTAATGCCTTGGTGGTTATTTCTTCATCCAAACTTCACGTAGCGCAAGTGTTGCTTAGAATCTTCAAATAGCGCAAACAAGCCATTGGATGGAAAATCTCATATTTAAAGGGAATTAGCCTTCTTTGGCTTGCACTCATCATCTACATGGAGGAGTTTCAAACCTGGGTAGCAACCACGAGACGCATTGAATCCCCATGCAAGAGGCAGTACTGACCGAAGTTCTAAATTGCTCTTACGCTTACATTATTCACCCTTCCCATTTCATTAACCTTAGCTGCTCCCACTCAAGTCAGTGACCTGCAACTGAGGGTGACTATTGTACTAATCCAGAAGGGAGAAGATATGTTACGCCTCTTTACCAGTTGGAGGGAAAAGTATATAGATTATAGTAGAGATCAAATATAGTATGACAAAGAATGACCATTTCCTCAGTCTTTCACAGGATTAACTTCCTCGGAGAGAGTTTCGGGCACCATTTTGTCATGTTTTCTTAGATTGCTACCCAACTACTCTTCAAATCAGAATCGTGAGGACCATAGAAAATACTAATCTTCACTTCCCTGGGATTTGCGTCAAGCGCACATGCCTTTGCCTTGCAATGCACCCTACCACTTTCCAAATATCCATGCCTCAACATTTTCTGCTGATATGGCTGAACATATGAAGTGTACATGGATGACATCACCATATATGGGAGTACTTTTGAGGAGTACCTGGCCAACCTTGAGACTTTTCTAAACAAATGCATTGAGAAAATCTTGGTTCTTAACTAGAAGAAGTGCCATTTTATGGTAACAGTTGAATTGTCCTTGGACATCTTGTTGCAAGCATCGAGGTTGATAAAGCTGGAATGGAATAGAGCCAAGCTAACACCCACAAATGCTAAAGTATAATCTTCAACATGTTATGGCTTCTACAAGAGGTTTATTGGTACACTTTCAAAACAAAACCCTTTGTGAAGCTGTCAAGGATACCAATTTTGTTCGACGGAAGGTAACAAAGAGCGAGAGCTCAAATCACACCCGACCATCGGCAGACCTATAAGCATGAGGGCACCCACTGGCAACTACCCTTTGGCAAGTGTGATGCAAGTGATTTTTCCATTAGGGCGCCGGCAGATCGAACGCCTAAAATACTCCTATAATACTTTATTATATATTTCGGGTACGACTGAGCTAACTTAAGTTTTTCTTCCCAGAAAATTGATAAATTGACAAATTGTGAATGTAATTGGAAAGTGTGAGCATATGATTAATATTATATATGCTAAAATGAGTAGAGGAACCCCGGAAATAAACCTTGTGAAAAGGGCAAATGTAGAAAAAATTGTAAAATGAGGACCTAAGGGTCAATTGTTATAAAGAATAAATGTCTAGGTGAAATTATGATAAATGAATGGGCAAAATGAAAGAATATGAGACCTAAATGAAATAATGGGTTTTGAGCCAAACATGGCTTTTTAAGAGAATAAATGAATTAAAGACCTCAAAAGGAGAAAACGAGAATAAGAACGAAAGTGTGAGGCCAGCGGCCTTTACACTTGGCCAAGTTAAAGGCCAAACAAGGCCTTATGGATTTAAGGGATCCTTTCCCACTTTTTGCTTCTAAGAGGCCAAGCAACATGGAAGGGAAGAGTTAAAGGGGCTGAGGTAAGAAAAATCAAAACCCTAACTTCGTTCTATTTGATTTGGATTTGTGAAAGCTCCTAACTGAGAGAAACGGTTTTCAAGTGATTCTAAAGAACTTTGGAGTTGTTGGGGTAGATTTCATATGGTGGCGGGACTAATTGGAAGATTTGTGAAGAAAATGAGTGAAAATGCCAAAATCCTCATTTTTGGGCAAAATTGGTAGGGGTACTCCTGGGCATCGCTGAGCTGCACCGGTACCCCGATGTGGCACCTGGCACTCACACTCACTCAAACCAAGATTTACCGATCGGCAAGGACAACCGGTACCTAAGATCGGTCAAAGTGGCACAAGACAACTACTTCCAATCGCCCCTGCTTTTTGCATACATATTTTGCAATCGTTAAGTCCCCGCAGATCATGCATCAATTAGGAACCCTAAGAAAGATTAATGGGGTTCCAAAGTAGTGTAGAACTAAGGAAAACATACGTGACCTGTCGCCTCTGGCATGGCGAACCCAAAGTGCACTTAGTGTCTAAAACCCAAGATCAAGCAGAATCAAAATAAATTTGTAATCACTAAAAATTGTTTAACAATTGTTTTTATCCACCAAGAGTGGCGTGAATGTTATTGACTAGGGATCGTGATCAGCCTCTTTAACTTAGACCAAGATCACGGGTAAGGAAGCTGTGATCCGATACCTTCCTAGCTTGTTCTCCACTCTATTCTTTATCGCCATTTTGCAGTTCACCAAGCAACTATGAAATGAGAGTACAATTAATGAGTATATAAAATGAGTACATGAATGAGTATATGAAACGAGTACATGAATGAGCATATGAAATGAGTACGTGAATGAGTATATGAAATAAGTACATAGATTGAGTATATCTTTGAAAAGATAATACGAAAGCGAATATGGAATTGAAATGTGATATTTGAAAACCGAATGAATGTGAATGATAATAAAGATGGGATTCATCAAACGAAATCCTTCATAAATGTGAATTGAATGATATTAACGAACCTACTTGAGATCGGGATGCAAATTAATCAAGATATGTCACGGCGCACTAAATTTCCAATGTCCCATCATGGATGCACCAACGCGCGGCATCCGCCATGATGGCGCATGGCATTGAAGAAATGCCCACTTGGCGCGGGATGTACCCAACGACATCCGCTTTTGGCGTATGGCATTTTAAGTGATACCACGTCGGGTGCACCCAAACGTATCCTTCATGACGGAGACCGACTGTTGTTAAATGTGTGAGCACATTACCTGATGAATAAGGGCGTCAAACGGAATCACGAATGTGTAATTGAAATACGTGTTAAAGAACCAACATTGATGAGTGTAAATGATTTTTATATATGCCAAATCTCATAAATTGAAACTTGAATTAATATTTGCATTAAAAATGCATACAGATATGATAAATGACTTGTAAAATGAAAGCACATGCGAATTGAATAGCATGAGTATATGTTGATATAATAGCATGGTTTCGATGTTAAATGCATGTCAAGTTAAATTTGAATATTGGAATAGAATCAGATAGAACCACTAAGCATGAAAATTTAGCGATAGTTTTATCTATGCAGATCGTGTTAAAAAGACAGCCAAGATCAATTTCGGTTACGCTAGAGTCATAGAGAGAGTACGACGATAAGTATATAACACCTGTCATTTGCATATCATTCCTTTAAAGAACACTAGTGTGGTATTTTTGTAAACAAAAGCGGTTAAACTCGAACTCGATTTTGTCATTCTAAAAGGCATGAATGCCTTCTTTGTAATGTATTCGTTAAATGTTTATGCCATCACCAGAATTGCATTGAATTTGTAAATGATTATGGGCTTGCCTAAACTGAAACCGCCTCCAAGAACAAAAATGACATAATAAAACAAGCTTTGATAAGATAAATGAAAACGTCGGAGTACCGCCTCTACATGATCCGCCATTCTGGCTCGTCTTGATTCAAGCCATGACACTTTTTGAAAAAGAAAATTTAATACTAACACGAAAAATAAAAGAATAAACGGGCGCCCCCGTTTCTCACTCACCACCAAACTAGTCGGGCTGGGTTCCTGGGGACAAGGTAGAAAGATGGAAAGCCCATGTGGCTTATTATTATGCGAGCAAGAATCGGGGTTCTGGCTATCAGAGAAATTACACAACCACAAAAAGGAGTCGCAGTGAGTTCATGCCTTTTAGACAAATTCGAGACACTATAAGAGGGTCATTCGCTGCATCTCTTTACGCGCATCACTCAAGCGAAGTGAAGTACCACTGACAAATGAAGATGCAAAAGGCAAGACTTATTGTGGTTCTCCGTCAGAATTCAATCTCCAAATCAAGACAAGAAAGGGGTAGAGAATGTAGTGGCAGATCACCTCTCCAGATTAACCATATCTCATGACCTCACAAGCCCCTCCATTAATGATGAGTTCCCTGAGGAGTCTCTACTGTTTGTGGAGAATGTCGCTTGGTATGCTCATATTACTAATTATTTAGCAACAGGGGAGATCCTAGTTGATTTGAAAGCATAGGATAATAAATACTTCTTCACCAAAATTCAGTCCTATTATTGGGAGGATCCATTTTTGTTCAAATACAAGGTCACTAAATCATCAAACGTGTGTGTGTGTGTTTGAAGAGAACAAATAGGGATCCTCAAACACCGTTGCGAAAATGCTCATGAGGTCATTTTGCTTCACAAAAGACAACTATGAAGATCCTGCAATTTGGTTTTTACTGGCCATCCCTTTTAAAATATGCTAATGCCATGTGCCGAACTTGCGATCGATGCTAAAGACTCGGGAAGCTTACTCGCCATAACACGTAGATGTTCTCGAACCCACTTCGTACTAGATATATTCAACAATGCCTGGGGCACACTCACGGGCCATTCCTTTACGACTTTCTTATTCATACATCTTGTGGGAGTTGAATATGTGTCCAAATACTGAGGCAATCCCTTGTAAACAAATGATCACAAAGTGTGCACAACACTTTAAAGGAGAACGTCTTCTCAAGATTTGGAGTCCCCAAGGCTATAATCAGTGATGGAGGTACTTTCTACAACAAAACCTCATAGCTAAATATGGGGTGAAACACAAAGTGGCCACTCCTTACCATCCTCATACTAGTGGATAGGTTGAGCTAGCTAACCAGGAGATTAAGACCATCTTGATGAAGGTGGTGAATTCAAATAGAAAAGTGATTAGTGCCCAAAAAGTGCTATTTCGAACCCTATTTATTATAGGTTTCAAGTGCTTTTTGTGTACTAATCATTCTAATTAACCCGATTTGCACATTGCTGTCCTCGGTATTCCATCATCGCATTTTGTAGCTACCTGGTAGTTTCAAGATAATCAGTCAAATTATCGAAGTCAATTCAAACACGCAGAACCCGGGAGTTGAACTCGCCACATCGCTATGCAGATTTATCCTTTAAGGAAAGAAGAGCAAAAGTGAAGAAATTGAGCACTCACAATTTGGTTCATGCACTCATCTCAGCAAAGACTATTCACAGCCTCTTGCCACCGTCACTCTGCCCTTTCCTTCCCGCCGCACGCTTGACCTTTTTGTTCTCCTTTTGTATTTCTTCCCAAATTCTCATCGTAATAGTGTTGGATTTGTAGTTTTTTGGTAATTTTTAATGAGGTTGGGTATAAATCAACCCAACCAAGACTTTGAAAAGGACTTTTTTCATTTTATTGTAAATATTGGCTTTGGGAAGCTTTCTCTGTGAAGCCCTCGCTTTCTCTCTCTGCTTTTCATTTTCTCTCAAACACCCTCTTTGAGAAGGTTTTCTCAAACAGATGAGCGGTTAAACCCTCCTCTCCCTCAAGTAGAAGGTGCCAAAAGGGTGACTATGGCATACCCGGTTGTTTCCAGCCATCACGTTGGTGGCTCACCGCCATCACTATTCTCCTTCATCCTTAGGGTTTTCACATCCCTCAGTCACTCAGTCATGGTTACTTGGTAATCTTTTTGGGGCTCATTGGATGCTTAATGTTAGATTCATTGATGTTTCATAGTTATCATTTATGATCCATTGTAAGGTGAGTCACAGATTTCAGGGTTAAACACCAGATAATCATAACACCTGATTCCATTTTTAAATGATATTTTTAAGGTCAATTTTTATAGCTAAATGAAGATCCGGTCGAAATGACTATAGGTCATCTTCTCCCCAATGCGGTAGAAAGGACCTGAACCCTCGCCGCCCACCAAACCTCAAGACCTAACACTTCAAGGAGTTCTATTTTACATTTTAACTTGTTTTTATTTCAGTTTTAAACCCTAAAACCTCACTGTTTTATCAACACCTTAAAATCCAAATTTAATTCACCAAATTGAACCTCACTATTAGTCATTTGTGCAAAGAAAACCCATCCCCTAGTGTTCAATCTTATCCGATATATCGTAGTAGCTTCAGTACTTAGGTTATAAATTTTGATGATTCATAACACTCATCGTGGGCACCTAACCAAATGGCACGCCGCTGTCGCGAGATGCAGCTCTGCGCGAATGATGACTGGCTGAACACTTGTGATCCTTATCACAAGTTGGTGGTGAATTTTCTTGTATATATCTTATTAGCTGCGTTGAATTTGCTTTCATATTTTTCGCTTTAGCTAACTTTACCTCTTTTTCAGAGTTGCTTTTTTCTTGTTTGGTGTTTGCTTTGTTCTTGTTGTAGTTCGTGGTTCCAGTGGGATAGCTTAATCAAGGTTGAATTTGAAACTCAATGGAAGAGGGACAATACGGTCAAGATGTATATGTGGTAAACTTCCAAGCATATGTCCGCGAGGGATTTAAACTACCATGGCAAAGTCAAGAACCCGTGATAGAATCCAAACGAATATAGGTCCATTAGGGACTCTAGAAACCAATGGATGAGTTCACCATATGGTGTTACTTACAACCATAGTTGGGGGAATCACACAAATTCCTCATGGGAACCAAGACTCCACGTATGCACCTCCCGAACTCCATTATGCTCAACCTCGCCACCTCACCACTACGCTAATCCCTCCATTTGAAATGGGCCATTTTGGACCTACCGATAGTGGATGACTTGTATGAAAGGCATGGGATTAATGCCCATTCGAATAAGAGAATTGTCACTGGTGGGAAGACAATTTGAACAAGAAATTAGATGGGCTGAAAATGACTCTTGAGCATACAATGGGATTAACCCATGTAAGATCCATTGAAACCTCATCGATCGCCAAGAATGTCCACTAGAGGAAGAGTGCTAAAGTGACACTATGGTAGAGGAGCAGTGTCAACAACAACCACACCAAGGGGCTTATGTGAGGATTTTATCAATTGTTCAAGGGTTATCTAATCCCCGATATATGTCGCTTTTTCCAAGGGAGAAGAAAGAATAAATCCTTCCCTTTATAACTAAGGAGGGAAGTGGAAGAGCCCAAAAAGCATGTTCTCAAACCATTTCCCACAAAATTGAACCCCACTGCCAATGCCCAGGCCACCTACAACCCACTGTTGCAGAGGCACTCTATCCCCGAACCAGATATCTCCGGCTATACTCTGCCAACACGCTTTTTACACTTGAGAGAACTCGGTAAACAAAGGCCAGATACACTCAATTGCACCGCCTCATTCCGGCAAAACTTCGAAGAAATTAGTGGCCACCGTACCTTGCCACTAGATCAAAGACAATGAAGTAAACACACATACCGCATGCGGCATGGGCAAGGATTCTGGGTGCCGGTTCTGACTGAGCACCCCGAACCCAGCATTAAGCCCACCGCTTCCTCTAGCACCGCTGACAAGACTCCTAGTTACTTGAGGAACAAAGTTCACCATTTTTGCTTTGGACTTTATTTTTAATATTCATATTTGATTTGATTTGATTTTTCTTATTTAATTTTTCTTTTAGATTTTCTCTAATTTTTAAGTTAGCCTGTTTCTAGCTTGTTTTCACTTTTCTACACAATTTTCTTACTCTCCTTGCGCTGAGTGAAATATTTGAAGGTAGAATGAAGAAAGGATTTTCGCTATGTAGCTTAAAATTCACACATAGCTAAAAGGTATGAACAAAATGTTGTTCTACCTTCATGACAATCACTTATGCAACATGTATTACTGGGTGGATCATGCCTAATCCTGTTAATACCAACAATTTCAGTTAGCTAGTTCTTACATCTATTGTACTGACATTAAAAATGCTTAAGAGTAAATCATTTTCTGCTTTGATCCGTGATGTCAGAAGGCAAAGCAAAACACAGTAGTAAATGACGAATCTTATTATCAATCCCACTGTAGATCTCAAGAATTCTCACCTCGACTACCAACTCTATACCATTTGACTCGAGTAGGCAATTGGATTGAAGCCGTAAACCTTTAGAAATAAAACTAAGATATGTGAATTAATAACAAAATGAATTAAAACTGAAAATTTTAAAAATAACAAATTCAGACCAATACCATCTTTTAGTGAGCATTGAAAATATCAAGTATTAGAACATCAAACTCTCGCAGACAATCGAACTTTGCTCATGAACCATGATGAAACCCTGGCCCAGAATATGATATGCGCTAAATCTCTCCATATCGCCATCGCTCATCATTCATCTTCCCCGGCTTTTCAAGACGAGGATTGGGATAACTACTTTTAATCAAGGCGAGCCTCTCGGTATTTTTCTTTTTCAATACTTAATACCTGTCATGGACTGTAAACCTTAGCCTTAAGACATAGGTATAGCATGGGTTTACACTCACTGCTTCTCCTCCAAATTGAACAGCTTCATCCTTTCCTTGATAGATCCCCGCTTAACACGGATTGAACGGCTCATTCGACCAGGTGAACTCTCGCTTGTTTAAATATGTCGTTCAACTCCCTCGATTTCAAGAGAAGATGATTGATCACAATCAAAGATCATTAGATCTGACATCGATTCTCGCGATACCTTCGTAAATTGTTCATCACTCATGATCGCCTTCTCTCGTGTCACCGAGGGCCTCCCGGAACCAGCAATGAGACAATCCTATTATGGGTATAAGACGCTACATTGGGACTTCACTATAGAATACTCAAACCAAGAAGTAGATTTACAACCGATAGTTCAATAGCTTCGATAAATTTATGTGAAAGATAATTTCTAACAACGTATTCATTCAATGGAAGTCGGGTTTCTAAATCACTGATTACACCCTACAATGGCTTGTCGATCAAGAAAACCACCCAGAATCGGAAACTGAATCCGACTCCAAAATTTGTCCAACGCATAACTGTGCAAGAATTGAAAGAAATAGAATTTATTCAGCTTCTACTTAATGGGTCTAACGCCCGTATCCAAATTCTGAACGAAATAACAAACTAATCTAAAATAAAACAAAACAAAGAAAAGAAAATTAAATATAAGAGCCTTCGCCTGCATCTCTATTTTGAGTCGAGAGCCGCTTCTTCAATAGCAAATGCGTATTTATAGGTTTTGAAGTCGGGCCCTGTATGCACCTCTCAGGATTTCATTAATCGCCCATTCGCTGTTAATGTCGCGACCTCGATTCTTTGTCGCGACCTCAGTTGTCTCAGCTACGTCGCAGAAGCTTTTATTTGGTCGCGACTTGCCTTTAGCATCCCTTGGATCTGATGTCGCGACCGCTAAATGATGTCGCCACTTTCTTCAGAATCGATGTCGCGACAGCTGAATGACGCCGCGACCTTAGTTCTTCGGCAACGCATGTCGCCAGACCACCCAGTTATCGTCGACCTTAGTTCTTTGCAACCGACATGCTCTGTAATTCCGTTCTGCAATCGCGATGCGCAGACCAGATCAATGACGCCGCATCTTAGTTCTGCAACCGATAAACGCGATCTTTGAAGTTCTTGTAACGATGCTCACCATCAATGACGCCGCTGAATCTTTAGCGTTCTTTGCAACCTGATGTCGACCAATTTATGTCGTGCGGACTTCTGGCGTTCATTCTCTGAAAACGGTGTCGCGACTTCATTCGGCGTCACGCACTCCATGTCTGTCGCTCGCCTCAATTCGCCGCACTTCTAAATTGCGTCATGACATCATATCTTGCTCTTCATTAATTTATGGTTGCCTCGACTTGTAGTTTTTTGTTATGACCGTCGTCGTTTCTTCAACAAGGTTCTAGTGTCGCGACTTATTTCGTGGTTACGACCTTGATGCGTGATTCTTTCATCACCGCTGCCAAGGCCGCCACAATGTCCTTTCTTTCCGTGCATTTCTCTCGTTGCAACATCATTCACCGGGCCGCACATCTGCCACGCCGTCTTTTACCTAATGATCCTCTTTCTCTTGAATTTGCCACATAAAGTGACAGGAGTTATTCAACATTATGACATACAATCGGGGCTTTTTTAGATAGAAATCAATCGTAAAAATGGATCGAAAATGGATGACTAAGTTTCATCACAAAAAAAAAAAAAGGTTTATTTTTATTTTTATTTTTATTCTTATCAAAAAAAAATTCTCTCAAAAATTTTTTTTTTTTAATTTTTTAAATTAATTATTTTGTTTTATTTATTAAAAAATTACACATAGCTATACTTATGTAGAGATTTTCGCTACATAATAAAATCTCCCCAGGTATTTTACTTCCTCGATTTATTTTGAGCACAACTTTTTCATCCAACCCTTAGGACGTTTGAATTGCTGAATGATGGTAGAGTAGAATCCAAATATATTGTAGAAAGAACACTCTTGAAATTATTATGAAGGTGTGTAATCTCAAAATGATCAAATCGGGTCACTTTTTTTTCCTCTTCTTCCTAACTCACTGGCCCAAATGGAGTGGAATAAGTTGTCGATGGAAAGATTGCGAAGTTCCTATCCAAAAATGAGCACATTCATCATGAGGGAGACTCCTTCTAACCTCTAATCCAAGCCCCATTGTGGACAATGTGACATCGGGGGAGTTAATGCAAGGAAGGGCACGATTTATGTTTTTGTTTTTTATTTGAGCAGCCCATTTATGATGCTGTTCAGTATTTGGTTTTTCTGTGTTGTTATACTATACAGTTACTTTTCTGCATCTTAATCCATTTGTTCAAAATTTTGTATGTGTTCGCTTAACTCCTGTGGGTTTGAAAATTGAAACTTTGTCCAATTCTATTGATGTTGATCTGCTCCATGCCCAATCGAAAGGGATGATTAGTTGAATTCTGCCGCTTTCTGACCATTTTTCCACCTTTTAGCTAACCAATACTGTACACATCAGGTTTTCAATAATCCCAAACCACCTATCAAGCTCTGCATTAACTGTCCTCGTAGCTTCGTTGACCACCTTTAATAGGTTAAGGACCCCGTTGTTGAGGTCAATATATCAAAAATAAATAAAAGAAGAAAAAAGGAAAAAGAAAAGAAAAAGAAAAAGGAAAATTGCAACTCTTGCCTTTGAAACCCTAGCACTGTTCGAGGGGTATATGGCTAAAGTTTCTAAAGCACCTGCTCCTAAGCCAACCGGGTCAGGGAGCCATCGACTAGTGCTCACACACGGTGTGGGATGCGATGAGTCTACCGAGTCAGAAAAGGAGTTTCGAAATCATTCGGAGTCTGGGGTGAAACCTGAAGGGTTATTGGTCGAAGATCCTTATGACTGCGCCCTAAGTCTAATTGGTCGGGAGTCACTCAGAGATCCCCGTTATACGGGACTTTCGTGAGGTCGATTCATCGAAGATTGCACCCTCACAAGCAAAAGAGTCAGGAATAAAAGCGCTGATCTATTTAGGTTAAGGTCCTATGGAGGCGCTTGTTGGGGGAGATAGTGGCTTGATGCCACACAGAGAATCGATCAACAACAACAGATTTTGGTGGAAGTTTTTTGCATCCAATCCAGATGGAGGCTCTTTTCACTAATTTTATGGCATTCATTCTCTGGTATGGTTATCGATAGGTTTTGATGATTCTACTTAGGGTTAGGCACACTGCTCACAACCCTTTTGAAATACATTTTGTGAACATAATTTTGATTTTTTTGTATGCTCTCTTTCTTTCTTTCTTTCATATCGCATGACCAGCAATGCAGGTTTGGGGGTGATTAGTGCCCAAAAGCATAACCCTACTATTATAGGTTTTGAGTGCTTGTGTACTAATCATTCTAATTAACCACATTAAGGTCCCCATTTACCGATCGCATTTTGTGGCTATAATTTGTAGTTTTTTTTGAGAAGATAATCACCAGTCGTACTGATTCGAGTCAATTCAAACACGAAGAACCCGAGTTGGAACTCATCGTTGCAGACCAGATCCTAGAAGGAAGAAGAGTAAAGTGAATTGAGCACTTACTTGGGCCTCTGTTCCTCGCGGCACATCCACAAGACAGTACTTCTCTTGCCACCGGCCCATCCCGCCCTTCTTCCCGCGCCTGGCACCTTTTTAGTACTCTTGTATTTCTTCCCAAATTCTCATGGTAATAGTGTTGATTTGAAGCTGGCATTTAAATTGAGGTTGCAGAAATCAACCAAATCAAGACGTGCGACTTTTTTCACAAATATTGGCTTAGAAGCTTTTCTCTCCAGAAGCCCCCCGCTTTCTTCTCTATTTTTTTCATTTTCTCTCATACAAACACCTCGAGAAGGTTTTCTCAAAGGATGAGCGGCTAAACCTCCCTCTTCTTGAAGTAGAAGGTGCTGGGTAAGGGTGACTATGGCATACCTAAGGTTTCCATGTTTTTCACGCAGTATTCACGCTATCACCGTTTCCTCATGCACCTGAAGTTTTTCATCCCTTGAGTCACTCTTGTATGGTTATTACTATAATCTTTTTGCTCATTGATGCTTAATGCTAGATCCATTGATGTTTGTTAGTCATTTATGATCCATTGTAAGGTGAGCCATAAAATTAAAATAATCACCAGGAAGCACTGATGGCCATTGGATTCCATTTTAAAGATATTATTAAGGTCACTTTTATAGCTAAATGAAGATCCGGTTCAGAAAATGACTATAGGTCATCTCTCCAACTCGAGGAAAGGACCTTTGGAAACCCTGCCATTGCTCTAGGAATTCAACCCTGACCTAACACTTCAAGGAGTTCTATTTACATTTTAATCCTGTTTTTATTAGTTTAAACCCCAAAACCCTCAATTGCTTTATCACCACCTAAAATCCAAATTTAATTCATCAAATCAACCTCATCAAGTAATCATTTGTGCAAAGAAACCCATCCTCGAAGTTCATCCCTAGAACTCGTTTATACTTCAAAGAAGCCGTTTACGGCTATAGTGAGTACCACTGAGCTATACTATGATTCATAACACCTATCACGAATCAAAAAGATCGTCCATCAAAGCCTAGACTACCAATAAGTATACGTAACAACTTTCAAGACCATTCTTGGAAGTCCCCAGATATCGCTTAGTTCATGAAAAGTTACGTCATTTTCCTGTAAATTGAATACAAGGCGGGGCATGGCAATTAAAAAGCTCAACATGGATTTGAAAGAATGGCAGAAAAGGTTTCGACTTCAATGAATTAAAGGAACAAAGGATGATGCTTACTTGAACTCCAGTACCAAAGAAAAGATACAAGAATGGCAGAATGACAAAATGGTGGTTTGAAAACATTTCCAACAGAGATAAACTCCCGCGATGATTCCAAACCCCATCTTTCTAGGAAAACCAAAGTCCTGTGATCGTCCTTTCCTCATTCATTAAGTAAGTTTATCCCAATGGAGCAAAGAAACTTCTTAACTCAAATGAGAGCCAACCTGAAAGTATCGGTCACCCTCGCCGTATGCAACCTCGGGACTGCATAAGGAGAAGCTCACTCCTCCTCGAGCTCAATTAATAGCTTCACCGCCCACCAGTTTACTCATCCTTCCGCCATCGCTACCACAAGATGAGGATGAGGTTCCACCTCCGCTTGAGGTATCACTTCCTTCAGTTGTTTCACCCCACCTACAGATAAATGTTAATCGCTGAGTTAATGACAAGTGCCATTTATGTTGAAAGAAAGTCCGTTTTGTTTAGTCGAATGGCTTGGTAAAGGTTTTTTTACAGTACAAGTATATGTTTTTAGTTTACAACACATGCTTTAGTTATTGTTTATAATTTCTCATTTACATTTATTTTTTTTGTAATGCTCAACTTACTATATGAGAAATTAAAGTCTTGTCCCAATGCTATTGATGTTAGAATGGTGTTATGCTTATTTGAGTTGATGAACTGTTGAAATTCTTCTTGTCTTCAACCTTATTTCTTCCACTTTGAACTAACCACACACTCAATATTAAGCCACAATTAAAACTACTTGCCTCCTAATCCTGAAAAGTCTCCGTCGCTACTTTTGACCACCTTACGTGAGACCTCGAATAAAGACCAATGAGTCTTTCAAAAAAGAAGAACAGAAAAATAAAAGAAAAAGTACCTCTAAAGATATCAGCTTGAAACCCAGCTACAACCCTTAGGTATGATGAAATGGAAGTTAATGTGCTCTAAACTCTGATTGGGAGTCACCGACTTTTTTGCTCGTTACATAAAAGTGATAGTGGAGCGAGAAATGTCAGGTGCTGAGTTTCACCTGGTTAAAAGTCAGGTAAAACTCCGGTGTTAGTGGTTGATAAATCCTTATGACTTGATGCCCTAAACCTTAATTGGTTGGGAGTCATCGGTGGACCCCCGTTACATGGACAATCGTGAATTCGATTCCCTCAGCATTGCACCCCTACAACACAAAAAGAGTTGTGTGAAATAAAAAGCTAATCTAATCTATCGAGGTGTGTTAGTTAGTCTGTTAGGTATGTAAAAGAGCTTAGTTGGGAGAGAATAAGCTTTGGAAGACTATTTTGAAACAATGTTAACACTTAGGTTTTTATGGAAGGTTGTTGTCTCTAGAGAGTGACACTATTTTCTGATATTTGAATTTGCATAGCATACACGTCTCAGATAGTTTTGGTAGGATTTTGTGACTTTGTTGAAAGTCAGGTCCTCATTTAAAACCATTTTTTGTGGGTATATATAGTTCATCTCGCTTTTGATTGTTTTCTTCTTCTTTCATTGCTAAGGGACTAGTAATGTGGTTTGGCTGGGGAGTACTACCACCAAATAATAAGAGTTCCATACTCTTAACAATTCCTAAGCCTAATCTTTGCGTAGTAATCATCCAAATTGACCCACTTGGCACGTTAAGGACCTAACAATACTTTTGATAAAATTTTATATGCTTTTGTAGTTTTACTGTGCTATATATCTGAAGATAAGATGGTGCCTCGAAAGCATGAAGAATCACTGGAACTCGAGCCGCAACTGCATAAGGGAATCAGCAGTAAGGTAAAACAAAGAACAATTGTGAGTGGGTTGCGGGGCTTTGCAATCACAAGCAAATTTCCTACCATCTTCTTTAGTGACCTTTTCATTATTTTTTCCCAAGTTATCCTCATAATAGTTTCTGCTTTTGTCATCAGTAATTTCAGATTGCTCGTTGCGGCATAATACCAAACAACACTTTGTAAAAAAAAAAAAAACTTCGAAACTTTTAGATATTATTTTCTATTGAAGTTTTGCGCTTGCCTAACGCTTCCCATTTTCTTTCTTCATTTTCTCATTTTCTTTCTTTCTCGATCGCCAAACACCTCGCGGGAGATTATTTTCTCGAGATGAGTGGCTAAAACCCCTCTCCCTCCTGCGTGAGAAGGCCACTGGGTGAAGGATCCTAAGGCAACCAAGGGTTTCCATGCTTTTCATAGGTATCGCTATCATTATTGTTCTCTTCACCTTAGTTTCAATCCCTTCAATCAATTTGAATGGTCGGCATTTGGTAAGCTTTGAGTCATATCGGGATGCTAATGCACCTCAAAGTGATGTTCATAGTTATCATTATTAGCCATTGGAAGGTGAGTCAAGAAGACTTTGTAAAATATCGAGAATAATGGCTACAATGCTATATTTTCAAAGATATTTAACCCAGGTTTAGTTTTTATAGCTAATGAAGATCCTAGCTCGGGAGATAACTATGTTATCCCTCCCAATGCGAGGTAACAACCCGTAAACCCCCTTTCATTTGCCTAAAGAACCCGTTTGAAGTGTCCCGATACTTAGGACCCTTCCACATTCTAATCGTTGCTTTATTTTCAGTGACAACCATTAAAAACAACCTCAATCCCAATATCCAAACCACAACTACTTAGTGTAAACTCAAAGATTAGCTCATTTCTTAAGAAGAAAACCCATCCCCAGGGATCTACATGCCAGAGCCGCCATTATGGCCAGCAATGCCACAGTAGTATGAGGTATTAGGTTACATTACTTTGTTGATTTATAGAATACCTCAAAGACCCCAAGGTAAGTTAGAGACGCTAGCTTGCAAAGCCAATACTTTCAATAAACCGACATCAATATACCCTTTATGGATGACCACTTGAAAACATGTTATGACAGTTCATGAAAATATCTTGGTAAATACAGAAGAAGTTGGGTGAGTATGAGACTATTGCTCTAATTGAGGAATGTAGCGCAATCCTTCAAAAGAAGCTCCCACCTAAACTTTAAGATCAAAAAGCCATACACATCATCTTCATAGTAAACTCCTGCAGATGGGTAAAGCTCTTTGTGACTTGGGAGCAAGCATCAATTTGATGCCACTCTCAATGTTTAAAAGGTTGAATTTGTGAGAATTAAAATTGACGACAATCACGTTAATGATGTGATATACAAACATTTGATGAATTGAAAATGTCCCGGGTAAAAATGGATAGTTCATCTTCCCAGCATAGCCTTTCATATCACCCAGACATGGAAGAAGTTACACCCCATCATACTTGGTAGACCTTCTAGCTAATGGGAAAGTGCCCAAATTAACGCTCGTAGGGTAAGATTGAATCAGAGTTCAAGGAGACGGTGGTCAATGCCCACGATTCAGCTACGTAGAAAGATCCGGATGATCAACTGATGACAATATCCAGGAACTTCACCACAAGGAGATAAGGCAGGGTGACCTGGTAAACTAAAAGGATAAGCTCAGTACAACACAGAAATAAACCAAGAGAGTTGAGGGTGAGGAAGACAAGATATTCCATCTGCCATAAGTAGAGTGCATTAGAGAACCATGGAGATTTGTTAGAATTTATAGTCACTTTTGAAAACCAACATTGAGATTCAAGGAAGTTGAGCTAACGACATTAAACAAAGTGCTACTTCGGAGGCAACCCAAGCCTTTTGAAGTTTTTCTTTCATTAATGTAGTTTTGAGTATTTTTTATTTTTGCCTTTTGTTTTGATTTTTTTTAAAACACAGTTTTCTCGGAGTGTGTAAACTATAACCTAATCACATTGTTTGTTTTTTGTTTTTTCAAGCTCCGAGATCGAAGCGGCGACAAATAGTTAGCTCGAGAAACCTATTATAGGGTTTGAACCTCATTAAGGGAGTTCTCTATACCTTACAATTTTTTTTATCAGAAAATGAATTAATCCTCTTTGTAACGTCGTAACCTTGGTTCTCAACGTCGCGACATTGAGGAAAAATGAAAAAAGCAACCCTCTGTAACGTCACGACGTTGGTAAAAACCATTTTAAGCAACTCTCGGGAACGTCATGACATTGAGGCCAATGTCGCGATGTTGGAAATCTCAACACTCTAGAACGTCACGACGTTGGCCTCAATGTCGCGACGTTGGACTCAACATCGCCACGTTGACTTAAGTGATTTTCTGCAACTCTTGGGAACGTTGTGACATTGCCCTTTTTTATGAACATGAAAGTTCATATTCTCATATCTCGCACATTGGAAACCCTAACTCTCTCTCTGGTTTTTGCATATTCAACTGCCAACCCTCTTCCAAACTCTTCCTAGATCGATTTCGAGTACCAAGGAGAACTACAAACAACATTTGATCCGAAAAATCTAGGGTTCATCCGTCATTCATCCAAAATCTGGGTAAACGGTCATTTTTTTTGTTCATTTCTGGTGATTCAAGGTAAATCACTGGATCTTTTTCCTTCTTTTGGGTTTATCTAAGCAAATAAGAAGGTTGTTGTAAAATCTTAGAATTTGTAGCCAAGATCAGTGTTTCACATAGTACACGCCACGTGTTTGATAAATTGCCTAGGTGACAATTTCAAAGCATTTAACTACCAAAAGGTGATTTGAGCACATTGGGAGTTTAGGTGCTTGTTGGGTAGTAATTGGAGAAGCCTAGGACCCATAGCCTCAACCCTCGACTCCTAAGTTCAACATGTCTTCGAAAAGGCAAAAACTAAGCTCAAAGAAGAGTCGTTGGGTGGATGAGCCATAAGAGGACTTCGATAGAAATAAGTTTGTCAATATGGCCGTATTTGGAAGAACTGGCCTCATTTTAAGAAGCCGTCCTTCATTATTAAAGAAAGAGGATTTCACCACCCCGAGCAATTTAAGCCCAGAAAACTATGGCGAATAAAGGATGTGATAAGCACCCCTTCATTTGCATTTTGCATAATGGTGTGCACGAGGAATTATATGCCAATTTAGCATGATATGCTGAAAAGGTTAGTGCGAGTTTTGGTAGAATTCAATGCGATGTCTATCAATGAGTATTATAACTTGGAGTCGATTAATTCCGAAGCATATGATAAGCTTCACAAAGCCCCTAACTATCCCGAAGTTCTTAGGATGTTGACAGACAGGCAAGGAGAATGGAAACTTAACAATGAAGGGCACCGCAGTGCAACGAGGCCAGCTTTATTTAACTACGTACCCAGAAATGGCATCACTTCATCCAATCCCGCCTCATCCCAATGACCAATGTGTGTGAAGTGACGGCTAAGAGGGCCTTGCTCAATTATGCCATCATTCAGGATATCCCTTTCAATGTCGGACAGGTTATTGAGGATGCTATCCTCTATAACAAAGATGTCAAAATGAACCTCGAGCACCCCTTTATCATTTATGGACTATGCAAGAAAGCCAGGGTGCCCTTAGAGGAAAATGAGGCTTGGATACACCCAATCAAAGTTATATTGGATAAGAAGGACAAACAGGGTGTGCCAAGGCCAGAAGAGGTCTATGATTCTGGGAATGAACTCTCGGACGAGTAAGAGCTTAAGGCCTACCAATCTAGGTTTGGGATACGAGAGGATGCCCAGGGAGAGGCGAGACAGTCATCCACCCAACCCCCACCCCTACCACCACCATCCCATGAGAATCCTTTCAATCATTCTCCTGCACTCGAGGACCAAATCCATGACTTAACCAAAAGGTTTGATGCCTAATGGGATGAGACCCTAGGAACATTAGGTCTCAATTAGCCAAGACATGGACATGATAAAGGTCGAGATGAACACCATCCTACACAACCAAGCGGTAATCTTGAGCAACCAAGAGTCCATCCAGCAGCATCTCGCCCAGCTTCTTGCATAAGCCGCCACCACCACCACGGTGACTCGTGTGATCACTAGGAGAGTTTCCTACACCCTTATTCCCTATTTCATGACACAGAGGACACTGTTCGTTTTTGTTTCGGGGGTGTGGGTGATCGGTTTGGTTGTGTGTGTTTTAGTTTTTATGTGTTTAGGTTGTGTGTTTTTATACAGTTTTTATGTGTTTACTTGTTTTAGGTTGTTTTAGCCTTATTATGTGTTTTAGGTATTTTAGGTGAGTTGATGCCATATGATTCAATGGGATATCATTTTTATCATAATATTTTCAAAAGGCGAGTGAAAATAAAATGGACCTGGGTAGTTCAATGATCTAGAATGGTATGCTAGAAAGGTAGGAAGTACTTAGTTTAGTTACCCCTTTTGTGTTTCAAGAAACCACTTCCTAAGTAGTATATCGCACACGCACATGTGATCTCTAGGGTATACCTAGGCCCCGAACCTTGTTTACTTGAGTTCTACGAGCCTTGGGGGTTTCTAAACACCTAAGTGATGGGACACCTTTGAAAAAGAGGATTGCCATCGAGCTCCAAATAAAAATGCAAAAACAAAAGAAAAAGCGGAAAAAAAATATATAAAAAAGACGTGTGTGAATAGAATAAGTGGGATCAGTCGATCGAATCGAGCACGGTCAGGGGCCTTTCAAAGCCTAATGCCCTGAGCCAATTGGCTAGGAGCCATTGACTTCACTGCCCGTTACATGGGACAGAGGCTGGATCCTTCCCACAATTTAGGGCTTTAGGTTTGGTTTAGTGATTAGTGTCCAAAAAGTACAATTTTGAACCCTATATTAGATAGGTTTTGAGTACTTTTTGTGCATTAATTATGTCATATAAACCAATTGAAGTGTTCATGTCATCTTAACGTAACCTTGTGCATTTTAGACGCTCATTTTTAATGGTTTTGTTTCCCATTGAGTATTTATGCATGAAACTTCAGCCACAATCTGATAGTCGTCAGGGTTGAAGCGGAGTGAGAAACATCAGAGTGTAAGTAAATTTATACTTTGTTAGCAACCGATTAGCAATCTAGCGAATTTGCCATTGTTACCAAGTTCATGTCATTGGTATGAAGTCGCTATTAACTTCTGCTTGTGTTTAAATTAAGCTATACGACAATTGCTTTAACATGAAATTGCTATGCGAAACCATATACCGAATTAACAACCTTTAATTAGCTAGACCCTTATGTTATAACCCTTGCCAATTAACAATTAATGAAATTCTCATCATGAATTACATGCCGCCAGTCATGCTTTTATAATTAATCTTTGACAGCCTTCAAACTTGGTTTATTACCCAATTGTCCTATAACTTAGCCTAGTTATTAGGGTTTTTGGTAATTTCATACTTTGAGGAGGCCTATAAATACCCCTCATGTTTTGTAATAGAAAGAGGAGGATAGAAGGGAATACAAGTTTTTTTTGGTGATTTGTAAGTTATTTTCTTTTACTGCTTTTGTAAATAAAGTTTTTTTTTTAGCTTTGCTTTTATTTTCTCTCTTCTCTCTCTTCTTTCTCTCTTCTTTCTTTCACTCATTGCAAACACACACCTCTTGCCCAGGGATGACAGCTCAAGAGATGCTTGAGCAGCCTCACTCGTGAAAGAGGAAGGAAGCTAGACTAAATGGTGAGTTAACATCATATTATCTTCATTTTCAGAGTCCACGGGTAGTGTATTTAGCCCTTATTTTCATTAGTTTTGCATAACTGAATCATTGTTCAATCTTGGCCAACCTCTCCACTGATTTAGGGCCCATTTGTTCTTTAGATGGTTTCTGAGCCTACGAGGTAGCATTTACATGTTAGGGTTCTTCAAATTAAGGTTAAATAACATTGTTTTATTGTTTTGGCCAATACTCCATACTTTAAAGTTGGTGCAAAGGTGAATGTGTGATTCTTTAGATAGTCTTTTTAGCTGAAAAATGATAAAGGAATGTTAGGGTTTTAAACAAAAAGGGCCATAAGCGCATCTGTGTTGACTCACGTAGGAGGATAAAACACGAGGACATGTGTTTGCCTGGCACAATCAGTTGCGTGACTAAATCTTTAAAGTTTAATTTCTTCACTTTAAATTGGTTTACCATTCCAGTTTTACCGTTCAGGTTCCAGCCTTCTGACTTTGGCCCAAAATCAAAAAGTCGATGAAAGCCTGCCTTACTTTTTCGTGCAGCCAGTTCTGGGATGACCCATCCGGAGTGTTCGACCTGACCACTATCTTTGCGAGTAGCTTGACTACAGCGGTAGGAGGAACATAGGTACCTGGTGTTGGATCCGCTCACCACACCGTGTACCCAGTCAGTAAGCATTGGGATGGTGCGAAACTACTTATGGTAAGTTGAAATTTTTCGTGATCCACATCCTGAGTGAAGGTAACCTTTTACCTCTTTTTTGCCAGAAAATTCGATTCACGAGGCTGCCGGTTTGCTTCACTTTGCGATAGCGTTTGTTCAGTTTTCATTCGATCGTTTTTATTTTGATTCATTTTAATCTTTTTGCAGTTGTTTGTTTCTCTTTGTTGTCTCTTTAATTGTGTAACAGCGTGTAATCTATGGTGGATGAGACACATCAGATGAGTGCATCAGGATAGTACAGCATTCTTCATTATGATGGTGTTAAGCCCGATACCATGGATCCCATACGAACAACGAGCCAACGGGAACCCCGGCATGAATCGAGAATGCTGCATAGAACCGCGGGGATCATCGCTCTGGGTTAGGTGCCCGTCGTATCGTTCCTCCTGATGGTGCCAGCGGTGACCATATTTAATTGCCCTACTTTTGCATATCATGGTGTAAATGAAAATCTTACATATATTCTGAGTTTGAGAGGTTTTTCGCGAGGAAGTATGATGGACATGGATTTGCTGAAGCTAAAGGCATTCCATTGACTCTTAAAGACCAAGTAAGATATGGCTTCGACTCATTGGGCACCAGACCATAAATTGAATTTGGCTGCAAAGGCTGAATTCTGAAGAAGTTTTAGTACTCATAAGACTAAATCATTTGAAAAGACAAATTTATACCTTTGCAACCCGAGGATGGTGAGATTTTGCGGTGTTGAGGAGATTTATGAAGCCATGGTTGTCATCCACACCATGGGGTTTAACTTATGGATGTTGGTTGCCACTTCTATGTTAGTGTATATCTGCCATGGCAACTCTTAGAAACCATGTGTGAGGAGACTTTTGAGCAAACATCTGATGACCATGGATTTTAATCGTGTGGCTTCTAGGTTGGGATGACAACCACTAGAAGCGTAGAGATGAGACCACCCGGTCAACGAAGGAAGTGTATACCTTGCTGAAGTATAGGAATGAGAGCTGAGATTTCCAACTGCTTCTGGGAAAGTGGAGCAGAAGAACTTGACAAAACAGCTCGAAAATTGTGTGATTGTTGAAATCCTGTCTGATCTAATCTTTTGTTTCAATCCCTGCACACCCAGAAAAAATAGTGTCCTATGGCCCCTACGGAGTGAAGGATTTAGATGTGGAATATTGCAAACAACGTAGGACAATACAAGCCACCCAACAATCCAATGCTCCATGTGGTAATACCTACAATTCCAATTGGAGGAATCTTGTCTTTGCTGGGAACCCAACCCTATATGTACTTTGAGTTTTCAACCTCAGTTTTAGTTTTCTTAGTGCAACAACCACTATCCTCTTCTCAGTGGAAAGCAACCATATTGAATTTGGCAGAGTAAGGTGGTGAGGCACTTTGTTGAGGAACAAAAAGGAATTAATGCGCAGTAGCCTGAAGGTTGTCACACAGCAGAAAGTACCTTGGGCCAGAGAATAGATGGGCTTGGGTGATCTCGACGAGAAAATTGATAACCTACGATTCAATCACTAAGATTAATAAGTTGCTTAATTTTGAGAGAGGAGGTTCTCATACCAAATGGGTTCCAAATCCTAAGGGGATTCATGAGGTGGAGATCGGGAATGGATAAGGTAAGGCCATCATCTGAGTGGAAAGAGGTTATTCCTTTATGCAAAACACGTTAAGAACCTAAGCGAGGAGAAAATTTGCTTTAGGCTATTCTCTAGGAAGATGAAGTAATCCATGTACACCTCCATTTCCCTGGCATGAATGAAGAGGAAGGCATCTCGACAAGCAGGGTGCAGTTTTAAAGTAGTGAGGGATTAACACCACTTTGCGGACTAATCAAAGCAAGATTCACCTTATGCAAAATTACGAAGATCTATGCACAATAAAGAGGGTTAGGCATTGAAGACCTTTCTCTTGTTTTCTCAGTGCCATAATTAGAACAAATACCTGTTAAGTACAAGGATCTGGTTCTCCTTTTTGTACATTCGATATTGAACAGGAATTTTATAAATCAGGCATTGCTGAGTTGGGCTGGAGTGTGAATCTTATGCACCATTTGATATACATGCGATTCAGTTTGGTGACCAACCTACTCAATCACACTCTCATTGGCCCGATAGATCGGTGAAAATCCTAAAGAGGGGATAGTTGAGGATAATCACTGAGATTAAAGATAGACAGTCTACTTCAAAGGTGATTTTCTTAAGTGCCGACCTTTGAACCAATTGCAAATGAGCAATCATGTACCAATCATCTTAGAAGACCATTTTAAGCCCTTTGCCAATGCAATAATAAAATTTTGGGAATGGAGTGTCATGATGTCTTTGTAACATAATGTGGGTTGAATATCATTTCATTGAACCTTAGCAAACATGATTCTTTAAATTGAAAATCAAATTTCGATGAGGTTGTTTCGGTTGATCGGTGTGCGAGTCTGAGTGCTAAGGAAAAGCAGTGATCGTGTGGGAGATGAAGGAGAATTGGTCTTTAAATGACACGTGCAAACCAATTGCTCGATTGACAACCATCATTTGGGGTATTATGATTGGGCTGATATCATGGAGCCCGACCAGGCCTTTGCATGGGTTGAGAGATCATTCCTTGATCCCCCTTGAGTATTTACGGGCTTAGGCGGTTCGGTGTTTTCAAAAGCAGGATTACGGAGTTCAAATTTTTTAATATTTTTGTCTTATATTAGTTAATTCTGTTGAGTCTAAATAATTTTTCAAAATTTTAACTTATGATTTCCCTTTCATTATAATTTAGTTTGTATAAAAGAAGAAATAGTATGTTTAAATATTAATCATAATATATAAGTAATTTAATAATAATAATAATTTTTAGATTTATATTATTATTTAATATTAATAATTAATTTTAAAGTTTTTGAGCAGCGAGAGAAGGGCCGTCTGGTGAGGTGTTTGGAGTAAGCCAGAAAAGGCACCTGATGGACTCTTCGACGCCCAATGGCCTATTTAAGCGGGGAGGATTGGCGAATCCACATCACGACATTCGGCCTCCACTTTCGTGCGGCATTCCCGGAGGCTTGGTAGTGCTGCGTCACTGGCGCGCTGAGCCTAGGTTGCCCGGTAGCGCCATCCACGCATCTAGCCTTGTGCCAGATGTCAGGGATTGCCGACCATCGCGCCGCGGGTCTGCATCCAGTGCGCCAGTTCCTTTGGCGTGCCTGTTCCACTGAGCCCCTCGCCACGCGCGTGCCCCCAGCCATCCAGGTGCGCCACCGGCACGAGTGCACGCCACGTGCCCTCGGTTCAGTTTAGAGAGGAGTCCTGCGTCGATTAATACGATCATATTTGACATTCGGTTATCAGTCCGGGGTCCATTCAGATCTCAGTCAGGCGACTTTGGTTTGAATAGTTTGGTTCGGGATTCGATTGTGTTGGGAGCTTGATTCAGGTATCTGGGCTGGCCACATTGATGGAGTCCGCGTTGATTTTATTTTAGATATCGGATATGAAAAGACAAAATCTGAGGGTGGGTCGTGTTCGACTCGGGTGAGATTACTTGCGGCGTATGACGGAATACCCGGCCTGAGTATCCTGTCCCCGGCCAGGTACTGTGAAGCCTCTTGGATTGAGCGTTACAGGACGGATGGGACCGGGCCTAATCGGTACCTCGGAGGAGAGCTAGGAGGGCGGCCTTCGAGCGGCCACGCACCAGGCGAGCTAGTCATCATCTTCTTGATCGCCACCATCACGGTCGTATCAATTTCTTTGATGACACACGCCCTCCACCCCGGCTATCACCCAGGCCTGCTGATTTGGAGCTATGTTGGTGGATTACGGCGTTCGGGAATGCGGGATGCGTGGCCCAGGCCATTTGGCGGGGTGATTCTCTGACGTTCTGGATTGATGGCCCGACCCGGATACCCGGAGTCGATGGTTGATCGAGTGTGCAACCTCCCAGGCTAAACTCAGGGCAGTTTCTTGCAGGAGTGGTACGGCCAGTTCTACTCGCGGCCTCTCGGGGATCTTGGATACCTTTGGAGATCCATTTAGATAAGATGGCGCCCGAATTTTCGATCCGATGGTTATTTATGACCTTGAGATTACCTCTGCCGCGCAATCTTGAGATTCTGAGAGATTGGGCCCACCTCGCCCAGGCGATGGTTAGAGCAACGTGAGGATCTTCTGTTGGTCGATCCTTTAGCAGGAAGAAGCTTGCCTCGTATAAGTCATCGACCATCTCTTTGCGCCACCGTATTCCCTGCGGCGTATGCGCCTATCCTGGAGGCATTGTGTGGGATCTCGGGCAATTTAAAGTTTTAGCCATCAGTTTGGTGATGACTTGGCTCTTACGGGTTTGAGGAGAAGGTCCATAGGAGACCTCGCCTGCCTTGACTTATCCACTTCTTATCTGGGAGGCTTCTTTCCTATGTTCTTGAGCGGATGGGATTTCAGAGGCTGGGATGAGATGCCGAGCAGATGCCTGCATGTAGTAGGTGGGCTGGGTTATGACACTGCGTCCATTTCCGCCATCCTTCGGCCCGAGACCCGGGAGGAGGCTCACGGATCGGGAGGCGTGACCACCATGCGGATGTTTGCTCGAGTACGAAGGCCTCCACTCCTGGCCCCCCGGACGTTCCCCTCATTCTCCTCCGCCCCCACTAACCCATTTGACCTCACGGAGTTCTCGGGCCTTAGCGTGGCCTGCAGGTGCCAGGAGTATACATGTGCGACTCGAGGAGATGGCTGGGTGATGGTGCGATCTGCACACTATGGCTCCCTCGAGGCGGCCCGACATCGACATGACCCGGGGTGGCTCAGTGGGGCCACTGGGACAGTGCCATTCCATCTTCACGATCATGACCCACACAGGTCTTCCTATCATGATCCTACCGAGAGAGAACTGCATTTGATGCGACCTCATTGGATATCCACAGTGCAGCTGGGTAACTTCACACCCACCACCACGGCCGGTGAGGTGGTTGAATTTTGATTTATGTATAGTTTCAGCTTTATCAAGCGCCTAATTTTGATTAGCGTGATTTTTGTATTAGCCATAGTAGGCGTTGATATGTTTTTGTCAGTAACTTTGATACATGCATGTATTAAACATTTTGGCTATATCAAAGCTTCTCGGATTATATATATATATATATATATATATTCGACTTTACATATTGTGTTCTGTTACATGTGCTGCAAAGCATGTGTTTTTTCTTCCTTGAGTAAATTGCTTCAAATTGAACAATTGAATTATGAGTGAACAGTGAATTGCTTTAAATTGGATAATTGAATCGTCATGTTTGTCACATATGCTAGAACAAATACCATGCTTGAAACAATTTGTGTTAGATCCTTTATTTGGCATGCTCAACTTGGAAATTTCCCCCTTTATGCTATTTACACCTTGCACTATAGATTGCTTCAATAGGTTGTAAATTTGTACCTCCACTTTGCAAAACCGGCCTTAGGCATGTTGACAACCTAGAATCGGTTTGGAGTTACCAACAATTGAGGTAATGTTGTCTTCGAAAAAGAAAAAAAGAAAAAAGAAAGAAGAAAAAAGAAGAATATTAAATCATTGAAGTTTGCTTTGAAACGAAACGCGGTCGAGGGGTGTATAAGCCGAAGCCTTTGAAACCCGATGCCCTAAGCCTTCATTGGTTGAGGTCTTATCGATTTTGTGTTAGATTACATGGGTGGATGAGTGGGAATTTATAGCGAATTGTAGGTGCTTGATTTTGAGAGTCGGTTGAAGTCGAGGGTGAAACCTTTAGAGTTAGTGGTCTTTGCAGTCCTTTTGACTTTGATGCCTAAACGTAATTGGTTGAGGGTCGGTGGACCACAGATTACATGGACTTTGGTGAAGTCGGGATTTTTAAGCATTGCATCTTCTGTTATTATAATTGGCTTGAGAGAAGTGCCAGCGATACATCTTAATTGTTCAACAGTTTAAGGCCATGTCAATGCTAGGTTGGGGGGGAAACAAATTTTGCATTTATTGACTCAATCTGAATCTGAAATGAACCATTAGACTTAGGTGGAAATCCAAGGGTGTGAAAATCATGAAACTTCGAGTGTTGTTCTAAAAAATTCTCTTATGGATTTTATTCTTGTATATAGGTTTTCAAATGTTGATTTCAATTATTCACTTTAAAGTATGTTAGTTTTGTATATAAATTACAATAACCTTTTTGAAACACAACCTTTTTGAAAATCACCACATGCATCTGAATTCTTATTTGCATTGCTAAGGGACTAACGTTTGGTTGGGGTGATTAGCGTGTCAAAGTACAATTTTGAACCTATATTAGATAGGTTTTGGTACTTTTATTGCATTAATCATGTGTCATATAAACCAATTGAAGTGTTCATGTCATCTTAGTAACACTTATGCCATTTGGAGCATGTTTTGGTTGTTTTGTAGGTATTTATGCACTTCTAGGCTTCAGCCACAATGCAAAATGATCAATCATGAGGTTGGAAGTTAGTCTCGACCATCAATGAGCCCGAAAATCAATGGAAAAACAAAGGAAAATTAGAGGAAATGGTCTGAGTTGAGAGGTAGGGAAGGATGAGAGAGGCATGCGAGCAATAAAAGCAGCGGGAATTTTCGCAACATTGCAACAATTCGCAATCCTAGCGAATTTATAAGTATTCGCAAAGCGATTCGCAATCTCGAGCGAATTGAAATTCGCTAGCGCTAACACGCTCATTAAATTTGCGAGAATTAAACCTCCGACAATTTAAGTAGCTTAGCGATTGTATATGAAATTCAACCTTGCCAAATTCGCTAAACACTCTTGCCAAATTCGCTAGATTCCTTGCCACTTCACAAACACTTGCCAAATTCATGAATTAATAAATCTTCAGAGTTTAAATTACATGCCTCAATATGCTTTGTAATTAATGTCAACCGCCTTCAAACTTGGTTTATTAACAATTGTCCTATAACTTAGCCTCTAGTTATTAGGTTTTTGCATTTCATACCTTGAGGAGGCTTATAATGATTTCATGTTTTGTGAAGAAGAGGAGGATATAATATGCTTTTTTGGTGATTTGTGTTATTTTCTTTTACCGCTTGTAACAAATTGTTTCATTTTTAAGCTATTATTTTTCTCTCTCTTCTCTCTCTTCTTTCTCTTTCTTTCTTTCATTTTCTCCTGGCCGCAAACACACTTCGAGGATGACAACTCAGAGAGGCCACAAGCCTTCTTTCCTTTGAAGAGGAAGAAGCTAGCCTGTGGTGGGGCAAGATATGTCAGTCCTCTTTGTACTAAAAGCTACCAGATGATGGCTCTTATTTTCAAAATTCAACAGATAACATGGGATGTTATTGTCTTCGCCAATACTCTCCATGCTAGACCTATGGTTCTTAGATGGTTTTACGAGCCTCGAGGTAAATACTACATGTCAGTGGTTCTTCAAATTTAGGCGTTAAATAACATTGACTTTTATTGTTTTGGGCCACTTCCATATTCAGGTTCACATTCGTGAGAGATACTGATTCTCATAGATGTGGTCTTTAATAATTTTTAGAAATGATAAAGGAATGTTAGGGTTTTAAACAAAAGGGGCCATAACTCCATCCTGGTGAGCTGATCTAATGTGGTAGAGGAATAAAAACCCGAGGACAGTGTTTGCCCTAGCTTGTCAAGTTGGTGACCCAAATCTTCAAAAGTTTAATTTCTTCACTTTAAATCCCGCTTTACCATTTGGGCTGTAATTTGCTTAAACCATTTACAAATTCTTGACACAAACAAAAGTCCAAATAGAAAGCCTTAATTTTCATGCCCTAATGCAAACCATTTCTCAGGTGAAACCCATCCCCGTGTTCGACCAGGACTACTATACTGCAAAGAGCTTGACCAATATAGGAGGAATCTTAGGTACATAAATTTTGTTGATTCCGTCACCCTACCAGTGGCAATTAACTACAGAGTGTTCGAGGTGAAGTTCGAGGGTCCAAATGCCTAGTTCCCAACTAACTAGGAGTCACCAACGAATCCCTCTACAGGACACTCAACTAAACTTATAGGCACTAGTTTTCTTAATGCTTAGAAAGTTAACGGAATAAAAGGGTGTATTTCTATCCTCTTCAGAGTTGTAATTCCTTTCAAATAAAATTAATTGAAGTCAGCACTCAACCTAGGTATATGTCGAGATCATGAATCAACCAAAAGATATAGATTTTGTAGGAAAGGTCATTGAGAACTAGGTCGAGTTGTTTCGTGAGCTTGCCTCGCTTGGCTCTAAGTTCTTAAAGTCAACAACCTTAAGGATCTTTCCATCTTAGAAGAAAAGGCTAGGAATCTGCAAGTTTGGTCTATTTTGACCTTCTTTGGGCATCATGTGTAATTACACTCATGTTGGCAGGCATTGTAGATTGTCATTTTCACTATGTTTGTTTCGGGAGTTTGTTTCGCTAGAACAAAGAAGAAGCTAAGTTTGGGGGTGTAATGAGTGTCTAAAACACTCATGATATACCCGCGTTTTATTATGTTTTCATTCCATTTCATATAGTAATAAGTGTGGTTATCACTCTATATCTGATATTCGACTTCTTGTGCACTACAAGTGAATAAGGTGGCATTTGGAGGCTGTGTGGAGACTTGAAGAAGGAGAATGAAGAACCCAGCTCCAACGTCGTGACATTGCAACGTCGCGATGTCCTAACGTCGTGATGTTGAGGTCATTGATGCCCTGCCTTTCCTGGCCTAACGCCGCACCGCTAGCGTAGACGTCATCGGGACTAATCAAATAGATTATGAGATATAAGGGGAAGACTAAGTTTTGAACGAGAGGGGGGACAAATGAGAAAAGGAATTACTTGCGCGTGAATCGAGAGATCAGGTGCACTCCTCGTATTCGCATTTCTTTCTCAAACACTTAATGATTCCGCACTCCCAGTTGTACGACCACCACATGTTCTAGATTTATTTCTAAGGTCGTGGTTGCACTGCTACATTCATATGATTAATTATTACTCGCTTCTATTCAAGATATTTATGGATCCTATATCGACTCGTCTATTTTCTCGTGGATTTATTTACATGGTGGGTGTTTCGCGGAATATGAGATCGAGAGATAAAGATTCCCAAGGATCCGAGTAGAGCGACAATTGGTAAATTAGAGAGTAGAGATCTCCTGGTTCCAAGTGTGGCGATTAGGGTTTAATCAAGAGGATCCTATGCTACTCTTTCAAATCTTGAGGAGGCAATAATTTCAAACATCCTGTCATTCATACCGCATTGAATTGCATGAAGAGCAGTTAAGTTTATTGAAGCTGCTTTTCTTTCTTCCCAGTTCCATTCTAGTTTAAGCTTGAACATGATTTTCCCATTTTCAACTGTGGTTGGGTTGGTCCATCTTGTCATTATGGATTGCCATACATCCATTTCCAATGACTTAATATGAGTAGTCATGTGAATTTCTCTCCAATGTAGCACTGTGAGCTGTATCATTAAGAAGTCGAGAGCTTTCACTGACGCCCAGATTTCATTTGATTCTATCTTAAACTTTGCACACAAAAACGTAGAGCAACTCTGAGGATCTCACCTGCAGAATTTGAAATTACCATCTCTAATACCACTGACAACATATAAGTGCACGTTCCAAGTCACTTTTTTCCACTGAAACTATGATTTTGTTCGCATTTCATGTTTGTAGTACGCTCGAATCCCAGAGACTTAGTGTGTGCAAAGTAGATGTATATATTTTGCAATAAAGTAAACGCACACACAATTTTTACATGGTTCGGCAACCTACCTACATTCACAGGGATGTGCCCAGATGCAAGAATTTCCACTGATATGATTCAAGATTTACAATTAATCTTATATGGTATGAGACTTCCTCTATACCCACATCCCTTCTTGAAATCTAATCACTCATAGTGGAATTCAAAATGAACTTCCTCCATTCTCCTCTCAACAACATCGTACACCCATACCCCATAATACATCAAAATAAGATGAAGAAAAATAAAAACATCATATTTCACTAAAGGTGAAAGGCTTTTCACGTGCAATACCTTAACCAAGTATCTACACTCCACACTCTCTCAGAATGTCTGGACTTCGCTTGTTCTTCTTCAAGCTCTACTCCTAAAATCCATGTTCAGCTTTTTCCAAACATATAGCCTTTGATATGCGGTTATGGAAGACTAGATAAGGTTGGAACATTATCCTAATATGACTCCAAACCTACCTTGAGTTATCTGTACTTTCCTTTGAGCTATCACATGGAAATAGGAAACTTGCTGATCAAGTATCCTCTTTCGAATAGAATATTTATTTGATTCCATTTATGGTTTGATAGCTTAGAAGTCCGAATCTTTTGTGATTTGATCATCATCCACTTGCCTAAATGATCTCAGACCCATAGGTTACTAGCTTCGGAAATACTTGGGCCTCCATAGCTCAAGAACTGACTTTCGTCCCACGTCAGTTCTGACCCAAGTTAGGACTCACCGAGACTTGCACGTCTCTCCATTATTGGACGACCTTAATGATGATGAGCGTAAAACATGTATCTAAAATAAGCTTTAGAAATCTGCAAGTATACGCGCCATCTCAAGTAATAAATTGTAAGTATTAGATATCGTCCACAACAAGTTGGGTGCTAACTACTGAAATTTGGGGAATTTCTCTTATATTCAAGATAATCAAAGGGGAAATCTAAGATTATCAATTATAAACTAATTTAAAAGGAAAATTCAATTAGAATTCTCTAAAGGAAAAAGCTATAAGTTTAAAGGGCCCTGGGATTTGATGTAAATGGACAATCCTCAAATATTAAGACTAATCTTCTCTCAATTGTCAATTAGAGCATATGTTCAAGGCAAGTCTCACAATGTTAATCATTAGCCTCTCGCAAAAGCTCATGATCTACCAACTAACACCAGGTATATTGCTTCTCAGCTCAACCCCATGCCCCAGTGATGCATTAAGGAAAAGGAAACTCGATTATGCCTTATAATTCCTGTTAATATCTTTATTATCCAGCCAAATTAGGTTGATTCGCCTAGGTCTAGCCTTTTACTCACTTCTCAGTTCTTGTAATAGGTCACAGATCATATTGAAAAATATCAAGAATCAATAGAAATAAGCACAAACATGAATCAATGAGAAATTAACAACTAATTGACAAAAGAAATAAAAATCAACACATTAATATAAGGTTCATGGCCAAATTACAGTCAAAACCGTAGTCTATTGATTTAGAACATCATTAGGAGCTGAAACATAATAAGAAAAACTGAAACATGAAGAAAATAAAAGAAACTCTAATGAGTTGATAATCTTCAATCTTTGCTCTTTTTTCTTTTTCTAATCTTGAAATCTCTAGAAATCTTCTAAAATATATCTCACCAACAGGTTGGATATGTGAAATTTGCTCCGAATCTGAAGTGAATGCTCCAAAATTGAAACCCTAATGCGATTCTAGAAGAATAGAGGAGAAACCCTAGATAGGTGTGTTTTCCCTCATGTTCCAAACCCTAAAAACCTAGAAATGAGAGCTTAAATAGATCCCTTGGAAAATGGGCCTAAAATAGTAAGTTTTTCTAGCTAGCCTAAACTAAGGTTGTCACGACATCACAGGTTATGATGTCGCGATATCATTGTAACATGGAAAAAGTGATATTCAGCAGGGGTAACGATGTTGCGACATCATAAGTGTTGATATCGCGACATGGCTGTAAGGTGAAAAAATTGAGTTCTCGGCTGGAATATGATGTCACAATATCCAGAGTGTTAATGTCATGAAATCACTACAGTTTGATCTTCAGCAGGGAGTCTTGATGTCACAACACCACAATTGATGTCACGACATGGTCTCTATAGTAGAACACTCCTCCATTTTTCATAGCTTTTGCTCATTTTTCTTGCTTTTCGTTCATTTTCTGTAAAATATAAGTTGGGAGGAGATTTAACATAAACTCGAACGATAAATGTGTGAATTCAGCATGAAGTGTCATTTTTCCCAATTAAGAACAAGGTTGGCCTCCTTGCATCTCTTCAAGACCAACTCTAGCTTGCTAAGGAAATCATCAAATGAAGCTCCTACTATTGAAAAATCATGCATAAAGATCTCAATTGACCTCCACCATGTCATAGAATATTGACATCATGCATCACTAGAATGTGCCAGGAGCATTGCACAATCCAAATGGCATCCTCCTAAATGCAAAGGTACCATAAGGGCAAGTAAATGTTGTCTTCTCTTGGTCCTCAGGAGCAATAGAAATCTGGTTGTAGCCAGAATATCTGTCTAGGAAACAATAGAACTCATGACCTGCTAACCTATCCAACATTTGATCAATGAATGGAAAATGAAAGTGATCCTTCCTAATGGCTTTGTTCAGCTTCCTATAATCAATACAAATTCTCCAGCCACTTACTGTTCTTGTTAGGATCAATTCATTGTTCTCATTTTTAATCACCGTCATCCCACCTTTCTTTGGCACTGGGACTGAACTCACCTAAAAACTATCAGAAATGGGGTAAATCACTTGAATCAAGCCATTTTAAGACTTTTTTTCGCACCACTTCCTTCATAGTTGGCTTAAGTCGTCTTTAGGCTTCAACTGTGGGCTTATTGTTATCATCTAAGAGTATTCAATGCATGCAAATTGATGGTCTAATCCCCTTTGTAGCAGCCAAAGGCCATCCAATTGCTTCCTTGTGCTCTCTAAGCACTCCTAACAACTTCTCTTCTTCTACTTGAGAAAGATAGGATGAGATAATGACTGACAAGGTGAAAGAAACACCAAGGTAAGCATATCTAAGGCAGATGAATATTTTCTCAAGAACCAGGGGCTTTAATTGTGCTGGGTATACATGGGTGTGACTAGATCCTAAGTTCTAAAAATATTTTCTCTGCTCAAATTCCCAAGAGTGCATCCATCACAATCTTGCTTCCTGATCAACCCAATCGATAATCCATATACAAGGCACTCAAAGGATCAATGTGATTGATGAGTGTCCAAAAACACTCATTACATACCAAGGATTTAGCGTGTTTGTGTTTAGTTTTGAATTTAAAGAACTGCTATTTTGTTATTTCACTAATATATAGTTTTATTTATGATCTTGTAGGTAAATTGGTGGAATTGAGGCTTCATTTGTAATTATAGCTGAGATTTCACAACCCTACTCCAACGCCGCAATGTTGAGAAGGTCAACGACCGGACTGGTCTTTCATTCGCCCAACGCCGTGACATTTACAATGTCACGACGCTTGTAATGTCATGACACTTATATAACTAAAAGGGAAGAGGAGGAACTCAAAAAAGGGGTCGCACGTGGACAACTTCGGTGGCTCTCAAACTATCATCTTTGCACATTTTGAGGATTTGAAAGCTTGCGGAAGGAGAAACTTGAAGATCTCAAGATTCATCATTTGCTCGATCATTAGTGTTTTCCTTCTCTTTACTTTCATGTTTACTCTTAACATTGTAATGGATCAGATTTACATTATGTTCTAAATTCATGATCTAGGGTGTTGGTTGTACCTTGGACATGATTATTATGTTTAGTTACTAAATTTCATATTTCTATTATCTTTTAATGATTGTTCTTCCATTAACTCATGCTTGTGTGAATGTGACATATTAATTTCTTATCAATCTTAATATGGTGATTGATTCTTTGTGAGATCTAAGAAGTGAATGAAGAATTAGACATAAATGAGTTAACCTAATTAATTGCATAGAAATTATCAATAATTAGAAAATAGAGGTTATTGACTCTACCATCTCTAATTTGGGTCGAGCTATGAGCAAGAAACCTAATGTTAAAGGTATATTTGACCTTGAGAAAAGCTTTAATTACTCTGATAAGAACTGCCTTGAAAGACACCTCATGTATAAGATGGGGAATGCAATTTTAGCACTACTTAGTAAGATTGTCCAATAAGACCAACACCCTAGGCTTTTACACCCATTTGATCACTCCTAGTTGCGAAACTTAAAGGTTACGTAGAAAGTTGCTTTAATTTAGTTTTAATTTGGTGAAACATCCTGAAAATTAGTTTGAATATTGAAGAAATAATCTAGTTTTGGTACTTAGCATCCCATGTCTCCCCTGTGGATTGATATCCGTACATTAAGTACACTATATTCCTTGACTAACATATACTTGCGTGGTTAGGCACTCTTTGCACACTTTAGCGCACAATTTAAACACAATCATGAAAAACGCCTATCAAGTTTTTGCGCAGCTAATAAAAAGCATGTTTTATGCTAATATCACTAACCGCTTTGGTACTTTATACATTATTTATTTATTTATTTTATTTTATTAAGTTTTTGATAACCTTTATTTTCTTTTTGTAGAACACTTTCAGGTACAGTAGGTTATATGCGAAGATTGGGTGCTGAAGATGTTATACCTTTGGATTGGGAGATAGAGACTTTGAAAAGAATCTTAGGGCAAGATATTACCAAGATGGAACGTTAATCCTGTATCACATGGAAGGATTCTGGGAATAGTTTGATCTAGAAAGCAGGAGCGTAAGTAACTCGATGTCAAGAACTATGGACACCCATTTGAGACCTATCAAGTCTTCCACCATTGGTTACTCACCCTCGCGGATCGTGAGACTTAACGATAAAAGCAAAACAACTTTGGTTGCTTAAGTCCATCGCTTCACCATTGCAAGTGAATTCAATTCCACGGTTCGCATTACGAGGACGAATGTTCATTCGAACTTCGAGGTGTGTTATGTACGCAAGAAAATATAATCATGTAGTGATTTAAGCCATTCGCCGGGTCAGTTCTGTTTTCACGACGAGAAGGCTAAGCATTGGCTTATTTAAACCTCCGGATTCCATAACATCTGGGAAGAATTGGTGAACAAGCTTTCTAAATTTCAATTCTTTCCACAAAGAAGCAAAGAAAGTCAGAATTGACATCAATAAATTTTGTCAATATAAAGGAGGGACTTTTATGAAGGCATGGAAAGATTCAAGGACTTGTTGAGAAAACATCTTAGTTTCACTAAATGGATGTAAAGTCCATCATTTCTTTACAATGGTTTGAGGCACCTACTAGACTTCTTATCGGATGCTTTAAATCTGAGGAGCAATCACGGGTAAGAACTAAGTGGAAGATATCACATTCTCGGAACATAACTAAACAATTGTTAGTGGCTAGTTGAAAGAGTAGCATTGAAGAAACAAGATGGGGCGTATGGTTTAGATGTTTACACCTGGTCGCCAAGTTTCACATCACTTAAGGCCAAGGGGTAAGCCTGCATAACAAAAAGGGCCTCAAGTAACCACACATGGCTTAAGAAAGTCCAACTGCAGCGCATCATTGTCATAGAGCTCATCCCACTTCAATGTTCAATGATGAATTCCATGAGAATTGACAATTGATAAACTCAAGATTTGTCTGTTTCTCCTTAATCGTAACTTCAACCCTGTATGCTCAAAGCTACAACCTGGGATGGAAAACCATCCTAACTTTTCTAAGTAAAAATCATACTCAGTCAATCCTATGGGATCAAGTGAAACCTCCACCACCTCAAGAGAAGAAGCCCACTTTAGATTTTGAAACGGAAAAGCTATACTAGTTATGCAGATCATTATTATAATCTCAAATAAGTTTGAAATTGAGATCAGAACTTTTCTAAATAAATTCAAGAAATAGCAGAGAAATTTATAAATGGGTCAAATGTATTTCATTATTCAAGAGAAGAGGCAACAAGGCAATTTGTCTAGTACTTTGGAGGTCAACCCAAGAAGAGAGGGAAAAGAGCATTGCAAAGATATAACTCTTAGAAATAGGAAGACTTAGTAACCAGTCAGGAACCACATGAAGATGCTAAAATTCACGAGGTGAGAAAACATGTAGAAAACGTGGAAAAAGCTCGAAAAGTTGTTGAATACCCACTCAAGCACACCAAACAGTGGAAGTGAAGGAATTCCCGCCTGAGGAGAAACCTATTGTATCGGATCCGCAAAGATTGAGGAAGAATAGGTTGGATAATTCGGCAAGTTTATAGAAATCTTTAAAAACCTCCACATAAACATTCCATTTGCCGAAGCACTTGAACAAATGTCGGGGTATGTGAAATTCATGAAGGACATCCTTTCCAAGAAAAGGAAATTGGGAGACTTGAAATATTGGCTCTTTCTGAAGAATGCAGTGCCATACTGTAGAAGAAGTTTCCTCCTAAACTAAAAAATCTAGGTAGCTTCAATATTCCTTGTGTCATTGGAAATTCTGTGTTTGAAAAAGCTCTATGTGATATTGGTGCTAGCATCAATCTCATGTCATGGTCAATCTACAAAAAGTTAAAATTGGGAAAAGCACGACCTACTACAGTTACATTGCAGTTGGCGGATCGATCCCTCACTCATCCTCGTGGTATCATAGAGGATGTCCTAGTGAAAGTGGACAAATTTATCTTCCCTACCGATTTTATCATTCTAGACATGGAGGGAGATAAAGAGGTCCTAATTATCCTTGGAAGACCATTTCTAGCCGCGGGAAGAGTGTTGATCGATGTGCAGAAATGTGAACTCTGACTAAGGGTTCAAGAATAGGAAGTGACATTCAGTGTTTTCAATGGCATAAAAGGACTGCATTAGATAATGACAATGTTTCATGGCTGGATATAATAGCTATAGTGTCTAACTAAATTAGTCCTTCAACCATTAGAGACTAGTTTAATCAGAAGACCCTTCCCTAGAAGACAGATCTCAAGTTCAGAGTACGTGTACTTATTTGGATTCTTTTGGTCCGATTAGAGCAAACCATTTTGAATCCTCTCAAGATATTCCAAGCCTGCTTGATTCCTCGTCGAAACCACCTATTCTTGAAGAGAAACAACTCACTACTCATTTGAAATGTGCTTATCTAGGGGAGGCATCCACACTACCCATCATCATATCATCTTCTCTTTCTATCATTGAGGAAAATAAATTTTAAGGAGCATAAGGAAGCAATTGGATGGTCCCTAGCCGACATAAAGGGAATCAAACCTTCTATGTGTATGAATCCTGATAAATTAGTCGAGGAAGATAAAGAAGTCTCAAGAATATGCTCAAAGACACCCAACCTTCCAATGAAAGAGGTAGTGCGAAAGAGGTGCTAAAAATGGTTAGATGCTGGAGCTATATAACTTATCCTAATAGCTCCACAGAGTCCCATTCCAGTAAGCATCTAACAATATGGACAATAAGGGTCAAGAATGAAAACATTGATTTTCTTCCCACAAGAATAGTCACAGGGTGGAGAATTAGTATTGACTACCGGAGACTGAACAAAGTCACGAGAAAATATCATTTTCCACTCCCATTTATTGATCAAATGTTAGACAGACTCCGTCGGTAATGAATATTTTGTTTTCTGCATTGATACTGTGGTATAATTAAATCATCGTCTAGAAGATCAAGAGAAAACCACTTTCACCTTCCCTACTCTGCACTTTGCTTGTGGAGAAATGCCATTCGCCTTGTAATGCACCCGTAAAACCTTTAAAGATGCATGATAGCCATATTCTTAGACATATCGAGAAACTCCATTGAAATCTTACGGACGATTCGTGATCAGCTCTACATTCGACGAATGTGTCTCAAAAAGAATTTGATAATGGCATCAAGAGGTGTATTTAGCTTCAATTTAGTTCTAAATTGGGAAATGCACTCTTATGGTGAGGAAAGGCATTAGTGTTAGGAACACATTTCAAGAAAAGGGATTGAGGTGATCAGTTAAGGTTGTTATAGAAAACTACTACCTCCTACCATGAAGGGGCGTATGTAGTTTCCCTTACCATACTGGTTTCTATCGAAGGTTTATCAGGGACTTCTCAAAAATTTCCAAGCCTTTGTCTAACCTTCTCGTGCAAGGTGTTCCCTTTGATTTTAATGATTAGTGCATGAAGGCTTTTGAGACACTGAAAGAGAAGTTGATTTCAGCCCCTGTAATTGTTGCACCGGATTGGGGTCTTCCATTTGAGCTTATGTTTGATGCAAGAGATTACGCGATTGGCATTTTTTTGGGTCAAATAAAGGATAAGGTCTTCTATGCCATCTACTATTCTATCCAGACACTAAATAAAGCATAACTCAATTACACCACAACATAGAAAGAATTGTTGGCAATTATGTTTGCTTTTGATAAATTCAGGCCTTATCATATAGGGAACAAGGTCATTGTCTTCAATGATCATTCTACAATCAAGTATTTGATGACTAAAAAAGATGCTAAACCTAGACTCATTAGGTCGATGCTCCTATTGCAAGAATTTGATGTTGAGATCAAAGATAAGAAGGGCTTTGAAAACATGGTGGTTGAACATCTAATGCTGAAATTCCAAAAGGTGAAGAAAAACCTGCTCACTGATGATACATCTCGACGAAATAATCCTAGCCTCATTACGTCAAATACCCAATGGGTCACGAATATAATTATCTTGTCACTGCATCATCCCATCCTGGAAGCCTCACCTTCAACAAAAGAATAGATTCTTTGCAAAGGTGAAACAATACTTTTGGGATGATCCAATTATCTTCAAACAATGTGCTGACTAGATTATTCGAATATGTGTTCCAAAAAGTGAAATGGGTGAGATTTTGAAGCACTACCACTGTTTAGATTGTGAAGGCCATTTCAATGGGCAACAAATAGCTACTAAAGTGTTGCAATCGGGCTTCTATTGGCCCTCTCTCTTCAAGGATGCTCACTCTTTTTCGAAATCACGTGATCGATGTCAAAGGACAAGTAACATTGGAAGATGAAATGAGATGCCTTTGACCAATGTCCTAGAGGTGGAGCTCTTTGATGTATGGGGGATCAATTTTATGGGTCCTTTCCCATCCTCTTTTGGGTACAAATACATACTATTGGCTGTTCATTATGTTTCAAAGTAGGTGGAGGCTATTCCAACTACTACTTGTGATGCCAAGGTAGTATTGAGCTCATCCTACACAAACATCTCTGTCACACTAGGACTCCAAGAGTCAGAATTACGATGAAGGATCACATTTCACAACAAGCTTGTTCGCATCTCTTCAGCTAACATAGGGTGAAGCAATCGTGCATCACTTGCTTATCACCCTCAATGCAATGGCAAGTCATGTCAAATCTAGAAATCAAGAAGATATTAGAGAAGACTATAGAAAATAAGGAAAAGATTAGGCAAAACAAAATGATGATTGGGCCTTACGGGCATACTGCACCGCATTCCAAGACTCCCTGTGAATGCGTCCCTTTACAAATTGTCTATAGGAAGGTATGTCACCACCTGTAATTAGAGCACGTGTTTTTATCGGGCAACCAGGATGTCGAATATTAACTGAAATATGTTTTCTTTCTTCAAGAAGAAAAGAATGCTTCAATTGAATGAGTTGGAAGAATTTCGTCATAATGCTTATGAGAGCTCCAGGATCTATAAGGAGAAGACCAAGGTTTGGCATGACAAGCATTTAGTGAAGACTGAGTTTAAACCGGGACAACAAGTGTTACTTTTCAATTCTAGATTGAAGTTGTTCCCAGGAAAGCTCAAATCAAGATGGTCCGCCTTGCGATCACCGAGTCTTTCTTATGGCGCTGTAGGAGTTTACCTACCTTTAGAAAATAATAGTACTTTTAATGTGAATGGGCAATGAGTGAAGCCCTATTTTGAAGGTCAACTCGAAAAGTACAAGCCTACCACAACCCTAAAACCGACATAAGCATGGAGTAGTTTTCTAGTCAACTCTCGTGTGTGCACACCCGTTGTGGAGACACAACTTAGTCGAGCTAATGACATTAAAAAACCACTACTTGGGAGGCAACCCAAGCATTTTGAAGTTTTTCTTTTGTTATTGTAGTCTTAAGTGTTTTTCATCAATGTTTTTGTTTTGATTTCTTTTTAGAAATTTCAATTTCTCGACGTTCATAAACTATAACCTAATTGTGTTGTTTGTTTTGTTGTGTTTTTAGGTTCCGAGGTTGAAGTGACAACCGAGAGGTAGCTTGAGAAGCCTATTATAAACTTGGAAAAGTGTAGAACTTCAAAGAGGGAGTTTTCTATACTTATAATAATTTTGTCGAAAACATAGTTTGAGACTCTCGGGAACATCGCGACGTTGGATTCCAACGTCGCCAATGTCGCAACGTCAAATTTAACCCTCTCCTAACGTCGCGGATGCTGGAAAATCAACTCTTAAGAATGTCGGACGCTAAGGTACGATTTTGAACACTCGTGAACGACTTTAGCCCAACGCTATACAACGCTACTCGCTTTAAGAACATGAAAGTTCATATTTTCGGGTACCAAATATCACAAACCCTAACTCACTCTCGGTGTTTTTGAAAATTCATTTGTCAAACCTCTTCCAAAATCTTCTCAAGTTGATTTCGAGTATCAAGGAGATCTACGAACAACCTTTGATCTAAAAAATCTAGGTTTCATCCATCCTCCATCAAAAATCTGGGTAAACGGCCATTTTTTCTGATTTTTGGTGATTCAAGGTAAATCTGGTTCTTTTTGCTTCTTTTGGAATTCTTTAAGTTAAGAAGAAGGTAGGTGGTTGTTTGGAGGTTGTAGAAGCCTAGATTTTTTGCCAAGAGCATTGTTTCACATAGTGCACACCAACTGTTTGAAATTTTGCCTAAGTGCAATTTCTGTGGTTCTTTGGCTATTCAAATAGGGTTCATTCACATTAGGTGTTTGGGTGTCAATTTAATATTGAATTGAAAGCTTAGGATCCTATCCCAACTTTATCCCATTAGGTTGCCCCATGTCTTCCAAAAAGCAAAAGCTTAGCTCAAAGAAGAGCCATCTCATGATTACGATCATGAGAAATTCATCAACGAGAGTAGGGTCGAGATGTTCGGCCACATCTCTAAAAACAGGTCCTTCATTAAGGAAAAGGGGTTCCACCATTTAGAATATTTTTCTCACAAAAACATTGCTACTAAGGGATGGAGTGCCCTATGCCAACCTCCAGACCTCACGCAATGATTTATCAGGCTCGACTTTATGCAACCCAAGAGTTAATGTAATCGAAAAGGTCCGAAAAGGGCTGGTCGGTAGACTTCACAGAATTTAATAACGAGTATATTATCACTGAGTCATGAATTTTGAAGCATATGATAAGTTTCTAAGAAAATGATTCTATCTCGTGGTTCTTAGGATGCTAACAAATGGCTGAGATGAATGGAAACTTAATAATGAAGAGCATGCAGTGCACTTCAACGCTAAACACTTAGCCTTCATCCCTAAGGTGTGGCACCACTTTATCACATCTCGTCTAATCCTAACAACAAATGTATGTGAGGTGATGGCAAAGAGGGCCTTGTCAAACTATGCCATAATTCAGGATATTCCTTTCGATGTCGGACAGGTTATCGAGGATGCTATATCCTCTATAACAAAGATACCAAAATGAACCTCAGGCACCCCTTTCTCATTGATGGACTATTCAAGAAATGTGCCCCTGAGGCCAATGAGGTTTCGATACACCTTAATCAAGGCGATGAATACAAGAAAACAAACCGAAAGGTAATTTCAAGGCCTGACGAGGTTTGTGATTCAAGGCATGAACCCTTTGATGAGAAAGAGCTTCAAGCCTACCAAACCCTGTTTGGCATGAGAGAGGATGAGATAAGAGAGGTAGGTCAATCGTCCACCCAACTTCCACCACCACCATCACATGCGGAGGTAACTCCTAGTCCTTCTCTAACCCTTAAGGATCAAGTGCAAGACCTCACCACGCGGTTTGATGCCTATTGGGATGAAACCCAAGAACATCAGGTATCCATTAGCCAAGAAATGGACGTGCTAAAGGCCGAGATGAACACCATCCTACTCAACCAAGAGGTCATCCTGAGCAACCAAGAGTTAATAAAGTAGCAGCTCGCCCAGCTTCTTGCATTTCACACGCCACCACCACCACCACAGTGATCATTCTGATCAACATGGGAGTTTTCTTTACCCTCATTTTATATTCCATGACATTGAGGACACTGTCTGTTTTTAGTTGAGGGTGTGGGTGTTTGGTGTCATATGTAATGTCTTGTACTTGTTGGATCATGTTTTTAATGCTAGAATCATGCCTAATGGTTTGGATTTATGGATGGTTCATGTGGGGAGGTTTGCACTTACATTTGCTCATTTTGGCCTAATATGAGGCTTTGGAGCTTGTTTGGGTAATTTAGTTAGTTTTAATGTGTTTAGATTAGTATGCATGTTTATGTTTATTACATATTTGTGTTTTTTTTAGGCTGCTTCTTTAGGTGTGTTTTAGGTATTTTGTGTGAGTTGATGCCATGATTGCTAATTGAAAGTCATTTTGATCGCAATTGTTTTTCAAAAGGATTGAGTAATTAATGGAAAAGGGTCCTTAAGTTGTTAGATGATCTAGAATTGTTTGATTTGAAAGGTAGGGATAACTTGGTTTAGTCACCCTCTTTGTGTTTCAAGAAACCATTTCTCAAGTAATCTATCACACACACACATGTGATTTCTAGGGTATACCTAGGCCCCAGACCCTATTTACTTGATCTCTATGAGCCTTGGGGGTTTCTAAACACCTAAGTGATGGGACACCTTTGAAAAAGAGGATTGCCATCGAGCCCCAAATAAAAATGAGAAAAATGCAAAATAAAAAGCAAAAGAAAAAGATAAAAAAGATGTGTGAATAGAATAAGTGGGATCATCCAATCTGAATCTTGGGAACAGTCCAAGGGGCCTTTCAAAGCCAACCTGAGTAAATTAGCCGAGTGCCATTGACTTCATTGCCCGCTACATGGGACAGAAGATGGTCCATCCCACAGTCTAGGGCCTTTAGGTTTGTGATTAGTGCACAAAACGTGCTATTTTGAGCCCTATTCAAGATAGGTTTTGAGTGCTTTTTGCGTACTAATCATATCAATTAAGCCAATTGATGTGTTCAGGTCCACTTAGTTCCACTGATGCCATTCCAAGTTTGTTTTCGTGATTTCAGGTCTTATGTGACTCAGCGCCATTATGTTCAAGTTTGATGACAAGTTGTAGTCAACGCGAGGATTTACAATGTATTCAACCATAAAATGAAGGAATATATGAAGTGGATTTTGAAGGAAGGAGGATGCAAGGGGGATGCAATAGAAAAGCTGACGCAGAGGTAAAGGTGAATTTTCGCCATGATTGCAAATTGCCGATTGCGGCACTCGCAATCAGCGAAAATTTCAGACCAGCTTAAATTCGCTAGCGAAACTTACTGCCTAGCTTAAAATTCCCACTCGCTATTCACACAAATTAAAGTAAGGCGGGGTTTCGCTAGCTAGCTTAAATTGACTCGTTGATACGAAATTTCACTTCTATTCTGTAGAATTTCCGCCAGGCTAGCGAATTTCGGCTAGGCTAGCAAATTTTCGCTATGCTACGAAATCCCGCATAGCCAAATTGCCGCCTCGTGATTTGGTATTCTTGGATCCTAAACGATCCCGTTTTATGTATTACAATTTTGCCTTTTATGTAAGCCAATATTTTAGCATTTTGGTATTTCACACATTCAAGTTGGCTATATAAGCCACCTTATAACTCTTTAACCCTAACTTCATTTTCGCCTCTGCTTTCAAAATAAGCAATTTTGTTTTAGGTTGCGCTTGCTCTCTTCTCTCTTCTTTCTCTCACTTTCTCTCTACACAAACACACCCCTCGAGGATGACTCAACCCAAGGATGCTCGGCAAGCCCCTTCCTCAAGTGGGAGGGTCACCTGAGGTTTAGGAGGTAAGTTTTCATGCCCCTCTCATTTATCACACGCATTTATGAGCATTTAAGCTCCCATCTCACCCTAGGCTGGAAACCCCTAGATCCAAACCGCCAATGTGTATTCGCAAGCTTCAGGGTTACAAGGATGCTTGACCTAGATCCACCGTCATCCACTCTACTGCCTCCTATTATTGCCGTAGTTGCCCTTCTTTTCGAGGGCCATACACACTGTGAAGTGGACTTGAATGCTCAATGGAATGCCATATCTCATGAGGGAGTAATTTAGGGTTTAGGTTTTAGTGCTAAATCACAAGGTCCTATTGGGAAAAGACTATAGGGTCATTATCCCTAACGCGAGAAAACAAAACCGAGAGGGCATGAATATACCTAAAAACTAATCCAAGACTCAAGACTTCCAAAGAGTCTTCTTTCTAAATTTTCCTTTAATTTATTTGCAATTTTTACAACCATCCAACTCACCTGCTTAACAAACCCAAAATCCAAAGAGAAATACCATTTTCAATCAATCAGACTTCATTTCACGAAGAAACCCATCCTCGTGTTCGACCCTAGATCACCATATCAGAAGAGCCTTGATCACGGCAATAGGAGACTCAGAATATAAATTTCGCTGATTCCGTGATCACCCTATCGTGGCACGAATCAAATGGCGCCGCTGACGGTGCCCCATGAGATAAGAGTTGTTGAACTTAGATTCATATCACAAGTTTTGGTAAAATCTCATCTCTTTAATTTTATCATTTTTTTTCACTGGCAGCTTCACCGGTGTGGGATTTTAAATTTTTCCGCAAGATATCTGGGCTTTTCTTTTGCTTTAATTTTAGCTAACCTTAACCCTTTAGTTAGTTTTTGTTTTCGCTATTTTCCCGTTGATCGTGGAATTGTGCAGTGAGCTATTATAGTGGGATGGAACACGCAGGAAGCTTGAGAGTGGTAACTCAAAACAGAATGTGGCTTCTCAAATTGATCCTCACAGCGTTCAAATGGATCCTCCACGTAGTGAACAAAGAAAAGCGCAGGTGCCTAGGGGAGCCCAATGCATATCGATCCACGAGGGATCACATACACCCACCTGTAGGTGAGTGCACCTCATGCATACCCTTGTCGGCGAGGTGGCAAAGTGAGACCTATTCGGGGCGCCCTACTTCCCACATTCCACTAAGACGAGAATGAAAACCCCTACAATCACATAAGGGAGTTTGGATAGGAAGTATGCACCACCTTTTCTCAAAGAAGGTGCAAGTGGGACAATGAGCTCCTCAAGTTGAAAGCCTTCCACTCCACCCTAAAGGACAAGGCAAAAAATTTGGCTAAATGCATTAAGACCAAGAACCATAAGGAATTGTGAGAGCCATGTAAAGTGCACTTCTAAAAAAATTCTTTAGCGTTTCACAAGACAACAACTTTAAGAGGCAAATCTCACACATTTGCGCCATGATGGTGAGAGGTTCACTCATGGTCGAGAGACAGAGACTATCGTTGCACGCTCACACCATGGTTTGATATTACGGATGTCAGGAACTATTTTTATGACGGAATGTCCCTTCATGAAACAATTACTGAAACTGGCAAGCGGAGGAGATTTCGAGTAAAATCCCCGATGAGGCAATGGATTTCCTCACTATGTGGTCAGACCTCCAAGGGCCGGGGATGAGCCAAACCTGTCATCGCCTGTCCTGTCCATCCAATGAACTAAATGGATGTACGTGTACTCCAGAGAGTGAGTTGTTGTCTCAAACATCAACAAACAGAGTCGAAACATTTGAACGTCACTGAATAACATCTCGATATCAGTCATTTAAAGATAACAATACAAAGAACTTCTCATCAAGTCCTGTCCCATCCTTCCGATTATCGCCATCCGTCTTCGTCAGCGTCATCTGTCACTACTACAAACTTAACATCCAATGCCTTCGTTGATAACGAACATCAGTTGACGAACATGTCAATCTCGTCGATACTCGAACAAGAATATGATGTCTCCTCAAGATGCTCATAACTGAGCGGTCGGTCAATTTCATCAAACAAACACTCTCGTCATATCGATCCGTCTCGGTCGTCCTTAATCCACGGAAACAAACCGTGGAACTTAACGTAATACGTCTCCATTTGATATCCAACAGTCACGCCCTGACACCGTCCTTTCCGAAACGCCGTTAAGGCTCAGTAAACCGGTTCATGTATCGAATATCTTCATCGGTCTTCGCTCGAATGATCTCGTAATCACGTTAACTTCGAAACGGTCCGAACGAATAAAATTTGTTTCAACCTCCGGACATCTTATCCATCAATTATCTCATTTAATCGGATTACATCATGATCGTCCCACGTTAATACTTATTAATCATACCTGAAAAACAACTGTCCAACTGTCCTTTATCCTTCAAGAAACTTTCAGATGATTAACAACATCCACTATCCTGACGGTTATTCATAACACAATACTAATATCCATCGATTCGAATATTTATCATCGAATGTCACTCATGATTTACTACTGATCAATGATTCTTATCGTCTAATATACTAAACAAGAATGATAAGAATATTCAGATCAGTCTATCACTCTGATGAGTTACTCGTCGTTCGAAGAATGAAGATAATGAATGTTAATCACCGTCCCTTCATCGTCTCCGTCTCCTCCAATCATCCACGTTCAATACTTATTCTGATGAAAGCATACTCTATCTATGCATTTAATGCATGATCTCATGAACTACTCTACTGAGATACTTGTCTAAACAGAATGATGAAATGAAAAACAGACAGTACACTACTTTATCATCATTTCATCTGATTTGATATTTCATAATATCATATATCTACTCTCTGATTTTATAAATTTATATATCTCATCTCTTTGTTGAACCTACCCATTAATATCTACTTCTTCTTTCCCATCTCTATTCATATCTTCTTATCCCTGTCTCAATCACATTGATGCCTGAGTCAGAGTAGTCACATGAGATGAATATCACATAGTACTCATCAGTTGATTTATCAGTCACTGATGAGTTGTTGAAACAAAGAGAATGATATGATCTGACTGATATCATACTCAAATATGTCTGATAAACTGATAATATATCCCACTGATATAAATGAGTCTATCTCAAATGATACGTTTACTTATCATAAAGAATATACTCTAATACTTCCATTTGTCTTTGTCATTTAAACTATCTCTAACTATCTCATCATAAACGTCCGTCCTCGCTTCTATCCTTCCTTGATTTACATTTGTCATCATCTCACATGTTTTATTTGAAATATTTGAAACATGTCTTATTTAATCGTCTCTCACGTTTTGGTCATGTCCTCCACATATCTGTCTTTTTCTGTCATAATATCATATTGTTAAATATTTACATCTGTCCCATCTATCTACTTCCAATGAATCCATTGTTCTTCTGATATTCGTTATTCCAAATATTTATTGTGTTATTGGCCTAAATCGTTAATATAGTAATAATGTCAAATGTTGATTTCTCAAATGGCATTGCCCTAAACTGTCTTTTATGGTTTATGTTCTCTGCGTCGGCTTTCATATGTGATGTAAATTATTCATGCTGTATGGGCCACCTGCATATACTTCTTAGAACCACATATACTTTAAAATCACGGCATGCATCCAATTATTGTTTTGAAAATAAGTAAGGGACTAGAACGGTCGTGTTGGGGGTTGTGATTAGTGCACAAAAGTGCTATTTTAAGCCCTATTCAAGATATGGCTTATGCTGCGTACTAACTACATCAATTGCCAATTAATTGCTCCAGTCCACTAGCTCCACCGCGCCATTCCGAGTTTGTTTTTGGCATCTGCACTTTCATGCACTCCCCTGCCTCCATTATGTTCAAGTTTACGACAAGTTGTGTTGGAATGCGGAGGATTTACAATGTGTCTAAATCCATAGCTGAAGGAATATATGATGATTTTGAAGGAAGGAGGACGCGACGCAGCCCACTAAAGAGCTCACTGCCATGATCATAAAATTTCAGATTGCCAAAATCTTGGCCAGACTGCACCAGCAATCAGCCAGCCCTGATCCCAGCCAAACCCACGAAATACTAGCAAAATCACTGTGCCTACGAATCCCCCACCTCATTTATCTCACACAAATTCCCTCGCTAGAGTTATTAAAATCTTCGCTTAAATAGCTTAAATTGAATCATGATAGCTTAAATTTCACCCCTCTATTCCTCAGAGAATTCTCACAAAGAATAAATTTTCATATGCTAGCGAAATCCCGCACAGCCAATTGCCGCTCGTGATTTTCGGGTATTCTGATCCTGAATCCACCCTGCTTTTATGTATTACACTGGGCCTTATGCAGTTTCATTATTTTTTGTGTATTTTGGTATTTCACACATTTGGTCAAGTATATAAGCCACCTTTATAACTTCAGAACCCTAACTTCCATTTTCACAGCCAAGCAAATTGCTTTAGGTTGCGCCATTCTCTTCTCTCTCTTCTTCTCTCATTTTTCTCACTGCTAAACACACCTCCCTTTGAGGATGACAACTCAAGGATGCTTGGCTAAGCCCCTTCCTCAAGGAAGTAGGGTCACCGTGGAGGTTTAGGAGGTAAAGTTTTCATGTCTCCCTCATTTATCACACGCATTTTTATGAGCATTTCTATCTCACCCCTGTGCTGGAAACCTCCTGCATCTGTACCAATGTGTATTTGGCAAGCTTTGTGGTTACAGTGGATGCTTAATCTTAGATCCACTGTCATCCAAATTTAGTTGTCTCCTACAGTTGTCGAGGTTGCCTCTTTGAGGCCATATGCAACACCGTAAGGGACTCAATGCTCAATGGAATGCCATATCTCATGTAAGGAGTAATTTAGGTTTAGGTTTTAGTGCCAATCAAGGTCCTGGGCTTTGGAAAAGACTACAGTCATTATCCCCAACGCGAGAAAACAAAACCTGGGGTAAGTACATGAATATACCTTAAAAATCCAATCCAAGGACTCCAAGACTTCAAGTGAGTCTTCTTTTCAACCCTTCTTTAATTTATTTGCGCTTACAACCATCCAATCCTCACCGCTTTCAACAAAACCTTAAAACTAAAGAGAAATGTACCACTAACTCAACTGCACTTCTCATTTCACGAAACCCATCCCCGTGTTCAGACTCTTAGACTAATTATAATCGGCAGTGAGTTTGACTACGACAGTAGGAGGAACTTAGGAATATAAATTTTGTTGATTCCGCATCACCCTACCGTGGCACGAATTAGTTTGGTTGAGTGTTCGGGGTGAAGTTTGAGGGGAACTAAATGCCCAGTGCCCTTAACCAACTGGTGGGGAGTCGACAATGAATCCCTGCTACAGGGAACTAAAACTTATAGGCACTAGTTTTCTTTCATGTTACATAGCTTAATATGAATAAAAAATGGTGTGTTCTTATCCTTCTAGTTAGACTCATTCCAAATAGTGGACTTGAAATTAAGTCAGTGCTGAATCATGTTATATTGCTGAGAGATCATGAATATATTGCACATAGATTTCGAAATGGTCAATGAAAATGGGGTTGATTTGCTTGGTCAACCATTCCTTGCTTAGCTAAGTTCCTTAGAAAGTTTAACAAATTCCAACATCTTACAATTTCAGAAAAAGCTAGCCTCGTAAGTCAGGTTCATTTAATCCTTCATCTCGCATCATGTGCATCATACTCATGCTGCTCAGGTTTTTTGCGTATATTTTAAAAAAAGTGTGTTTTTGCTCTTGGATAAGCAAGAAGGCAAGTAGGTGTGATGAGTGTCTAAAAACACTCATTACATACCCGGGATTTAGCATGTTTATGTTCAATTTTGCATTTAAAGAATGGTTATTTTTTTATTTTGCTAATATTTAGTTTTATTTTTTATCTAGTAGGTAAATTGGTGCAATTGGAGGCTTATTAGACTTGAAGAAGGAGATTTCATTAACTCGCCCAACGTCGCGGATATCGAGGTCAATGACGCTAGATTGGTCTTCATTGCCCAATGTTGCGACGTTGCGATGTCGTGACACTTATATGCTAAAGCTATAAAAGAAAGAGGAGGAGGAATTGAAAAGGGCTCGCACATGGACAACTTCTAGTATTTCATTGGGTCATCTTTGCACATTTTAGAGGAGATTTGGAAAGCTTTTGGAAGCGGAGAAACTTGAAGATCCTTGAAGATTCATCATTCGTCGATCATTGTGAGCTTTCTTCTCTTTTTACTTTTCATGTTTACTTCAACATTGTAATGGATCGACTTACATTATGTTCTAAATTTCGTGGATCTAGGTGTTGTTTGTACCCTTGGACATGAATATTATGTTTTGTTGCTAAATTTCATATTTCTATTAATATCTTTTAATGATTGCTCTTCCACAACTCATGCTTCAGGTGAATTACATTAATTTTATCAATCTTAATATGGTGAGTGATTCTTTGTGGATATGAGAAGGGAATGAAGAATTAGATATAGATTAGTTAACCTAATTAATTGAATAATATAGAAATTATCAATAATTAGGAGGCTTAGAGGTTCTTGATTCAAATGCCTCTCTAACACTTGGGGTTGAGCTAAGAAGCAAGAAACCTAGTGTTGAAGGTAGGTTATTTAACCTTGAGAAAGGCTTTAATTATCTTAGATAAGAATCATCTTGAAAGACAATTGCATAAGATAATAGAATGGAATTTTAGCACTACTTAGTAGGATTGTCCAATAAGACCAACACGCTAGGCTTGCAGCACCCATTTGATAACTCCTAGTTGCGAAACTTAAAGGTTACATAGAAAGTTGCTTTAATTTAGTTTTTAGAATTCTGAAACATCCCAACATTAGCTTGAATATTGAAGAAATAATCTAATTTTGGTACTAACATCCCTGTTCCCTTTCTATGGATCAATATCCGTACATTAAGTAAACTATATTACTTGACTAGCGTATACTTGCGCGGTTAGGCACTCTTTGCATACTTCTTAGCGCATTAATTTGCTAATGTAATCAAGCAAAACGCTTATCAATGATCTTTATGACACTATTGATTGGTACATGGTAGGGTGATCCTAATCAACAAAATTTGTTTCCTATTCTCCTACCTGTCGTAGCTTTTCAAGTTACGCAAAGAGATGTTTCTGCCTAGGTCTAACACTAGGAGGTTTTCATCTTAAAAATGATTTGTATCATGGTTCAAAATGTGAGGTTTACTTGGATTTTTGGATTTGTAATAAAAGCATGGGTACAGGTCACTAGCTAATCAAATGCTTAAAATAAGCGGAATGAGACCTTTTAAGGCTTCTGTCACTAGTTTAGATCGTCCAATGAGGTTATAAAGGTGTCCTCAAGTTATTTCCTCGCATTAGGAAATGACATATAGCTCAGCCAAAACCGGATCTTTGTTTAACTTTAAACCAACCCTAAAATCACTCCTATTTGAGCTAAAGCATTTATCGAGCATTTAATGTTCCAAAGAATGAAAAATACATCATTTAACCTAATTTCAGTGGGCTCGAATGACATCTATCGGAATGTCATGTATCTACCCTTAAGAATACACCAAACCCTAAAGCATGCCAAGTATTGACCAAAGGAAATACATTGGGGCCAGCATTAAACCCTAGTTTGAAAGTTTGAAACACATAAATGCAAGATCATTCTTCCATTTAAAACGCAGGAACACCCGCAAACCACCATTAACCAACCTAGCAACCCTCATCTTCATGTTTCGAGGCTTAGCTAAACATCCTTTTGAGTTGTCATCCTCAAAGGGGTGTGTTTGGCAGTCGAGAAAATAAGAGAAAGAAGAGAGAGAAGAGAGAGAAAAACTCGTGATTCAAAATGAAAGTCGCAGAAATGAAAGTTAGAAAAGTTAGTTACAATTTATCCATAAGATGGCTTATATAGCCTTACAAAAGATGTGAAATACCAAAACTACCAAAATAATATGATTACATTGAGGGCAAAATGGGAATTACACAAAACGGGGTCGTTTGGATCACAAAAAGAGGGGCGATTTTGGTTATGCACAAGGATCACTATGATAAATGAAATTTCGTCATCATGAGAAAAATCGCAGAGGCATACGAAAATTTGAATTTTCGCTTATGACAAAGAATCCTCACTCATGATAGCAAATTTATCCCACGAATATGGCATAGCGAAATTACACATTGCTACTAAGAATCCTTGCGAAATTTTCAAGAATTCAAAATTTCGCTACATACGAAATCACTATTCCACTCTCACGCTTCCTGATCAATCGGGCTTGTATTTTCTTCACCTCCAGCTCAACATTTCTTCATCCCGGATTGATGAAATCGCCAAGAATTCATACGAACTCAAAGATAAAACATCACACCACGATGCCAAGTTTGTATGATGGCGAGGCTCACAAAACTCGTAAGCAAAACTATCAAACAATCCTCAAACAAAATCCAAGAGTACTAATCGGACCCTCCGCACATGTCAATCGGCTTTACTCATGATTAGCACGCAAAGCACTCAAAACCTATCTTAAATAGGGACCCAAAATAGCACTTTTGGGTACTAATCAACTATTATAGCCTCAACAATGTCTACTCTAAAGCAAATTATCACATTTTGATTGTGATGCTTAGAGCATTAAAACACACGGAAAGTCACCTTTTCATCATGGAACCCTCAATCCAAGTTCTCATTTTCAGACATCAATAAGAGCCCGATCTATAGCAGTTCTTTCCAGTATGATAGCACCCCTTGTCCTCTTCCATGTCAAGGACTATGAAACTGCTGGAAAGAGATGAATTTTGTCAATTTTCACTAGGACATCCTCAATAATAGTCTAGCGGGTAAAGAGAGATTCATCCCCAAATGAAGAAAGTGATAGCCTCCCAAACCACGCTTCCTAAAATAGACAAAGGCATTAGGTTAATACTAGCACCAAGATCACATGCTTTTTCAAAATTTAATCGCCAATGCAGTCAAGGTATGGTAAAACTCCCTGGATCCTCTAGTTTTGGAGGCAATATCCTTTGAAGGATAACACTACACTACTTAGAAAGAGCAACAGTCTCATAGTCACTTAGCTTCCTTTTGTTAGCAAGGATGTCTGTCATGAATTTGACATAAGAGGACATTTGCTCTAATGCATCGACAAATGGAATATTAATATGGAGCTTCTTGAAACTCTCCATGAACTGACCAAACTTATTGTCCAACTCATTCTTCTTCAATCTTTGAGGATAAGGGACAATTGGGGTACTTCCCTGAAAGAGTTTCCTTCCAACTCAACTTTCTTGGCCCTTCTTACTACAGGTGTATAATTTTCTTCAAACAACTTTCTCGCTTTCTGTAATTTCCAAAGACTGCTTTCAACTTCTATTGAATTTTCCATAATTCTCAAGATTCTCTTTGATTTCTCTTCATCATCAAGGCTCAATTGATTTTTCCATCGTTTTCCAATTTCTAATAGTAATGGCTTTGCTATGTTCCTTTCCATTTCTTCTAGGATTCACTTCTAAGGTGCTATGCAGGTTGCCTTATTGCCTCTCATTGAACATGGTTGCCATTTGACCCATTTGAGAGTCCAATTTTCTAAGTTGAGCGGCTTGATTAGTGAGAGAGGTTCTTGTCTCATTAACAAATTGAGTTTAAGACTTTCACAATTCCATTTGGAATTTGGCCAACTCATTCATGGTCTCCTCCCAAACTTGTTTTTCTTCTCTTGAGGGGATGGTGGAGGCTTAGGTTGATCCACTTGAGGCTTACATTTGGATAGTTTCTCCAAAAGTGGTTAGGATGATTCCTCCAACCCCAGATCAAGATGTTCGAATATAAGCAATTAGGGTTGAGGAAATTTACTCTCACAAGTATTGGGCTTATTCCACACCTCATTTGCCCACAAGGATTTCTTATTTGACATTCAAGACTAAGATGGGGGTCCATTACCTACGCTCGTAGTTTCGTTACTTTAGAATGGTAGATTGAGTCGCTTCTCGTAAGCAACGAAACTTAAACCACCAAATTGTTAAACACATCTAACTCATGAACTCCAGTTGGTTTCTTTGGAGTTACCCTTTTACTAGGCCATTGGCAATTGTTTAATGCCATATTTTCCAACAATTGGTAGGCCTCATTCACACTCTTACTCATCAAGGTGCCTTCAAAGAGTCCAAGAGCTGCTCTAGTAGCCCCGTTAAAATCAAGTTGCAGAAATGATGCACATCCATTTTTCAATCCATGGCGGGGACGCTTAAGGAGATCTTTTGTATCGTCCCATGCTCATAGAAGGTCATCCCAAAATTGAGGAAAGTTAAGTGTATTTCAATTCTCATCTTTGTCGTTTTCACCAGAAGGAAGAACTTTGAGAGGAACTTGTGCACCAAATCATCCCAAGTAGTGATAGAGTTGAGAGGCTATGAATTTAGCCAATGTTTTGCCTTGTCTTTTAATGAAAATGGGAAATGTCTTAGGAGAATTACATCATCACTCACTCTATTATACTTCATCGTATCACACACTTCTAAGAAATTAGAGATATGTGTGTTGGGATCTTCATTTAGCAATCCCATGAACTGGATGTTTTGAAGTAATTGTAATGTGATAGGCTTGATTTTGAAATTGTTCAGCTAGAGCAAGAGACTTAATCACCTGATGATAGTAAGAGGGACATAATCACTCAAGGCTCTCTAAATTCCTCCATAGAAGGGCTAATTAAGGCACACTTTCCTAATTTCAGAGATTAAATGTCTATCACTTCCTCTCTAAAACCTTCAACATTCTCCGTCCTATTGTTGCTCAAGTTCATTTTGATCTTTCTTGTCCTTTCTTAGTCGTCTTAATGTCCTTTCTAATTCTAGGTCCAAAGGCAAAAGATTTTTGTCACTAAAGTTTCGCATAAATCGAATGGTACTTGAAATTCAGTAAGAAAAAAGGAAACAAATGTCAAAAACTCTAACAAACAAAGAAAAACAAAATACTTGAAGTAATAAGAGTAAACAATTTAGTATCAATATTAACAATAAATCGCCGACTCCCAGCAACGGTGCCAAAAAACTTGATGATGAGCATAAAAACATGTATCTAAAATAAGCTTTTTGAAATGCACAAGTATACGCACGGTCGGCGTAATAAGTGCAAGTAATAGATATCGTCTCATAGGTAGTCAAGGGGTTAATCATCGAAACTGGGAATTTCTCTTATATTCAAGATAATCAAAGGGGAAATCTAAGATTATCAATTATAAAATAATTTCAAAGGAAAACTGAATTAGAATTCTCTAAAGAAAATGCTATTAGATTAAAGGGCCCTAGGATTTTGATGTAAATGGACAATCCCCAAATATTAAGACTGATCTCCTCTCAATTGTCAATTAAAACATATGCTCAAGGAAAGTCTCATAATGTTAATCATAGCCTCACTTGAAAGATCATGATCTACCAACTAACACTAGGTGTATTGCTTCTCAACTCAACCCTAGGCCCAAGTGATGCATTAAGGAAAAGGAAACTTAATTATGCCTCATAATTCTTGTTAATATCTCTATTATCCACCAAATTAGGTTGGATTCAATTTTAGGTATAACTTTTTTCACTTCCTCATTCTTGTAACAGGTCACATAACATATTGAAAGTGATCAAGAATTAATACGAATAAGCACATACATGAATCAATGAGCAATTAACAACTAATTGATAAAAGAAATACAAATCAACACATTATTATAAGGTTAATATCCAGCCCATACCCAAACCTACGCTTACCGGGATGAACATCATTGTGAGCTTAAACATAATAAGAAAACTGAAACATGAAAAAAAAATAGGAGAAGAAACTCAATGACTCCGATGACTCAATCTTTCATTTTTCTTTTAATCTTTCAAACTTCTAGAAATCTTCAAAAAATTATCACCAAAGAGGTCGATCTATGATATCCTGGCTCCAAATTCAAGTGAATGCTTAAAAATCAAACCCTAAGGTGATTATAGAAGAAGAACGGAGAAACCCTAGATAGGTGTGTTCTCCTTCAGGTTTCGAACCCTAATATCCTAGAAATAAGAGCTTAAATAGATCCATTGGAAAATTAGCCATGAATAAGGCTTAAAAATAGCAATTTTTTCTAAGCATCCCGAACTAAGGATGTCGCAACATCACAAGCTATGATGTCACGCACATCAACGCAGAACATGGAAAAGTGATATCCAAGTAGCGTGACGGCGCTGTGACGCCATAAGTGTCGTATGTCGCGATACCGGCCGCAAGGTGAAACTCGGCCAATGTGAATAAGGATGTCGCAAATATCTGTGGTTTTTGGCAGTTCGACATCACCGCGCTTTGATCTTTTGAAGTAGGAGTCTTAATGTCACGAAGCATCAGCAACCGATGTTACATGGGCCTCATAACAACAATTCCTCTCTATTTTTCATAGGTTTTTCATTTTGCTTGTTTTTCGCTCATTATTTAAAAATATGTTTAGAGAGATCGGTGCACAAACTTGAATGATCAATGTGTGAATTTAGCATCAAAAAGCCCAACATACGACAAAAATGCATGCTAAATGCTAACATAATCCACACCTAATACTTACCGACTACATCCCGTTATTCTAACTAATTTTGTCAATTCCTTCAAATCTTCATCAATTCGATCATTAAAGCAACCTTTCTTCCTAGAACAACAAGGATTAAGATATGGACAATCCTAAACTCCAACAAACATCACTAATAGAGATAAAATCAATCCATCAATTTGAAGATCGGGCTGCATCAAAACCCTTAGAAAATTAAATTAAAAACTCTAGAAAGAAGAAAAGAAAACAAAAGTATGGAAAGGTGAGAAAAAACTAGGCTTTGTGTATGCATCAAGCAGCTAGTGATTTTCTCCGCGAAGCGCATGGGTTGCACAAGTAATACGCTGACTAATTAGTCTAGATATCAATCCCACGAGGAATGTGTGGTTTTAGCAAGGATTGAGGAATTCTACATTAAAGTTGTTCACCATTCGAAATGACTCAATGGTCAGGTGGAATGGTTTTTCTAAACTAAACTAAAATAAAACAAAAAACAAAATAAAACAGGGTGTGATCAATTTCCACCAATAAAGAACGGAGTACATTCTGAATATAAACTCAAGGAAAGATTCGTCGATTGTCACCACAATGCATTTATGGTTTATATTCATTAAGCGTTGATTAAATAAACGTACACTTGTGCAAGTTCAAGGAATCTGACATGAGGTTTACACTTTCGTGTCTCCCCTCAATTTCTCACACTCATTCCCTATTCTCTTTTCGATCCATCTAGGTCATGAAGTATGCTACTTTTATAAGGTAGTACTCGGGAATCCTATCTACAACCCTCACCATGGTCAGACTACTGATCTGTGCCCTGATCGGATCACCTTCGATCCATACGTAAATTTTCACATAATGTTGGGATTGTGCTACTCCTAATGAAATCCATCTAGTACTAGGCATTCCTAATTCCCTGGACTTATTTGATTAGGTTAATTAGTATTTCAACTAACTACTTCATACCTTAAGAGACCCGGGACCAGATTTTAGGGCTTAATCCAAGCATCACCAAGGATGCCTTAGTATGGGGATCAAAGACCTAACTCTCAATATGGATTAATTAGTTAAAACCATATTAATCCTAAGAACTACACCAACTAACATCCACACAAGCATGAATTCACAAAATCATCATAACATATATATAAACAAAACATCAATGTCCACAATCAACCCAAGAGGAAAGTTTACTTACTCATTACAACCCACAAATCTATCGAAATCATGTCTATTACAAACCATAATACACGAAAAAGGAGATGAGAAGAGATGAGAGTTAGAGATACAAAACAAATATGACGAGAATGCCCATACTCAGCTCCAAGTTCAATGAGATCCTATAGTTGAGGTGAGATTCTTCAACACTACACACCAACCCAAAGTAAAAATAATAAAAAGTAAAAACTAGAATGGCTCAAGAAGAAGAGAGGAAACCCATGGGTGTTCTCCCCAAAATCTAACTCCTTATAATGTCTAAAGAACATCTATATATACAATGAAAATAAGCTTAATGACGGGCCTAAAATCACTTTTACTGGTGACGAGTCTTAAACTCATCTATTTTTAATCCATTTTTTCTAGCTTATTTCCTTAGTATATGATCTGCTTTTAATGCCAAATTATGGATTATTCACTCAACTTTGTGTTTCTAGGTTTTAATCTTCAAAAATGAGAAAATTCTCAGCAAGAAAGAATAGAAAAATAAACGCACAATACGTCAGGATGAAGTTCTGTGTGTCGCAAAAACGTCCAAGTTAAATGGCTATGAAATCGACACGATATTTCTTCTGTCATAACACAAAGGACTTAATATAGAAGATGAGCTATGTCGCAACAAAAGTTCTGTGTGTTTAAAAACTGGGTCACCAGCAACCACACTTTTTCTGTCATGACCTGAAAGTGTGGTTGCAAAAAGAAACATTGTTGCAACAAGAACCAACAAATATACTGTCGCGACATAAAAATTGGGTCACGACACAAATTTGAAGAAGCTGCACATAAACAATGTCGACAACACAATTGTCAATGTCGCAACATAATCGGGCCTGGGGAAATGCCATGAGATTGTCAGTGACATAGAATGGATGTAACAACAGAATCTTTGTAAGACAAATTGTTAAAGAGCCAAAGAAAAGATCTTTCACGATTGAGAAAACTTATCGCGACCTGGATTCAAGAAGGATGCATCAGGAGCGTGTCGCCATGCATTCACGATGCTACAACAGAGACCTATACAGCATTAAAACTCGCCGCAACCACACTTTCTTAGTCACATGTAGAATGCAATCTAGGCCTTAATTTCAGATCCACAATGTAGCCTCGAATTTAGGGCCCAAACTTCTAGGGATCTATAAATACAAACATTTGAGGAAAGCGAGGCAGGCAGTCGATGGAAAAACCAGAGCATCTGGGGAGCTAAGGACTCTTTTCTATTATATTTTTCTTTTATTTTCTTTTATTTTTCTTTTCTTCGTAGATTAGAATTAGCGTAGGATTTCAATTTGTTTACTGGACTTGAAACAGTGAATTGTTTGGAAGTTTCGAAGTTGAACTAAATTGTTGAAGATCAATTCCGATTACTGTTTGAATCTAATGAAGTCTAGATAAAAGCTGGATTCATTTTTCATTGATTACAACTGGTATTGGAAATTTCCTAATCGCATTTCACTGCTTCATGATTCGGGCTGAGAAAATACAACTTTCTCTGGGAAAGATCTGATGTTAGTTATGGTCTTTCCTGCACAATTAGAAAGAGATTTCTTAGATTGAGAATTTTGAATTTATTTAAATGGTGTTGTTCATGAAGTGAATTGTTCCCAACATTAGTAACTTACACCCAATTAAGTGGTATCAAGGTCTGATCCGATTTCCGTGAGGCCCTCTAAGTGACACAGAGTCGAGATCTCGAGAGCATGGATGCATTACTTAGGGTATGCTAGTGACTATTATTGAAGAACTAATGAGCTCTAAAAGATTACTTCTAGGATAAATCATCAATTTACTCATGGTTTGAGAATTAGCTGAGGGATTCATCAATTTAATCACTGTAGATTTCTCCTTAGTCTTGAGGAATAATCTTGATCCTGTGTTAGCTTAGATCTAATCAAGGAAAGAGAGAAATATTTAAGATCTCAAGGATGAGACATCATTCGTCTTGTAGAAATCTAGAAATGGCCTTGTCTCGGGGAAGCAAGAGAAACTCAAGCAATATAAGAAATGAGTATGAAGTATCGAAAAAAAAACCCAGATCTTATAAAGAAAAATGTGACATAGGCATCATTAGACATACATGTTTCAGAAATGAACATGACTCTATAATTAGTGAAAATGTATGGTTAAGGGAGAAATCCAAACTATACTACTCTTGCCTCTTTGACAAATTCGATTCCAATTCATGATAGGAATAGAATTAGATTATGTTTCGTGAAGAATTCCGATAATTTCTCACAGCAAAGGGAAATCCCAAAGGTCTATTTCAGCAATAACTGGTTTAGTCCATAGGTTCAGGATTTTCAATTTTCTTTTATTATAGATAAAGAAATTTAAAGTAGTGGAATTTTAGTAGGTTACTCGAAAATTTTATGAATGTAGTTCAAATAGTGTGGAACTTGAATTAGTCAGCGTTAAACTTCGAATTTCTTCAATCTCCTCGTAGGAACGATATCCCACTTATAGTCCACTTTATTACTTGTACAATCTATGCACTTTGCAAGATATGACCAAAATAAATTTTTAAATAAAATAATTGGATGTTTCATTTTTTTATGAGCAGTTCTATTTCGTGGTCAACAAGTTTTCGTGCCTTTACTAGTGAATGTATAATAGTCCTTTGGTAATGCGAGAAATTTGATCTTATACATAAAATTTATCAATATGTTGTTGGCGCCTATCGTCAGGATCGAAGGAATTTAAAAAATTCAATATTCGACAAAGAGAGAAATGTTAATTTCGACATTTTTCTTTGCTTACAAAATTTAGAAAACAACATAAACAAGCCACAAGAAGGATGAATAAGCAACTCATAATTTGTAAGCCTAAGCAGATATATAATTTTGATATCACTGACTCATTTGATCTCAAGTGTGTTTACTTCAGAAGAATTTAAATGCATAGAAGACCAAGGCATCTACCTAGCCTGACATTGAAATTGAGAGAACCCTGTAGAATATGAGAAGAATCACCAGTGCAGAATCCAGAAATATGGCAAATCAAAGAGAAAGATTGCAGACTATTCCAGAAGAAGAAGAAGAAATGGAGAGAAATCAGAGGCCTAATACTATGGAGGAATTTTAGAGGCCTATTATCCAAGAGGAATACCTCAAGTAAGACAAACTCCGCAATTAGCCAAATAATTTTGAGCTAAACCCAAGATTGACATTATGGTGCAGCAACACCAATTCACAGGTCATCCCTCTAAAGATCCCAATGAGAATATGGGAAGATTCATGAGGATGGCCAAATCAATCAAGCTGAATGGGGTGAGACCAGAAGTAATCAAGCTGCAGCAACATGGTTGGATTCTTTCCAATGGATCAATGAACACACTGGGAAGAATCACAGTTTATATGAGTAGATTTTTCCGCCTCACCGTTGAGAGAAAAGGAGAAACAATTGTCTTCAAATGCCAAGGGGAAGATGAGAGCCTCTACACTACATGCTGGAGAGATTCAAAAATTGTTGTAAAAGATTTCATATTCAAGGAATAGATCCACCACTAGATGGACATTTTCTATCATGAATTATGCCTCCAAGGGTATAATTGATGCATCTTGTTGTGGAGCTTTTAAAAGAAGAAATGTAGAGGAGGCATGGTGACAGGCTAAAAACGCGGTGTGTAAAATGTACGCCTATGTGCGCAAGTGCACGCGTCACCCTAAGTAATATACTGTACCAATCTGCATCGAATATCGATCCACGTGGATGTGTGTCGAATACAAAGGTTTTGCTTCAGATAATATCTCGAATAAACTTTATTTTAAAGAAGGATCTTGAGTATGTTGTTCTTGACTAAGTTTTGTATTGATTCTAATGAATTACCGGTATTGAAGACTAGGGTTATGTCTCCCGTCACTTTCAATGGATTATTTCTAAAGGTGTTATTATCTCAATGTATTTATATATTGTTGATGGCAAGGTGATCTTAATACGAGATATCCTCTCGAGGTATATCCGCCTATCTCGGAATATAGTTGAGTATATCTCTATTCCAACTCGCACATTTAAATGCTTGAGTGTTCTAACTCATGCCACCTTCAGGATCTAATATCTCTATTTCCCGAATCAATCGAAGGTCATTTACTCGATCCTAGATATCCTCATCTCTCGAATCTCTGATTTCTTAAGATATTATGCTAATGTCGCTCTGCATCATCATATACCGTACCAGTAGATGCAAGAAAGCAATAACAATTTTATAACCACTAACAAGATCCAATGAACCATAACACGACAGAATCTCAACACACCTTACGATCAATGAACAACAGAAACAGAAACGTTTATCTTTAAACACCATTCAAATCCAAAACTGTTACTACAGATCACGCACTTCAGTCAACACCTTCCAATTTCACCATCCATCCGGCTGTTCCGGCACCCCATCGATTTGAATGTCATAGTTACATCTCGATCTTACGCACTTGAGTTTGTTTATTTCGTTAGTGATTGACCCAACGTCGCTGAGCGTTGGGGGACGTCACGACGGGGAACGCCAGGATGCGGAACGCCGAACGCTCCGCACTCTTCATGCACAACCTCCTTATGCTCCAAATTGCTTCATCAGCTACCTTACCCAATGCACCTGTATCCACACCAAACACCAATTCAGGAGTCTTGCCACAAAACTAGAAATTACTATAAAATAAACGTGAAAATGAAAACCGACGCGGCATAATATAAGTGTTTCAAGACCATCACACTTCAAACTTAGTTTCTCGCTTTGCCTCAAGAATGGACTCTGCACAGACACACACCCGACATACCGAAACTAACACTACATGTTGTTGCACATGCTGCGAAATAGGGGATCAATTTGGACCGACTCACATTGCTGCTGTTTTGCTCGAAGTTTACAAGATGCATGTATGTTTGACTTTCTAAACCTGGGCCTTGAAATAGGGTAAAAGTGACTAGTGTCTCAAATCTTACTATATTCAATAACCTTCCCAAGGACCCTATAAAAGGTCAATGAATGACCCTGAAGTGTATACCCAGGTTCCGACACCCTAAACTTGAACCCGACCTCACCTATTTGAAGAAGCTAACGAAGAAAGGATAAGAGAACGCACCCTTTTATTCATGCCAACATACTAAAAATTTCCTAAGTACCTAAACAAAAATTGAAGAATACCTAGTTCCAAGAAGTTTTAGATGAGTGTTCTCAGAATGTGGGATCCATTAGTGACTCTCACCGCTAATATGGGCACCAGCTGCATTAAATTCCTTCAAACTTCAATTCCAACACTCAACCAAACTCAAAGGCCCTAGGTTGCATGAATGATCCATCTTCTGTCCCATGTAGCAAGTAGTGAAGTTAATGACTCCCTACAATGGTTTTCTGTGGCACAGTTTGAAAAGCCCTCGACTGCCCTCGGATTACGATTGATGGATCCCGCTTATTCTATGCATCTACCATTTTTACATTTTCTTTTCTTTGCTTTTTATCTTTCTTTTTCTATTGTTTTTTTATTTTATTTTTATTTTTTATTTTTTTTTCTTTGTCAGCTCGATGGCAATCCTCTTTGACTGGTGTCCCATCACTTAGATGGTTCGACCTCCCAAGGTTTGTCGAACTTTTAGTAGCCGGGTCTCAGACTATGCATACCCTGAAGGTCATTAGTGTGTGAGTGTGATAGGGTTCTTGAGAAATGGTTTCTTGAATACCAGGAATTGGTTCACTAAGCCTCCCCACCTATTCAACCTAATTACCGAGTATCAAACATTGTATGTATCCAATCTTCCATGTCAATAGTGAATTCAGTCCAAAAGTGATCCTCGACTTTCAACATGGCACACATACACAACTACCTCCACATGCAACTACTACATATAAGAATGAAACAAAAAACATAAATACTAAAAACAGAGACTAGACTCAATAGAAAACACAACTAATATGCCGAATGAAACAAAACACTACACAAATACTAAAACCAAACATAACTAAATTAAACTCGACATCACTCACACCTCCCCCATACAAATACCGCAGTTGTCCCCACCGGCAATAAACAAATGGAAGATAGGGTGAAGGGAACTTCCCCGTGATCGCCACGGCGGCGCGGGCCGGTGAAAGGCAAGCAATCGTGCGAGCATGAGCTCGCAAGGTTCGCCGCGCCAAGAATAGTGGCCCGGTCACAAGACAAGACAAGATAGAGTCAGCACTGGTGGGCCCATATCCTCGCGGTGATGAGGGACTTGCGTTCCCCGGGTCTCCGCCCCAAAAATGCATCGGTTACTACCGGAGAGCAATCGGCCCCGGATCGGTGAGGACTCGAGGGAGTCGCCACGAGGCCGCCGTGATGGTGGTGGGGGTGGTGGGACGGATCGCCAATGTCTCTCTGATCGCCTGCAGGCCATAACGAGCCTGATACTCATGAAGTCGTCTTCGCTCCGAGGGCTCATGGCCTGAATCATATGCCTCACAGTCACGGACAACACCCGTATCCCGCCGATGTATGCCGGCTTTACGTGGGTGGAGCCAGCCTCTATCACGTCGAGGGCACTCCCCGGCCATTTGCACAAGCTAAAGATAAGGGAAGTGGTGCCCCAAATTCATCTTTGCGCCCCGCTTATGGAGGATGGCATCCTATAACCCGCCTCAACATCAAAGGTATATCCAGAAGATGGCATAGTCGAAAGCAGAGCATCGCTGCAGCCACTTCACACACGCTCGCTGCCTAATAAGACGCGACGTGATGAAGTGATGCCAGACCTTAGGGATATAGGCCAAATGCTTGGCTCAAGTGACCGTACGGCCCAGACGACCCTTCCACTCACCCTACCATTGGTCAATACTGCATAACCTCTGGGTAGTCTCGGTGCCTCGTGAAGCCTATCAAACGGCTCCGGGCGGGACATGCTCTTCAAGACCAGACACTATTGATCGATCGCAATCTAAGTCACCAATATGCCCCGCACCCTGACTTTCTTCAGGACGCTGGAGGCGAGATCGGGCGTAGAACCCTCGCAGAGACCACACTCATCGCCGCCGACGAGGTGGTCGCATAATGCCCGCGATCCCTAGTCGCAATGGTCTTCTAAGGGAAGTCATCGTGGTGGTGAAACCCTTTCCTTATGAACTAGCTGTTTGCAGATGGTGCCGAACTGACGATGGCACTCCTCATTCACGATCACATGATATCAGAGTGCAGCACTACTTACTGCTCAACTCATTTCACATGTACATGAATGCATATCATGAATATAATTTCACGCTTAAATGTTAGTCCCGCTTGGACCGATCATTGCAGGGCAATTTCGCCGCTACCGTATTATCATGACCTAGAAATCACGTGGTGGGGGTACAAAATTAGTCACCCACTGACCTAGACCAAAAAACAAACACCTAGCGTGCACCAAAGAAAACTAAAACTACTAAGTGTACTAACGATCTCTAAATATGGACTCAACACCCTAAAATGTAATCTAATAATCCCTGTAAACTGAACTTATAAGACCCCCCTAGAATTTAACTGTGAATGCAATGGTAGCCCTAGATGACTACACTGGTGCTAGAACCGAGTACAATGTGGTAGGAATGCCACTGACAAGGAAACCAAAGGGTTAATCGGCAGCGAGGGTGCCTCGAGGTGCAACTGCAGGCGGGCCGGAGGGCACTGTAGGGACCTTCTAATCGGCGTGATAGGGAGCTCCCAGAAGGACGTAAGGCGGATGTGGGTGCTAGTTCAAAGCGGGAGGTGTGCAAGGTGAATAGCAAAATGGCCTATTTTTGGCTTTAAAACGTGGCAACGCCGCTGACGTCGGTACGCGTCGCGACGCTACGCAGAAAGTGGTTCAACCATCGCCGCGACGCTACTGTGAGTTGGGATTGAAACAACGCCGCGAACGCTGTGTATCAACGTCGCGACGCTCCAGACACGCAAATCCATCGCCGCTGACGTTGGGTATCCACGCGACGCCCTGCAGAAGCGGTAAAATTCACGTCGCGATTTCGATCGCGAACGCCGCGACGCTAAGCGCAGGAGGCTCTAAATATGTGCACATTTAGATCCTATGTCCAAGAAACCATCCCCACTTGTAAAGGTGACTTTGGACTTTGTAATGCACGGATAAACGATCCTCCCTGCCTCAAGCCATGAAGTCTCACAAGAATAACCAAAAAAGAAACACCGATTACGGAGAAAGCCAGCAAACTAATATCACTAAAAATAAACAATAAAATCAAAATATGGCACTCAGAAAAGGGAAAAGTTTAAGAAACACTTAGGTTGCCTCCCAAGAAGCGCTCTGTTTAATGTCATTAGCTCGACGACCCTGAATCTCAATGTCGTGCTCTGAACTAACTATATGATCGCTTACTACATTTCGCCCGCCGCCAAAGGAATGATCCGCCACTGGTAAGAAACTCGCCTCCACACGCCTCACTCGCTTGGTAGACTGAATGTCCTCGTGATGTGACTTCGGCCCACCGTATTTAAAAGACCTTGGTTACCGTGGAAAGGCCCACCATCGACTTCACTTCCCCCGAAAAGCTCTTGAAGCGGGAATCGAACAAAAGAACTTGTCGGCCCCCGCCGTGAACTCCTTTCCGGTAATGTGCTCACGCTGCTTTAGTCTTTCCTTATAAATGCGATGCTATAAGCTTCGTTCCCCGAATTCATCTAGTTCACTGAGTCGAGCGCCAGCTTCTCACACCAATACCATCCATGTTTAATCGCCGAAAGGGCCCAAAGAGTTCGATGCTCCAATTCTAATCGGACGACGCGACACGCTTTACCATAAACGATTCTGAACGGTGACATACCCAAAGGAGTTTTAAATGCCGCGGCGGGTACGCCTTGCAGTGAATCTTCAATCTTTGCACCAATCCTTCCCCGGAGTCAAGAATCGGTTTTCCTCGAGAATGGACTTAATTTCGACTGATACCCTCCGTTGTCCGTTTGACCGAGGTAGCGCAAGAGATGTACGATGACAGACTCATACTTTTGCAAAACCTTGTCAATACCCATTGCAAACGGGTACCATTATCCGTGGATCAATGCTCGAGGGGTTCCAAAACGGAGAATATGTGGTCATGCAGAACCGAGTCACTCACCGCATCAAGCTGCGCGTGTGTGGATCGCCCACCCACTTTGAGACATAGTCTACTGCCAACAAGATGTATAAGTTTCTATACGATGCGGGAAATGGGCCCATGAAATCTATCCCCCATAAATCAAACAATTCCACCTCCAAAATGAGCTGTATGGGTGGCTCATTTTTTTTAGAGATGTTTCCCATTCGTTGACATTTGTCACAAGTGGAAACGAATTGATGAGCATCTTTAAATAAGGTAGGCCGCAAACCCATTGAAGCACTCGTCAGCCGCTCTCCTGCCACTAAAGTGTCCACCACACGGTAGAGTGTGACAATGGTTCAGAATACTGTGCATTTCATCTTCGGGAACACATCTCCTTATCACCTGATCAGCACAATGTCTGTAAAGAATTGGCTCCTCCCAATAGTAGTGTTTCAAGTGTGCGAAAAACCTCTTTTTTCACTGATACAAATTCGAGGGACTACTTTAGCCACCAAATAATTCACATAATCATAACCATGGAACGCCCTTCTGTCCTCAATGTTTAAGAGTTTCATCTGAAATTCGCATTCACCGAACATCATCTTAGCCCCTTCCAATCGCGGAAAGATGATTCGCCACTAGTTTTCGCAAAGGTTTCGTTTTTAATCTCTCACGCCGAATTTCGCAGCAAAAAGTGACTCCAATCGACGACCTGGGGACAGATCTTCTTGGTCAACAAGTACTTAATGGCGTATCGATCACCGGCACCACGACCTTTGTCGCTAATCAAATATGGCCTAATTCGTCGAAAAGCAAAGACAATGGCCAATAGCTCTTTCTCCAGAAGGCGTATAATTCAAATGGAGCACATTCGTGGTTCCCACGAAGCATAGTAGATTACCCGGCATTTTCTCGCCGCCCAAGATCGCTCTTAATCGCAAAGTCACCGGGCGCCAATATAAGTTCAAATGGAAAGGATCAACTGAGCTTACGACAATGGGAGCCTCGAGATCAACTTATCCTTCAATAATGAAAAGGCATGCAAACACCGCTAATCAAACTCAAACGGATCCTTGACCAGAAGGTTAGACAAGGTTTTGTAATCATGAGAAATCCTTTATGAAGCGCCTCAGAAACTAAATTTTTGCCCTAAAAACTTAGTAATCCCTTTTACCGACGAGGTGGAGGTAACTTTTCAATCGCTTCCACCCGCCCGTCTACCTCTATTCCCCGTGGCCGAAATCCGATGTCCAGTACTATACCCTCAGACTCATAAAAATGGCACTTCTCCCAATTGAGTACTGCTGGTCTCCTCACATCTTATCAAAACTCGATCTCAAATTCTCCGTACGCTTGTCAAATGAATTACCTAATACCAGAAATCATCCATGAAGATTTCGATTGTTTCAACCATGTCAAAAGATGGCCATCATACATCTTTGAAATGTGCTCGGTGCATTGCAATAGTCCAAAGTATCCATCAATGCGATCAAAATTACAGGACATGTGAATGTCGCCTTCTCCTCTGACATCTTCACTATAGTTTGGTTGTAGCCGAGTATCCATCCAAAAAGCAATAGTATTCAAGGACCTATTTAATCGATCCAACATCCGATCTTAGAAATGGCAATGGGAAATGATCTTTCAGGGTGGCTTTGTTCAGCCTCGTAATCAATGCAACCTCCACCCTATGGACTGCTCGAAGGGGCTACTATGTTGTTCTCGCCTATGGATCGCAAAGGTTCTTCTTCTGGCATCACTTCAACCGCTTTCACCCACGCACCGTCAAACGGGCAATCACCCCGTTGTTCAGCCATTTTAAAACCCTTCCGACTACCTCCTTCATTGTTTGATTTAACTCCTCCGCGCTTCCACCAAGGTTTATGTCCATCTCGGCAAGATATTTGATGCATGCACATGGGAAGGCGAATCCCTTTCAAATCAAGCAGAGACCATCCAAGAGAATTTTATGGTCTCTAAGGACCCTAATAACTTCTCCTCTAAATCACATGATGTCGAGATGATCACCGGTAAAGTGGAGGCTACACCCAAGGTACGTATTATCAAATGGTTAGGTAGGGTTTTGCTCCATCTGGGTGTTTGTTCCACCTGGATGACTCGACGCTTTAGCCCCTTCACCTGTAGATTCAAAGTATTTCCTCCCATATTAGGTCCGAAGAGTCCACCCATTTAACATATTCCTCTTCCTCTTGCTCATGTTCTTTAATCAATTCCACTCAGGCTAGCTCTCCAAAGGGTCACAGAGACCACTTTGGCTAGACACTATAGCTCTACTATCTCCGCCATGAAGCAAGTATCACTCTCTGCTGGATGTCTCACTGCTTCAAACACGTTGAACTTGACTTCGTCAGTCCTGCACTCTCAATTTTAGTTCAACATCAATTACTCGTCACGATGGCTAGAAACTGGCTCACCCAAGATTACGGGTATTTCTTTATCTTCTTCCACATCTAGTAATAATGAAATCACGGGAAGATAAAACTTATCAACCCTTCTCACAGGACATCTTCATTACTCCTCCTGATGTTTCAAAGATCTGGTTTAGTCGGCAGGACTCAGAGTTGGACGAGCCTCACCCAACCCCAACCGTTTAAAAATGGATAAGGGCATGAGGATTAATGTCGCACCCAAATCACAAAGAGCTTCTTCAAAGATAGCATTCCAATGGTGTAATGAATGTTTAAACCGCTCGGGTCTTTAAGCTTTTGTGGCAAACTTCCTCCGGCATGGCACTACATTCCTAGTTAACTGCTTCAAATCAGCCGCCTCTCTTCTCAGACAAAAGATATATCTTTCATAATTTCACATAGCTGGCATCCGCCTGGTAGCACGGCAAATGGGATATCGATGTGCAACTTTTAAACACTATAAATTCTAGTGAACTCGCTTATCCAACTTATGTTTCTTTAGGCGCCGTGGGATATGGAATTGGTGGGTTGGCCTTGCCTCAATAGAGTTGGGTTCATGCACGCTTCTCATTAGGTTGATCTCATTCCGCATCACTCGTTTCCGTCCGATGACCTTCTCGCCTCAACCTGTTTCACAACCGGGCTTCTGTGGATCGTAGTTCCAATTCCTTCCCACTTCTCGAAGATGATCGCTTTAACATGTTCATTCCCATCTCTTCGGGTTTACTTCCTTGAATTGTTTGGTAATGAACCCCACGCCTTCGCTTAATAAGCTCACATTCAATCTACTATATCTAAATTTCTCAACATACGCATCGTTCAACCGAGTCATCACGCCGTGATATTCGCTTTGGTCTCATTCATGAGCAGAGCGGGAGGCTAACATCCGCGGCAAGAGCTTGTTCTAAGTCCAATCTTTTCAGAGGTGGTTCACTCACCCTACCGATGGCATATCGTTTCAGTTATTCCTCCATCCATACCACTATTCCGACCGGCTCGACTCGTTATTACGCCACCTCGGGCCTTGATTGACTGGAGTAATCTGTTTCCATACCGTCCTTGCCGATGTGATTGATTCTCGATTGAACCTCGACACATACTCGGCCCCGCTTCTACAAAGATGATTGATCGACATTCTGCGTTATCGCGGATGTCCTCCACGTGACCACACAACCCCATGAGTCAAGCTCGTATGGCATTTGTCAGACTTTTGGTCAGCCTAGTCAATCGCTTGGTCATCGCAGGCAACATGATTAACCAGATGCTATTGAGAACCAATATCTCTGTGCCACCCATGTATTTTCACCGGTATAGCTTCCTCTGTGCCACCGGTTCGCGGTTGGTCGCAAAGATCTTCCGTAATCTCATAAAGCTGGTCCGTGTTTCTTCCATTAAAGGCCTCCTCCAACCGAGGCATCAATCACCGTTTCTGGGTAGCGCTCCTCGCTGTACCATTATAGAAAGTATGGACTTTAATTCATCTCGTTAGTCTGCGATGCTGGCACTTTCAAGCACTCAGGAAATTGGCCCCCATGCCGCTCAGTTCTCCCCAGCTGCCTGGGTTATTGATCTCGCACAAAGTCAGTGCACCAAGGAAGAACTTGGTCAGAATTTTGAACTGTCGTTCTAATGGTGGCAATGGAATCTAGTGGTTAACCGGTTAGCCAATGCTCGGGCTAGATCACCCAGTGAGAGTGGAAAAGCCTCAACCCGAGTGCCTCTTCAACCCGCTGTACTGATCGTATCGCAGACTCTTCATGAAGTCACCGATGCATATTCTGCCTCATGGGGTAGTCCATGAAACAATATATTCTCGCAAAGACTGTGAATGTTATCAATTTCACCCGTTGCTCGTTCGAATGGGTGGTCGCCCGAGCAGTCAGTCAACAACCGTGAGGTGGAGGAAACTCCTTCTAGCAACATGTATGGATCATCTCGGCCGTGAGTAAACGTGGCCCGGGTGCTTCGATTCCTTCCATGGATTACCATTTCAGCCTCTCTGGGCCTGCTTGTTCAATACTGATCCCGGCTTCTTCATTATCACCCATGTTTGCTAAATTTCGATCTGTCGCCGTTTCTACAGATTGTAAAGTCTTTTCCTCGTTCAGATCAAACAAGTGTCAGTTAACTCGATCTCGACGTCATGTGTACTCACTGGAACTTAACTACACCCTATTAATACCGAAACAACAATACTAAATTACCAAAGACTTGTGGCAATAAAACAAAACAAAATTTCAGAGTAATATCCAATTGCTTTTATTCTCTAATATCAATCTAAACTCAATCTCAAGAATGAATCCGGCCGCCTAAAACTTGACAGCTAAAAACGCTATATAAAATATGCCTATGTGCGCATGCACCGCCATTCCAAGTAATATAGTGTACCAATCTGCACGGATATCGATCCACAAAGACGGTTGACTACAAAGGTTTTGTTTTAGATAACATCCGAATAAACTTATTTTAAAGAAGGAATTGAGTATGTTAATTTCGACTAAGCTATTGATTCTAATGAATTACTCAGATTTGAGACTAGTGAGTTATGTCTCTCACACTTTCAATGGATTATTTCTAAAGGTGTTATTATTCAATGTATTTATATATTGTTGATGGCAAGGTGATCTTAATTACGAGATATCTCTCTCGAGGTATATCCGCTCATTCATGGAATATATCGTAGTATATCTCTATTCCAACTCAAGATGATGAATAAGCTGAGTGTTTCATCTTCTAAGCGCATACCTTCGGTGGATCGGAATATTCTATTTTAATCAATCGAAGGTCGCTTACTCAGATCCCTAGATATCCTCATCTCTCGAATCTCTGATTTCAGATAGTTAAGTGCTAATGTCAAGCGTACATCATCATATAATTTTAATTATAGATATGTTGTATAAATAATTTTATAAACCAATGAATAACATAAAGACTGAACTTAATCCATAGTCATGACGTGGTTCAACACACCCTAGATACGCATCTGTGAACATATCAATAGAAATATGAAAATGTTTAATCTCAAAACATCATTCTAGTATCCAAAATCAAACAATACAGATCAAGGGCACTTCTTCTCGGCGTTTGGCGGTCATCGCCGTCGCAATTCGCATTTCTAGTCCGCACGCTCCCGATACCCAAATCGCGCTCCATTTGATTTTGCACGCTTCGAGAAAGCATAACCTCGCGACCGACGCTGCGACTTGGAGCTTGTTTACTGCTAGTGATCGACCCAACGCCGCGACGCCAGACGCCATTTACATGGGAACGTCAGTGACGCTGAACCGCGACGCTCCAGACCTCTTCATGCACAGCCTCCTTATGCTCCAAAATTGCTTCATCACCATTTTTGCTCCAATGTCTTATCCACACCAAAACACCAACACCAGAGTCTTGCCACAAAACTATGAAATTACTATAAAATAAACGTGAAAATGAAAAATCGAGACAAGCAGTATAATATGAGTGTTTTGGCACTCATCACATGGTAACCGATTGAAGACTCCTGGCTAAAATGCAACTATAAGGCTCCATCCGCTTCCAAGGAGAAGTAAAGAAGTTGAAAGGAAATGGTCTATTAGCTCGGAGCACGACAACCATAGAAGTTAAGCCGCATGAAGTATGAACAAACTAGAACAAAGTGAAAGAAGAATGCACACCACACATGAGGTCAGAGCAGTGTATTGTTAGCAAGGCGAGGAACTAGTCGAGAAGAGCCCTACCAAGTCGAGGAAACCAAGTATATGAATGAGCAAAGAAGTTAATACCAAGACTAACCCCCAACTTGCCAACACACTATACACCGAAGACTAAGGAACCATGAAATTCCCTTTCATATGGTGGAAGAGCAACAACAGGTCTCCCCTGACTTAGACAATTACAGCAAGCTTTATGTTTAGCCCAGTTCCAAGAACAACAAAGAAGAGGGACAATGTAGGAGAGTATCAGGCGTCAAAAGACTCAACTTTCAAGATCATATGCTTCATTTCATGTCGAAACAAAAGGATTTTAAATCTCATGAAAAGAAATTTTCTCGACCTTTGAAACTTCCAAGCAACACAAACTGGTGAGCCAGATAAAAACATTAAATGCTCTTTGAAGAATACGGAGATACGTATAGTGGCAACTAACCCAAGTCAGGCAGATAGAGCCTCATGATTCATTTCCAAGTGACACTAGAGAATCCAAGGATCAGATGGAATTAATGCCAAGAAGCTGCGTAGAGCTGTGAAGGAAAGGGAGAGGTGAAAAGAGAGACACCGGCAAGAGGAAAACAAGGTAAATAGGAGAGGAACTCGAGAAGACAACGCTCAAGAACTACCGAGAAAAAGAAAGCAATAGAAATGCACTTAATCAGCAGGGAAAGAGGGAATAAGTTAACCATAATCCCAATTCCATTCTCAAAGATTATAGAAAGCAAAGCTGGTATAATTTTCTAGGATTCTTAATCATGTTTAAGAAGATAGAGAACAACATTCTTTCTCGTATAAGATAACTCGGGTCATTTCAATATGCAAAATCTATGAATGATATATCGAGAAAAAAGAGAAAGATTATCGAGGAAGGGATAGTGAGCTCAATGGAAGAATCGGGCAAAGGCGCTGATTCAAGACCTTACCGCAGAAAAGGCAGGATCCAGAAACTTCACTATACCTTTATAAAATCGGGGGATTCCGACATGGGAAAAGCATTGCGTGATTCTCGAACCACCACCTTGATGCCCCTGGCCTATTACCCAAAGATTGCTCGGGGAGCTCACCCCACAACCACACCCCTGTAAACGGCGCATAGAACATCGAACATCCCAAGGGCATCCTTTGAAGACGTATTGACTCAAAGCTGAAATTTGTCTTTCCAGTGACTCAGGGTCATTAATACGAGGAAGACAAACAAGTCCCACTCATATTAGGAAGACCATTCTGGGGCAACAAGGGTAGCACTACTGATGTGAAAAAAGGAATCGACTCCTGTGGTCGAGACGGCAGTTGCACTTCAATCTAAATCATAGCTCAAACAACTAGAACCCGCAGTGTTGACTCATGAAATTGTAGAAACAAAATTCCTCACATTTTTAACCAGCCAACGCTTGTAATTTCTTCGTGTAATTCAATGAATGAGAAATGAGGATGAAATTCAAAGATTCGAGCATCTAGGAAGTTGAAATTAAGAACTACAATTTTTAAATTAAAAGATTCAAGATTCAATGTTAGAGAAATCGCTGCGTAAAGGTCCAAATAGCTATGAAGAAAAAGTCGAAAAAGAAAAACAAAATGAGGCTTTAATACCTCAAGGAATTTGAACATTTGAAGTATGCCTTTGCAACCGTAGAAAAGGAAAGCCGCTTATCATTTCACCGGATTAATCAGTTAAAGAGCAAAACTACCGGAGACTCCTTTAAAATAATAAGAGTAATAGCTTACTTCATAGAAGATTTTGGAAGGAATCAGTGAGATTCTCAACTGCAGACACAAATCCTATCGAGGAGAATGCTAGAACTTTTAGAACGTCAAAGGAGGTCGAATTCAAAGAATGAAAGAAGTAGTCAAAAGTTAAGTAATTAAATGGCTAAATGCAGCTTTATATACGTAATCTCAAATTAGCCTTCGTGAGTCTTACATACGTGGTTCCAAAGAAGGAGGATTCAATCGTGATCGAAACGAGAAGAATGAATTGATTCCTACAAGAACCATCACAGGATGGAGTGTGTATGACTATAGGAAATTTAACACTGCTACCATAAATGCCACCATTATCCTACCTCTATCGACCAAATGTCGACAGTTAGCAAGACACCCCATTAATGCTTTTCTGACGGATACAAGTGGTTATAAACCAGATTGCAATAGCCCTGTGAGGATCGTGAGAAATCAACATTTACATGTCCTTATGGCACTCGCTTGTATGGATGCCATTCGTTATGTAATGCTCCCACACCTTCAAAGACGTATGATATTCATATTTCCGATTTAGTGGAAGAGGTTATGGAAATATTCATGATGACTTCCTTATATGGATCCGCTTTTGAAGATTGTTTGAAAAACTTAAATGCATTTCGTAGGTGCCAAGACAAAATCTAGCTTTGAATTTGGGAAAATATCATTCATAGTAACCTAAGGTATTGTTTTGGGGGCACAAGATTTCAAGGATGGATCGAAGTAGATCAAGCCAGATTTGGCGTTATAAAACTCTCATGTCACCTACAATAGTAAAGGGGATAAGATGCTTCCTAGGACATGCTGGATTTTACAGAAGATTCATAAAAGATTTTTCAAAATCTTAAGCACTATCAGGCATCGTTGGAAAAAAGATGCAAATTTGATTTTCATGAATCAAGGCATTCGCATTCAGGAAATCAAATCCGCATTAGTATCGCCTCCATTATGTTAACAATTTCAGACTGAACAATGAGTTTGAAATTATGTGTGATGTCAGTGATTATGCAATGGGGGCTGTATTGGGATAAAGAATTGAAAAGATATTCAAATCCATATACTATGCCAGCAAAACATTCAATGAGGCATAAGAGGATTACTCCACCATAGAAAAGGAGATGTGTCGACAATCGATTTGTTAGAAAAATTAAGGCCTTTATATATTGGGGTCCTATGTTGTGTAACACACCCATCAAGGCCAGAATTAAATATCTAATGACAAAGAAAGATGCCAAGCCAAGACTGATCAGATGGGTGCTACTGCTACAAGTGTTTGATATTAAGATCAAAGATAAAAAGGGTAGTGACAATGTGATAGTTGATCACTTGTCTAGATTGGAGAGAATTGCTGGAGCAGAAAAGGGACCAGAGATAGCAAAAAAATTTCCTGATGAGCAATTATTTATGTTATCAGTACAAACACCCTGGTATACAGATATCATGAATTACTTAGCTTATGGAGTCATGCGTTATTTGAATTCAACATCAACAGAGAGAAATGAAACTGATTGCATTGTAAGGGATGACCAACTATTGTATAGAAGATGAACATATATGATCATAAGGAGATGTGTCCCAGAAACATAACAAGGTGGTATTATGGAGAAATGTCATGCATCACAATATGGAGGACACTTTGCAGGAGACAAGACAGCCCAGAAAATTCTCCAATCAGGATTTTATTGGCCTACTCTATTCAAAGATTGTTTTGAATGGGTAAAACTTTGCGATGCTTGTTAGAGAATGGAAACATAAGTTAAGAAATGAAAATGCCCCGCAAGGAATTCTCAGGTGCAAAATTTTACGACGGGAATGTATTAACCTTCCCATCATCATTTGGCAATATAAAAATATTCTCCTAGTCAGGATTATATCCAAATGGGTGGAAGTAACAGTTTCGTCCTGCAATGATGTCATCATAGTGGTTGGGTTTATACAAAGAAACATTTTGAGCAGATTTGGAGCACCCAAAACAATCATCAATGATGAGGGAAGCCATTTTGCAAATAAAGTTTTTGCAAAACTCATGAGCAGTTAGGGAATCAAACATCTAATGGGATTGTCTTATCATCCTCAATCAAATGGACAAGCTCGAATTTCCACGTGAGATCAAGAAAATTTAGAGAAAACAAGCACGTGCCAGGAATGACTAGTCTATAAATCGACGATGCAATGTGGGCTTATAGAACTGCTTACAAAACTCCCATTGGAATGTCCCCATACAGAATTGTATATGGAAAACCTTGTCATCTCCCCTTAGAACTGGAATACAAAGCTATGTGGGCCATCAAGAAATTGAATTGTGACTTTCAAACTACAAAGGAAAAGAGACTACTCCAAATGAATGAACTGGAAGAGTTGAGAAATGAATCTCATGACAATCTCAGAATCTACAAAGAAAAGACCAAGAGGTGGCATGATCAAAAGATTCTATGGAGTGAATCTGGCGCGGAGAACAAGTTTTCTTATACAACTCCAGCTAAAGTATTTCCAGAAACCAAGTCAAGATGGAATGGTCCATACACGTAGGTAGCAAGTACACCCTTCGGGAGCAAGAATATCAAGGCTGAATCTGAGGAATTCAAAGTAAACGGTCAGAGACTAAAGCATTATTTTGGAGGAAGCAAGAAGGAGGTAGATCCAGATTTGGAAAAGGGAGAAAAAAATGACTGAAACTAAGGACACTCTACAACCTATGTCTAGCTAAGGATATTAAACTGAGCAGCTTCTTGGGAGGCAGCCCAAACAGACTCTTTATTTTTGTTAATTTTGATTGGTGTTGATTACTTTTATTATTTTGAAGTCTTACTTTTGATTTGGTTAGAAGTTTTATTAGAAAAATTGATTTTTTGCTAAAATGTTTTTTATTTTGGATAGGAAAGATGAACTGAACTTCTGTGTTATTATAAAGCATACGCTCTCAAATCGAAATGCAAGTAAATTAATACAAGTGAGTACTATATCCCTAAAATTTGTTTTAGATAATAATGCATATTTGAGGTTTGAAAAGTTGGATATATTATTTCAATTAAAAGACAACTTTCCAAATACTAAGTTCTTAAATGCTTTGATTGAATATTTTGATGTCAATGATTGTTGTTCATAATTGAATTGAGAAATTGTGTTTTCACAAGCTGAATTCCATAATTAGACTAAATTGTGGGTAAGTAACTGAATTGGAGGGTAGTTTAAACTTGCAAACATTTGAGGATTCAAATCTTATCACTGACACTTGAAATTAGGTCGCTGGCTATCACCACTACAACAAGATGAAAAGTTTGTCGTGACATGAATTGATAATAAAGGTCAAGGGAAAATTTTTAATCGGAAAAGCCACGCATAAAATCCACAGCTTAAGTCTAAAGGTTATCATTGTGACTCCACCACTAATGGTCGCGACAAACGAAAAGAAACAGTCATTTATTGAGCCATTAATTGAAGAGTGTTTCAAAACTAAAAGGCCACCTCCTTCCAATTGCCTCACATCATTCTTACTCTCACACAACTTCCGCTCTCTTCCTCTCTTCGACATCTCCAAACCCTAGAATTCGAAGACCCTAAACCCCAAACTCATATCTCATCCATGGAAGAATCCTAAAACCTGGTCCCAAATCTCAGTGAGATGATGACAGAACATGCAGCAAGTGAAGCGGAGGTTCATCTAGAACCTCAAACAGAAACAACCCCTGTGGCAGAACCAGAAAGGCAGGAAGAGGAACAAAACCCAGCTTAAAAGGGAAGAAAGCAGAAAAGAATTGAACAAAGTAGAGCTAAGCAAGCTAAAGAGTCTAAAGACAATAAAGCATTCATTTCAAATGAAGCCTACTCCTTCTGAGAGAAGAACCTGAGCGACAAAGGGTTTATTCGAGAAAGGGGGTTTGGTACATTCATCACACCCTTTGCAGAGATTATAAAAAAAAAGGGCTGGAGCTTGTTCTGTAAACATAAGCCACCTGGTTTTACTGCAGTAGTTAAGGAATTCTATGCTAACATAATGTAGATGAAAGAGGATTCAGTATGCGTCAGAGGAATATGGGTTCCCATGGGCCATGAAAGGATCAATGAAGTTTTCCAAATCAAAGATCCTAAGAATGGATTTAAGCACAAAAAACTGCCCAAGGAACCCAACCATGAGAACATCGTGAAATTCCTGACAGCTGAAAAGGGGAAGTGGAGCTCTATAAAGAAAAATCCCCATGAATCCATCAACAAAGGCTCACTAACGGAAGAAGCCAAGGTGTGGTTTTATTTCATAGTCTCTGTTATAATTCCAATAAAGCATCTGAGCACAATAAGGGAGTAAGAAGCCATCATCTTGTATGCGTTACTGAAGGGATACAAGTTTGATGTGGGGAAAATAATTGAAACATCTATCAGGAGCTTCCACAAGAATGTAAAAAGGGGACTAATCCTCATCCAGCAACAATCACCAGGCTCTCCATCTTGGCTAGAGTTAAAGGGATATGGGCAGAGGAAGAAACTTGTCCTAAGGTTTCTCCCCTGACATCGACTAGGGTGATCAAAGGCCCAAAAAGTAAAAAGAGGAAAGAAATGGAAATTGTGGAAGTGGGGGAGGAGCATGAAGAAGAAGAAGAAGAGGAACAACTAGGGATGGAACAAATCCTGTGAGGAGCCAACCTGTTAGTGGAGGATGAAATGCACGCTAAGAAGCCCATTGAGTCATTCTCTCCGATGTGGTGAGACTTTTCCAACCAGAAATGTTCCAGGAGAAATCAAGGAAATGCAATGATTATGGATATGCTGGTGTCAATGAAGAAGGAAATGGAGGAGAGAGAGAAAAGGTAGGAGCAGCAACAAAAAATCAGAGAGGAATTTCCGGAGGCTTAATGCAGAAGAAGAGAACAACAACGGGAACAAATGCTCAAACAAAGAGATGAAGAATAGAAAGAAGAAATAGAAAGGAGAGAAAGAGCACTAATGCAAAGGCTGGATTCAAAAATAAAAACATTCTACAATGAACAACTGAAAATGATGAAGATGTGCTGACCTTTTTAGAAAAAAGAAAGGAAAAGATGGAAGCCAACATGCTACAGAAGGAAGAGGGGTTCAAATATCTTTACAAAGAACAATTCAAGGAATTTGGAAAGATCATGGAGAAGAGAGACAAGGAGTTAGAGATGGATAATAACTACAGACATAAATTGTGGAATGATATTCTAGACCAAGTGAATTCAAATTTAGTGAACATATTAATAATGTGATCATCACCTAACTTGGAAGGATCTGTGAACAACTGCCTCATAAAGATCAACCGTCACCCCGGTGGAGTACACAATGAGTACCCGCTCTTTCGAGAGAGAAGAACCACCAAAGAAAAGCCGACATCTCCCATTCCCAAGTTCCTCCATCTTTAGCTACCTTTTAACCTTGAACCTCTAAACCCGAAAAACTCAAATCCTACAAAAGAAGAAGATAAACCCCTATATTCTATTTTCTTCCAACCAAATCAGAATCATTCATCATCCTCTCTCAGATAAAATTCAAAGCTCATTCATCTAAATAAAATAAGGATTTCCAGCAAAATTTTGTGTCTATTTGTGTTTTTGATTGCTGATGCGCTTTTAATTAATTTTCTTTGCTTTATGATTGCCAATTGCTTGGGTGAATAAAGAAGAAATCAACTCATCGGATCAAGAAGTGATCATTTAAGATGTTTGGGTGAAATGATCAGAACGATTACAGCTAGATTGCTGTGGAGTCAATGTATGATCAAAGGAACTTTTATTTGATTAAATAAATACAACAACAAAATTCAAATCCAAACAACCACCGGGACAGGATGCATTGTGGTAGGCTAACTCAATTGAAAAGGAAGTTGCGCTAGACATAATGAAGTCAATGATCGGGATTAGAAGACGACTAACAGAAACACAACAAGGCTTTTGAGAATGTTGTGTAAACAGTAAGGTCAATAAAAATCCTGAAAAACAATGCACATGGTCAAAGTGAGTCCTTAACAAATTGTGAAAAATTATGGACATCTTCTAGGTTCATTCATAGTCAAATAGTCCAATGTCCTAGAACTTGTTAGATTATTAGTCAAGGCGAAATCTTAGGCAATACTACTAACAGGAAGTGATATATGCCATCCTTGGGAGATTGAGCCTTTCAAGCCTACTCTCATTATATGCACAAGCATACACTCTAGTTCCAGCATTGAGCTAAATTGCCTAATTTCTTCATTGAACTAGCAATTAGAAACCTCAACCCTTCCTTTATTCTAATCCTACAGTAAAAAACCATTTATTGCCTAGGTTTCAGAAAAGAACCCTTGAAATAAAAGGACAAGATTGGGAATATTACTTTGGATTTGAAGGAAACAAGAATGAAGATGAAACAAAAGTACAAATTAAGGAAAAGAAAGGAATGCAAAGAAGAAGTCAAGGATCGTGAATTGTCAATTGAATGTTCATTTTCGTGGCCTTCCCTCTCTTGAACACTAAGTTCATGGGTGTTTCAACACTTAGTACTCTAATGCCAATTGGTATGGGAGTTGCTAACCCAAAGTTCTCTAAGAGTGGTAGAAAGCCTAAAAAGACAAAACATTACACTATTCCTAAAAATCTTTGACAAGTGAGAAGAAAAGCAAAAAGGGCTTCTATCTAAAGGGACTGACTTGATAAGAATGACAATGGCAAAAAAAATTACCAAGATGAGAGTATATGTGATGGTACATCAAAATCAAGTTTGGGGGAAAATTTTCTTTTCTAACATCAGTAGAAAAGAAAGGGATGAAGGATAGAGACAAAGATAAAAAAAGAAGATTGGAATCTGGGTAATTTTTAGCTTAAATTCTCCAATTATCCACCCAATAACCCAAGCCAAACTTTACAAGCCTAAAAGACCTAATTGATCTTGAAGGTTGTATTTGCCTACATTAGTCGAGAGTAATATGAAAAACAAGCATATGGGACTTAAAATGATACATACACAAGAATCGTGTCAAACCCCATAAAATTAGCTAATTTTGCCAAAGAGAATGGGAAAGAAAACCATCACACACCGCTTATCAGCATGAACTGACTCAATTCGTTTTACATTCTTAAATCATTGGGGTTCTTTTGTGATAGTAATTGAAAACTTTCCTAAGTCCCTAATTGAAAACTAAATTAAACCATGTCAAGCAACCAACCAGCTCAACTCAGAGGTCGATCAAAAGGATCAAGATAGTGAGGTAAATGTCCTTAAAATAAGTCAATTGTTTGAGGAAAATAAAATTTTCTTTTATTTGCTTAGGACAAGCAAACTTTGTTTTGGGAATTTCACGGTGTCTTAAACTCATCTATTTTTAATCCATTTTTCGGCTTATTTTTAGTATATTCAGACTGCTTTTAATGTCAAATTATGGATTATTCACCAACTTTGTGTTTTAAGTGTGTTTTAATTCAAAAGGAGAAAATTTTAGCAAGAAAAGAAGAGAAAAGCAATCATGAAATAGCCTATGTCGCTTACTTAGTTCTGTGTCAAGAATAAACATCCGCTAAATATTAAGGAAATCCAGAATTCACAACATTTCTTCTATCCTCAACACAAAGGACCGACATAGAAGAGATATGTCGCATTAAAAGTTCCATGGTGTCATGGTTTATCATGGGAAGAATGTACAAGTCATTGAGACTTCAAGAGATAATGTTAGATAAGGTTTGTCATCCGATGTCAACATCAAAAACTGTCACGACATAAAGCTCCTGTCACGACACTAAAATATAAAGAAAGTACAATCCTATCGTGACAAGGTATCTACAAAAGAAATTACAAAAGAGTAATACAGGAAGGATACGCTTTACATATCGCTTTAGTTGTGACATAATGAAAATAGAGCGTAATCTGATATCGCGACAAATCTCTCCCTTATCGCGACACCGATTATCATGAATCCTTGAAAACTCTGAGACACTTTGCACTTAGAATGTCACACACCCAAAGACAAGGTCGTCTGACAAAGAAACAATTACATAAGTGATGCTCTGACTTAAGGAACCCGACTGGTTGCAAATAAAGAGTTCAATGTTACACATACTTCAAAGTCAAGAGAGGTTTGATGTTCATGGACAGGATCTATGTAACAACACAAAAATAAGCTTTAATACAGATAAACAAGGCTCTATGCACTTTTCTCTCCATGTCACGAAAGATTCCAACACAAGGGAAGAGAAGTCTTGTTGTAACATAACAACTTAGGTCACGATACAAAGACGAGCTTAAAAGTAAAAAGTCTCTGCCACTTACATAAACACTTGGTCACAAATGTAAAATATCTACAACACAACAGACTCAAGTCGCAACATCAAAAATGAAGCTATAATAAGAAATCGTTAGCGAGATATCTCTATTTAACAAACTTTCCCTTTCAAGGTCTCTGGCTGTGAATGCACAATAAAAGAAACATTGTTACAATGTGCTAACCAATAAATACTGTCGCGACACATATTTGAAGAAGCTTAACATAAACAATGTCGCAACATAATCGT